>JACDOX010000056.1:1857895-1950069 GCA_014549065.1 Cardinalis cardinalis
GATGCTCGCTCGGGCTGCAAAGTTTCTTCCCCACGGCGGCTCGCCCGCTTTCCGCCCGGACTTCTCCCCGGCCCTCCTCGGTAAGTGACCGCGGCGCCCCCGTCCTGAGCGGGGGCTCCGTCAGCCGGCGGCCCCGACCGGCGGAGCTGGGCGCTGTGCCGCGGCGGGGGAGCCAGCGGCCGGACTGCCGGAGCCAGCGGCGCCCCAGCGGCCGGTGCCGGGCGTCCCGCCGGCCGGAGCCCGGTGAGTCCCGCGGGCGAACCCGGGGAAGGAGTTAAGCCGGGTCCTGTTAGTGGTGTTACAGCGGCGTTTGGGCTTTGCCGGGCGAGGTCGTGGTGCGTGCGGGTCCGCGCGTCCGGCTGCCGGGGGTGGATTGGGGATCTCCGTCCGTTCGTGCGGGATGTGGCTCCAGCCCCCGCGGCTCCCGTCCGGGTGGTTTCGTGGCACTGCGGCCGCTGGCGGGGGCCGTGCCCTCCTTCGCCTGCCGAGCGCTGCTCTCGCCATCGCCGAAAGTAAGTGCCAGGCGATGCTGGACTGGGAGAGCTCCTCGGAGCTGATGACCATCTGTTATCACCGTGGAGAGGAGACGGGCAGCTGGCTAGTGGGGCAGCAGAAAATGAGATCAAAGAATCGGCAATAACAGCAAAGCATGCCCTGAAAATTACACTTTTGCGTCCACAAAATGTGTTCTTTTTGCCCCCCCCCTATTTCTAATAGAAATAATAGTTCAGCCATAGGAAAGAAAAATCTCTGCTCTTTGTTTTGAGCGTGCAGTACCTCGGAGAGTAATTTAAGAACGTCCTTGCTGACAACACCCATCTTTTATTTTCTGGGGAAAATACAAACAGAGTAAATGGGACACAATATTACTGCATATGTGGCAATTCTGGCATTAGAACAGAAAAGGCATGATCTTTAAAGGATGAACAGTCAAAGAGGGGCAAGGGGKTTTTTTTTAGGTGCTTACTTAATTTCCTTTCGGTGCAATTAATTGAACTTTGTGAGTCGTATTATATTCAGTGTGTCATCTTTTGCCCTGTCAAAGAAAAAAATAATAGGATGCTCAGAAAGAGAAAAGGGRGAGGGGATCCTGCTTCTTGGTATAATGAAGAAATAGGTTCCAAAAAGAATTGCACAGTGCAGAAATGCTCCTACACACTGTGTGGTTTAGCTCAGATCACGGGAACAGAGAGATGAGTTCTGATGGTCCAGTAAGACAAAAGCCACAAATGCTCAGTGTTTAGTTCTCTGCCGGTTTCCCTGCAAGCACTCTTTASATGCTTTCCCCAGGTGACTCATAGAGTTTCACTTCTCTAATAGCATTTGACCTTCCGTCCCTTACCTGCCAGCCATCTCCCCTTTCTGAGGGCAGGGGGGAGGGGGTTGAATTTGTCCGTGTTACATAACAGTTACCTGGAACATTGCACATGTTCCCAAACTAGGAATGCTTCTGGACCGCAGGCAAGAGATGAATTTCTAATATTGCAGATCAAGTGCAAATGGCTGGGAAAAAAACTTTTCACAAGGCACCACTTTCCAATGTTTAAATGTTTCCTTTGTGCATTTCACAGTAATTCCTTTCCCACTCATTTAAGCAAGATACGTCATATGCTTAACCCTCCCTCYAGTAATGTGTAAGTAGAGTAATGAAACAAATGGTATCTACAGATCAAATACACTGCCTTCCTGCTTTTATTTCTTCCATCCCCTCAAGCCCTGCATGACATCACTAACCACAGTTAGTGTGCACTGTAACCCCAGAACATATCAGGGAGTGGGGCTTGGCGTCTTCTGAGCTCTGGTGCTTTGCAGACCCCTTCTGAAATGAGTGAGATCATTTTTATTCACTCTAGTGGATACTACTAGGTTTGTCATTTACCTGGAGTATAAAGTAATTATTTAGCTGTTTGGCAGGAGTATAGTGGGACATGCAGCTGCTTTGATGCTGTTGTTCTACCTGTTTCTTTCTCACACAGAGGAGCTGTGTGGGCAAGGGAGATCTGCCTGTTGGTGTCAGCCTCCATCCCACTTGTTCAGTGTTTTAGTTACCAGGACTTTGAAGGAGGAAAAGCAAGCAGAGACATCTCTCGTGCTGCAGGTCTGTCCTTGGTTCTCATCCTCTTCTCTTCTCCCTTTCACTGCAGGAGCTGGAGTGGCCGTGGGGGGCAGTGCGCTGGTAGCCAGCCATGATTGCCACTGGAGGCCTCCTGAGGATCTCAGCCAGGAAACAGGATCCCTTGAAACCCCAGAGCCAACTCCCCAAACGCAAACGCAAGGCCAAAAAGAAGCGCAAGAATGATGTGGTGGTGGTGAAAGGCAAGCTCAAGCTGTGCTCCCTCTCGGGGTTCATCGCCCTCTGTGGCATCCTGGTACTGCTGGTGGGCATCGCCTTGGCTGTGGTGGGCTACTGGCCAAAGCCCAGCCAGGTGTACAGAGAGAGCAGCTTTGGCAGGGGCCGGCACGCAGCACCACAGGGCGGCACCCACACAAACCGCTCCCAGAGGCAGGGAAGGCTGCAAGCGGGGATCCACCTGGAGTCAGCCCCTGGAGCCAACACCTCCACCACTGCTACCCCTGGTGGGTCTGCCCCTACTTCCTCATCCCCCCAGGCCTCAGCGGGTTTCCTTTTCCGTCTTTTCTCGAGCTACTTGCATTCGGACAAGCTGAAGGTGCTGGGCCCTCTGATCATGGGTATCGGCATCTTCCTCTTCATCTGCGCCAATGCGGTGCTGCACGAAAACCGTGACAAGAAGACCAAGATCATCAACCTGCGTGACCTCTACTCCACCGTCATCGATGCCCACAGCCTGCGGGCCAAGGATGGAGGCACCCCAGCCTCAGCCCCTCTCAATGGCTTTGTCAACTACATGCAGTCCCGGGGCCTGGAGCTAAAGCCCGGCGGGGAAGGCCTGGGTGCTGCAGCCATGCTGGCCAAGAGCTCGTGGCCACCAGGACTGGGTGTCTCCCTTTCCCCACCGGATCTGGTGTCCTCACCGCAGCGTTCCTCCTTCTGCAGCCCCCCGCAGCCCCCCAGCCTGGCTGAGGCTGTGTACAGCATCTGCCGGGAGCGTGCCGCCCTTGCTGGCCGCCCCGTCACCAGCCCACCCTGCAGCCCAGCGGGCAGCTGCGGGCGCTGCAGCACAGCCAGCTCCATCGTCGGCTCTTCGCTGAGCACCTTCACCCTCCTGCCCTTGGGGCCAAGCAGCCGAGGGGGAGGCTGGCAGAGACCACCTGGTGAGCGGGGAGCCCAGGAGATCCCACGAGGGGAGTTTGAACTGAGCCTAACCGACCTCAGCAGCAGCCACATCAAGGGAGGCTGTGGAACAAGGAGGCACAAGCTGGTTCTCAGGCGGCAGAGCACCAGCTGCTTGCCCGATGCCAGGTGTCCCCTTTCCCCTGAGCCACCTCGGTCACCAGCTGTCAGGAGGGTCCTGGAATCCAGCCTCTTGATAAAGGCATCTCCTAGCTACTCTGAATCTCTAGATCTGGGGGGATCACCCCCTTCAGCTCCTCCTGCCATCACCAGGACGGACTCCCAGAGCTCCCAGTCTGAGCCTTCCAGCAGCAATAAGGGCTACAGCCATTTGGAGGAGGCAGGCACCTCCTTGGAGTCAGTTGCCAACACCACAGCCAGTAAAATTCAGGACTGTGAGGAGGAACTAGTTGATCAGATGGACCCCCTCAAGGCTACCAGCAGAGAACAAACAGGGGAGCAATCCCAGCAAACTCAAAGACAGTACACAAATAAAGAGAAACTCTTTATGATTTCTAGGTCACATGCTGCATTAGGGCTGGAGGATGGGGAACTGGAGAGTACRGGCATCTAAATAAAACAGAGACAGCAAGAGGACACCTTGCATCCCTCCGCACCTTCCCTGCTTCTTCATCTCCTTGTGGACTAGGAAAACAATCAATATCCAAAGAGCTGCACTATGTTACCCTTGAAAATTGAATTCCATAGATCCTGTAGATGACTTCAGGAAGAAAAAAGAAAATCCTTTCTGTCTTTTCGTGATTGTATGTTTCATGCAAGCCAAATTGTATTAAATATCCACAGTCCAGCAAGTTCTTTGGATCAGGTTAATACAATTTTGGATGGTATAGCTGTGCACTTTACTGTTTTGATTTTTAAGTGCCCCTTCTTCTCCTCTGATTTCTTTCTTGCTGATTTGCCACTAACTGCTTGAAAGCTGCAGGCACCTTTTTAAGCTCAAAAGCAACGTGGTCWTCAGAAAGAAAGCCGAGCTCTCTCTTTGTTTTGGTTCAATTACTAAAACGTTTGCAAGGCCTTAAGGATGACGTACCTTGACAAAGAATGAGTTTGTTTAAATACTGAATAAAAATGACAGTTTAGAAGAGACTGGAGCAGAACAGAGCTCTGACGATTTAGTTAAAACCATTGCATTCCTGAATCCAAAATACATATTACTACATGATACTTTATCAAAGTATTATTACACATGTATTGACTAATAGCATTTAAAGATGTTTTTTAATAAAATATTTACAAACAAAACCTACAAAAAAATTTCTTTATTTTGGTAAGTAACTACAGGTATCAAAACTGTTTCGTTTTATACTGTGAAAGATTATAGAAATGCTATGAAGCCAAAGGCTTGCTTTATACTTTTAAAGAGGTAATTAATAATTTATGTGTWATTTTCAAATAAATACTGGTTCAGTCCTTGAGAAACCACACTGTAATTCAACCAGCAGATTCTGTCTCCATTTCTGACAGTGCTCTGTGACAGACAGCCTAAGAAATGTGACATCTTGACATGCTAAGGGAAAAAAAAATTTAAACATTTGATCTTCTATTCATATTAGGKTTTTTTTCTGTCAGATTAATCTTGAACTGCATCATCTTCCTTCTGGATTTTTCAGTTCCCTTATAACTGTTGCATTGAGCCTTTCTGCTGCTGTGGTTCCTATTCGTGAATGCATGTGCATAAGCTTAATTTTAAGGCATAATGATAACTCTGTCAGTCTCATAGCAGCTGGCAATGCTGAAGTCAGCAGCAGTTTCTCACTGAGTTCAGCATGATGAGGATTTCTTCCTGCATGAGAAAAGCATCARGTTTCCCGAAGCCTGGAGAGTACCTTGTCTGTAGGCAGAGTTTTGGTAAATTGATGAGCTGTTTCATTTTCCTAGCTGCAGCATGGCAGCCACTTGTGTTTTGTCAAAACAGCTTTWTGCACTCAGGAGATTTTGTCAATACTTCTGATTTTAAATATGGATRTGGCATTTCTCTACTCTGGGAAGAGAAATCGACATTAAACAAACACAATGTGTAGGCAGACAGAAATCTTTCTGTTGCAATTAAAATTTTTCTTGTGGTTACATGTTTTAAAGTGCTTAGGTACATATTTACTTACCTTACAGTAGATTGCAACGTGGACTATAGCTATCACTAAATAYAATTGCATTTAATAAGCCTGCAAAATTCTGTAATAAATAAGACTAATTTAAAAGAAAAGAAGAAAAGAAAGAATAATTTTCCATGTAAGATCTTGAAACTGGAGAAGCAGAAGGTGCTTGTGCTTGTCCTCTTGAGCAAGAGAGACATCCAGGTGGCAATATGTTTTCTCCTGTCAGTGGTAACCAGTGCACTGACAGTATGAACGTCAGTCTGGCGTTTTTTGCTGCTAAACTGCTAGCACACAGCTGGCAAAAATCCATTGTAAAACTGCCTGGATTGGCATGGGGTTGGATTAGGCACCACAGGAAGTGGTGAGCAGGTGGCTCAGCTGGTGCTGGCGTATGCATGGATCTCTCCTGTCAGTTCTCCATGGGCATGTGCTTCTGCTCCTTCTCCTGTGACTTCCAGTGAGATTTATGAGATACACGTGAGCAGAGTTACCTGGTACTGATGCAGATTCTAGTTATTGACAGAGCTGAAGACATCCTGTTTGTTATTTCTCACACTAAAACCTTCCATAGAGGTGAAGGGAAAAGACAAGCTATGTGCTACTTATCAGGGCATGGAATCCTCACGAAGATGTGACAGGAGTTTGTTTTATTCCAAGASGGGGAAACATGCTTTTTAAAATATTCTCGGTAAAGATTTCTTCTGTCATCTGAAGTGTGCTCTGAAAAAAAAAAACCACCAAAAAACCCCCAGCTTTAAAAAGCCTTTGGTTACTCCTTAGATTGATTTAAATCAAAGCAGGCCAGTAATTATTCTGGTGATTAATTTACTGCAAAGTCTTTTGAATGACAAAATTATACCAGTTTGTGTTTAATAAGTAAAATTATAGCTTGTTCCTCTGTTGTCAAAAAAGATGTGAAACATGAACTTTCATCAGTTGAGCTGGATTTTTTAATAACAGCAGCAAGAAGTGATTTTCTAGCATATAAATTACTAAGCAGAGAAAGCTGCCTCTCTGTCGTTGCAAGTCATTATTTTTGCAGATTTATTACTTAAAACAATTTGTTGAGCAATTTGTGCAGGGATGGAGTTGGAGTCAGAAAGCTTTGTTTAAAATTCAAGCTGGGCAAGTTATTCCAACACCCTGATRTTGGACAAGGACTGAGAGATTCAATCCCCGTGCACCATCTGTGACTGAGGTTAGCACAAGCAGSTGGTAAAGAGCTGAGCCTTTCCTGRTGTGACCCACAGGTGATGGGGGTGATGGGGTTTGTGCTTTGACTGGCTCTGGAGTATCTCTGAGCCGGCTCTGACTGCTTCTCAGCACTGCCAGCTGCCTCTTGGCCATCATTTGCACATCCTGTCACAGGGTGCTTGTGCATTTTCCTCCAATCCAGTCTCTTCCTTCTAGCCTTCCTCTCTGGTGTCCTGCCATCTAGTGCTTCCTCCACAGTCCTTGACAAGCAGCAGGAACTGCCTCTACTTGCCAGTATACRGCTTCCTGCATGTTGCAGGAAGAGATAGGCTGTCACATGTATTTATTGAGAAGTATTTAATTAATTCAAATTAGCTAATTTAGAAAAAATGTTAATGCTTATTAAGAAAGAATGATTAGTCCCTGTATTTGAGAAGTGATGTATATGTTCAGATGGCACACTTAGCCACRCAGTTTTGCTATGGAAAATTCAGATTTTGGTTTAGAAAGGTGTGCTTTGGTTTGATTTGCATTTTTCAGCATAGAAGTGCTATGATGTTTACATAAAATTTCCAAAGGAAAGTTAATTTCTGCCTGAAGCTTCAGAATACCCCCTTACCTGGGAGGGAGGCTGTGTATGCTGATTATGGATGTAGATGCTGTTTGGACCAGTCTGAGGATAGACAAATGCCCTAATTGTACTTCAGTCATGCTGCTGTTTGTTACAAAATCCTCAGGACTCTGGAGAAGCTGCTGACGTGATCAAACTGTAACCCAGTTCTGGCTCAGTTTTCACTGGCTAGCAAAGTATTTAGAATCCTTGCATTAACCTGGCTTGCTTGGCTGGACTGATTTACTGAAGTCCCCAACTGTTGACATGTCAGCTGATCTACTGCAAAAGACTATAGGCCAGATTTATTAACCTGTATTTTTTAGTACATTTTTAAGAGCCTTTTCAAGGTCTGATGCTGTCCAACATTGAGCAATGTTGCACTTAGAAACATTGAATTAGGTAACTGTTGACATAATTTTGGGTCTGCAGTCTGAAATACAGATCTTACAGATTGTTGCAATTTTCATAACAGCAAAACCAGTTTGCACAGAAGTAGCAATATKACTTCAATTAAACAACAGTTTTTGTTACAAGTAAAGGAGGTGACAGAGTGATAAATCTTACTGGATTTCAGTTGGAAGAACAGCCTTTGGTAATGCTTAACAGTTTTTCTTTGTATACAACCCCACATAAAATACAATGCTCGCTGCTAGCTGAATAGTAAAATCTTAGTAGTAAATTAAAGTATAGATTTAGGAGGGCATTTTTCAATTATAGGGAACAAAAAAAAAGGTTTCTCTATCACCTCTCCAAGGCTGTAAGTAGCAGTAATATAATGCTTTAGCCAGGTCACTCACTGGTTTTAAGTTTGGGCTTACAGACAGTGAACAAGATGCACAGCATGGGCAGGCACAATCTGAGAGGATAAACAGGTTATCACAGCCACAGGAAAAAAGTCTTYCATGGAAGAGTATACTGTTCTTGTTTCATTTTAGAAGACAGAATTTCTGTTTACCATTTCTAGAAGCTCCAAAACAGAAAAGTCTAAGTGAGCACACTAGAAATTATTTTGTACCATTGAGCTTTCACTCTAAACATGGAGACAGAGGGAAACCCTAAAGATCTGACAAAARCACACATAATCAGGTAAAATGGCAGTGAAGTTTGGAGCAGGACCTATGCTGCTAGAAAGGGTCTGACTGGATTTCAGGATAACTCAGGAAATAGAGGAACATGGCATGTGTGTTTCAACTAGTTCATCTTTTATGTACATTTCAGTTAGAGAGAGGTAATGAAGCCAAAATACTACTTTTAAAGGGRTTCTTATCCATTGTTATTCTTTTTAAATTACATTGCAATGAGATAGAAAACTTATCTGGGGAGAGTATGAAAAGAGATACAAACTAAACAAATGTCAAAAATCACTGTTAATAGCTTACTCTGAGGTTTCCTTCATCTTCCTCTGCACAAAGAAGTTTCAGTGTATGATTTCTGAGTATTAATTTTTCTTTTTTCCATTCTTGTCTCCCACCATTTCTCCAGGATGGGATTAGAAAAAAACACTTGTGTTCACTTTATTTATTAGTTTTGGTGAAACACAGTTCTATTATTTTTATGGTAGCAGAATTACCTGAATATATGGCAAATTTGGTTCTACTTAGGACATATAGCTGGTACTCTCAGCCTGGAAGGTAAAAATGGGTAGAAATTGTTTGGTTTTAAATAAGCAGCCTGTTCCATGCTAAACTTCATAGCTGATGTAAAGAATGGCAAGTAAAAAAGGGAATGTTCAGCAATCAAGTTTTACCATCATGTCAGATGATTTAATACCGTCACACAGCCTCAGACTGCATTTTGTTCATCATTCATAAGATTTGGCATGATCCAGCCTGAACTGCTTGAGAGCAGGCTGGTGATACCATACAGCTCCCATTTTGTTGCCAAAAGCTAAATCAGCCTCCTAAGGAGCAGGAATTCAGAACATGACTGTCAGTTTTGGGAAGACTYGAAGCTGCTAAAGACTTTGCAGGAAGGTGGTTTGGTACAGGGTGCAGTGCAGCTTCCTTCAAACCTTGGAGCAGCACAGAAACCTGTGGCAGGGTCTCACACAAAATTGCCTGCAAAGGCACATAAAACCTGCCAGAGTCAGCTCCRTAAGGATAAATTCCTAATGGGATAATATGATACTTGTGCAAYGCTATAGACTAGCCCTCCTCCCTCATTCCTGAAGTATACTTAAKGTCTCTCTGAGGAGTACAGCAGGTTTTTAATCCATCTGACTTTACAGCCAAAACTCATTTTAAAGAAAGGCTGTTTGTTCTCAGAGCCTAATACAAACTGCTATTTAAAATGCTTATAGACTCCCCATTAAATTAGTATCAGATGACTGCCTAATGTACTCCTTTCTCTCATGCCTTGGGTACAGAGCACAGCTATCTTCCTCTGTGAAAACAAGACAGAGATATAGCCACAGACAAAGTGTGCAAAGACCAGATTTTTATTTTCTTTAAATGGAGAAGAGTATAGGCACCAGTATTCAATGAGGACAGCATGCAAGTATCTGCCTCTGAGTGGTGTTTCCAAACCATGCCAGTAGCCTACTGTGGAACAGAGCCTTGAACGCTTGTCTTCCAACAGGAGATCCATCCTTCAACTTAGCAGAGCCTCTTTCTGCATGTAAGGCACTGAAGTGCTAATTTAGTTCACTGTCTTTCATACTCATCACACCCAATATTACACAAAATAACTTAGCAAGACCTCCCTGCAGGATATTTAGGGACACAAGTGACACTAGACAGCTGATAACATTCTATTTCAAATGAGAAACTTAAAATGAGAACAAGCAAAGTCTGGCACTGCTTATTACCTTATTGTGGTAACACAGCGTAAGATGATGATAGTAGCAGCTCCCTGGGTTTTGGAAACTTAAAACCGTCTGCTGGCACTGCTAACGTAATTCACACTACAGGCTACCTCGAGGCTTGAAAACGCAAGCAGAACAGTTCCTGTCCTTGTGTCTGTCTTTGCAATGYGCACAGCGTCTGGAGCAGCAGCACTGAAACAAGGATGAGTGCTGAGGCTGCGTCTCTCATCATCTCTTACCACGAGCAAGCTGTGGAAGGAAGTTGTTTCTTTTAGACCATTAACCCAGAGTTGCTGCAGTCACCTTAATGAAGCACTTGCACTCTTTACAGTACTGCTTGGGTCCAGTATGGAAAGGAAAGGTGAGGATGTCTTCCTAGGAATGTTCTCTGCTGGGATATACTGGCTCCCCTCTGGCGCACAGTAGGGAAAAYCTCAACAGGATCTGTAGCATGGTTCTGGGATCAGTGAGCTCCCAATGCTGCAGCAGTGTTGTGTCTCAGTAGCCATTTGGCCGGTACATGTGTGTCACTGACAATCTGGGRAGAGAGATTTACTTGGCGAGCTATGGAAGGTCAGCAGCTTTTAGGCATCACCTGTTTGTAYGGCAGCTGCCAGCACGGCACCTAACAAGCCCCAGGAGTTACCTAAAGAGCAAAAAAAGCCAACAAAAGTGCAGGTTGCATCATCTCTGATGCCACCAAGAAGATTATTGAAGATGGCAAGCGAAGAAACAAGTCACTTGAGTTTCTGTTGTAATGYCCTTGTAGTTTTGGGCTGTCAAATGTGGGCAAAAAGAGGAACCACAAAATGTTGCAGTTTTACCAGGACTGGTGAGTAGCTCTTGGCTGCTTCCACCCATGGCTGCCTCTGGTTTCCCTCATGACACCCTCCATAAGAGCTCTCTGCATTTCACTGGCAAATTGAAATGCAGTCCTCTACTAAAATAAACATTTTAGGCTGCCTAATGAGTCACCAAAAGGTTGAATTCTCACATAGGCAACAGATATCTCAACAGCAATGTTTTCTGGCAAAGAGATTAGGTATATATCTGTCATGGTTCAACACCTGCCAGCAACTAAGTACCTCACAAAATGTTCTGCAGAATGTCTTGGCTTAGTTAGACCTCTATATAAATCTCACTTGCAATTTAGGCAAATATACTCAGGTAACTCTGCCACTATAAAAATAATAGATATATGTGTTTCAGCAAAATTGATAAAGTGAACACAAGTGTTTTGTTTAATTTCAGCCTGAGGAAATGGTGGGAGACAAGAATCAGGTTTGGATCAACAACAGATCCTTTATTTAGAATTGCCATCCTAAAATTCAGTTTCTTGTTAGAAATGAAATTTTCACACCATCAGTTCATACATTCAAAGATACTTCTGTAAATTCAAGATGTCAAAACATTAGGAAATTATAGCATAAGTTATTCAAATTATTTTAAAATGAGTTGTGGTTTCCTATGAGCAGTTGGAATACTTATAGAGTGCAGAGAAAATAAAGATTCTTCCCTAAATATCTTTAGATGTTCACAAGGCATTTCTTTTTTTTAACATAAAARCAGAATACATGTGGCAATGTGGGGGATTGAGAAGATTTTTGTTAGCAGGAGATTCAAAGTGAGTAATATATTCATTTAAAGCACATGCTGATAAATATTCCATACTATAATGCTGGATTGCTTAATCTCTTTTGTTTTCCTTCCAACTACATGAGATGATAGMCTATTTGTATAACACATAGTAAATGGAAGCAATATCCAGATTGGTGCCTTCTCTTGAAAAATCTGTGTTTTATCAGCCATGGGAGTGTGTAGTTTTCATGACTTTGAAGTAGTAAATAATGCAATGGTTTTATGGCCTTAAAATATAGAAGCATTAGCAAGTCTCCTTCTACGAAGAGTCCTGAGAATTGTTCTGTTTCTCATCTGTCAAGAGCTACAAGTTAATCAGCTTTTGTTTAATTTAATAATTCTGTTATGGTAGAGAGTGTAAGCAATTGTTACACATGCTTGAATCTGCATCAACATGACGTAAATAAATCAGCGTGGTTGTGCTGATCTAAAAGACATTACTTCTACATAGCCCAAAGAGCAGCCAAATGCTAAAAACTGAAGTTCTGGTGCAACACATGGGGTAACATATGCACTCAGWGTAAAACAGGTGTCATAGATGGGGATGGCAATGAGTAAATAATAGCTGATTTCAGTGCAGCAGGATTCAAAACCACAGACCTGGTAATCAGAGCTGCTTGAAATGGGAAGTTAGATTGAACCTGCTACAAGTTACCAAAAAATAATTTTAAAAGGAGAAAAATAGAAGAAGAAAGCCCAAGTAGTAACTGAARGCAATGCCAAGGAGCTCACCTGCAGCCCATGAAAGCTGCTCAAAAGGAGAGGGGAACTCTTCCCATCAGTACTGCACCTTAAGTCAAACACATGGGAAAAGGCCCATTCAAGGCAGAAGTTATTCCCAAGGAAGGACAGTGCCAACTGGCTGTTTCGAGGTCCCACACCACTGGGACTGGTGTGTTCCAGGCGGATATTCTCCCTCCAGGGACTGGTGGAGCATTTCCTACCACTACAGGCTGCAGCACAGAGACCCTCCCTTAGMGAGTGAGGAGCAGGACAGAGGTGACAGCAGCAGCCTCAGCATGGCAGCTCACCCTGCAGAGGAGCCCAGCGCTCTCAGGAACAGGAGCATAGAAGCACSGTTTCATAATAATAGAATAGTTTGAGATAAAGGGTTAAATGATGTAAGGAAGGGACTTTCAAGAACATCCAGTTTCAACCCCTTTTGCCACGGGCAGGGRCACCTTCCACTCGACCRGGTTGCTGGGGSTCCCATCCACCTTGGCATTGGACACTTCCAGGGATGGGGCATGGACAAGTGATGGCTGATATGCTCACATGTCCAAGGCTGGAGCCAGCCTGACACAGGGCAGCCCCTGACACTRAATCCTGCAATTTACTGCTGCTTCTCTGAGTCATCTGAGTAAATTGGAGACTACAGGGAGAACTTGTGCCCCTTCTGTCTGATCTTAAACAACCAGCATCTGCGAAGGAAAATCTAAGTGCTGCTCTGTGAGACCCTGATGCACACTTGCTGCTACATCTACAGCAATTCCATTTTTTGCTGGCCCCACTTTCTATTTACAGTACACTTCCTCAGTTATTCCAAGGAGGATTACAGTAGCTCAGAGACTTCAGGATGGCTCAGTGCCCCCACTGCCACAGGGGCTCTTGCAAACCAGAACAAAAGGGGCTTACAAGTAGCAGACTAACAGCTGCCAAAGAGAGCTAGCCCAGAGCCCTTACCACCTCAAAGGGGTGGCATTAGGCATCCTGCTCTACACCAATGAACTGAAGAAAACATTCCCGCTGGGAAATGCATTCAAGTACAGAAGCACCATGGAAGACTTAGAMGTGTATGGCCCCATGCCTAACTGGATAAATGAAGAGGTGGAAGAATAAACTAAGAGTAGCASAAAAAATAAACAGCAATAGGAAAGGCAGTGTTAAGAGGTGGTYTAGTGGTGGGGCAGTGAATCACTGTAGTGAATTCTACAAAGCTATGCTCCTGACAATGGGAAGAGAAGCGTGCTTTAAGTTTTTGAGAGGCAGATTTGAATGTATGAGTACTTCTCCTGGCTATAAAAGGCTGAGGGAAACCTGATGCTATGGATCACCTTCACATGCATCACTGCTTGCTTTCTATGCACATAAATACTGATCAGTTTAGCAAAGGTTCTCCTTTTCTGCTTTGAAAAACCTGAGCAGTGTCACTGCAAGTTCTGCAGCTGCTAAAATRGGTGACAGCGCAGGAGTGGGGGTGGTGCATAGGACAAATCAAGAGATAGGGCATGCAAATATGCTGAGGAATAGATACCTGGCTCTTGCCCTCAATGGATAGCAAAACATGGAGAAGGAAATTTWAAAAGTAAAACAAATACTGCCACAAGTGTGTCCATCTCTTTTCAGGTTAATTTTTTTTTCCCTCAAAGCTTAAGCTCCTGAAATATTATGTTTATATCACTTCTTACACATTTAAAGTTGTTTTGGTGCCAGCARCAGTTAAAATGCCCTGAAACGGATCTTAAAATATAACTTTAAGCAAAACTCAAGATTCATTTGGGTTTTGACTGATAATATATTAGCATTATAGCGTATTTATTTATAACCCATTTTGTAAAGGGTTTCATACCAGTACCTAAATGGCTTCAATTATCCAGGCTGAAATTATATTGCTTCAATATAATTTTATTTCAATTATGTTTTACTTGTTTCAATATAATTTGATTATTTCTAGAAATAATAATTTCTGGGTGCTTTATGTGGGAAATTAGTAGATAGAATAATTTCAGTATCAGCCTCAGAGACTAATTAGTGGGTTTAAGTAAAGTAAACCAAGACCAGAAAGGTCTTTTTCACAAACTTAAAGGTGAGAGAAGAAACTCTTTCTGTCAGCAGAGCAGCCAAGTCTCACATAACCCTCTCAGTCTTCTTGTCTGGCCAAGGTATCTGTCCAGGCTGGATTTCCCACAGGTCACCTAACACAAAGAGATAGCGCCCCACTGGGATAACATTCAAGAATCAGGTCCATAGATTTTATACAGAYAAGAGAATTAATTATTCTGTGAAGCAGCACACTCACATCAGGATGCTGTATTTGGAAAAAAAGCCTTAAAAAAGATCAGATCAGGCAGAAGMATCTCTGCATTTCTCTATTAAATTTATTTCAGCAAAAATATTCAGAATTCCCAGCAGCTCTCAATAACAGCCTTTGTCATGCAGAAAATTGAGGATTTGATTTGGTCTCAGCGGCATTAGACAAGACCCCAGTGTCACTGATGGAACTGCCTCCACTTCAGTCTGAACAGGATTTAACCTCAAGTCAACTTAATTCTGAAAAACACCTGTGAACCACAGAGAATCCTAAGCTTAGCCCTCTACCTAAAGGGATTTATCAAAAGAAAAACCTTTAACAGATGTTTGATTCCAGTTCACCATTGACAAGCAGTTGAGCAGATTGTCTCAGGAAAAGACAAGTAAAACATCCCATAAACTTCCCAAGTGCATTAGAAGCTCAGTGTGATCACCTCACTCCAACATATTTACTTGTCACTATTTAATGCTTATTCAGTATTATTTTTTTCTTACTCAACAGCAAGAAAGCTGAACTAGGCACCCATCAGCAGATAATAAATGCCGAATTTCTGGCAAAGAGGGATATAAACTACTATCTCATACAGAGGCTCATCTCTCTTTTTTACATTAAGAAACTAAAGGTTCAAAGGGTAGCAAACASTCAGGCAGCAGTTTACCAGGTGTTTTTTTTATTTCAAAGGTGGAATTATCTTAGTGCTATGTCCAGTTAAAAAACAGGATCTGTTTTTCCACCTGTGATCTAAGAACTGACACCCCACATCTTGCAACTTGGATAAAAAATAACTTTAAATAAAATTTCTAAAAATTTCTGAACGAAGTTGTACATTTTTTCAGCTGATCTTAAAAAGCACTTTTCTTATTAGAAAAGCCAAAATTCACTGTGGAAAAAAAAAAGCCCTTGGTGGGCATTCAATACTTAATTTTTTAGAAATTAACTTTCCTTTCATGAGTCAGAAAAGTATGCTCTCATTTAACAGTCTCTTTTGGACTCTTTTTACAAGACTTGCTTCAGGTTTTGGCTGCAGAGGTCAGTGACCAAAACCCATGGTTGGAAGCCAGCTTCAGAGGTGTTAACCCTACACAGTGCTTGGATTTAAGCCCATCTGGGAATGGTTTTGAGAATAACACTGCAGAACACAACTATACTAACCTGCTTAGGATTTATGGGGCTCCAGAGGTGTCCTTCTGATACTAACTCTGAATAGCCACTTCCACAAAGAAAGTACTTACCAACGTTTCAATATTCCCCAGGACATGGCTTTTTCAACAGGAATACTTACTAAACTTATCCTTCATTCCAACAACTACTTTTAGTTCCAAGACAGCATGATGATGAGAAAAGAAGGGAAAATTTCCTAACAGAGAGAAATCCATAGTTTTCTCTGATCTCCAGAACACCATAAAAAAGCTTCTCTCCTGGCTAAGTCAGCAGCTTTGCGCCTGCAGGTCATGGTGACATTGCAAGGAGTGTGGTTCTGTGCAGAAAAACTTCAAGTTTTTGCCATGTAGAGGATTTGGGAAAGTTTTTTTTGCCTTTTTGTTGTTGTTGTTTGTGTTTGTTTTTTACATAAGCATTTATGAGGAACAACAGCAAGTGTTGCTAAATGTTTTAAATTGAGTGCTCACTCCTTCTACCTGCTTGCAAGGAAACAGTGTAGGACTAACGCTACACCATAGAAACTGTGGCAAACAACAGCAGAAAAAAATCAAATGGAAATAAAATGCTTCAAGAMGGCCAGTTTACTACTCACCCCCCTACAGCTTTCTGCTCCTAGTTAAAGGATCAGGCAGGATGAGTGTACGGATCCTGCCTGAAGCTGTCACCTTTCCACTGGTTCTGCAGTGCCAGCTGAAGAGGCTGGCATCTTCCTGACATGAAATATAGGTAAACAAGGAGGTGCCTCTGCTTTCTTCTGCATATGTAGAAAGTACAAGACTACGGAAGGGGAAAGCCAGCTGAACTAACAAATATAATTTTCATTTGTTTTAACACAGAGATGTATGGCTCTTGTTTAGTTGMATCTGACTTGCAAAATATGTAACACCCAGGAAAGAACTGGCCCATCTGATGTTTAATGCCTAACAGTGACCATGGTATTCATGATGAGGTATTTACAGAACATTATTTCCATTGGCTTTGGCATCCTATTTATTAGAATAGCCAGTTTAACAAACATCCAGTTAAAACCATCCTCCTCCCAACTTGCTTGGAAAGTAGTTATTGTTGCAGTGCAATTCATCATTGAATACTTACACAAAAAGTCACAGTGGGTAATATTTATTRCAAGTTCTCTCCAACCCCAATGTTGTACCATTATTGAAATAACTCAAGTTACATTCAACTAAATTCAATTACAATAAAGTAATAGATTGCATTTCTATATTAACTACTAGTGCTTATAAAGAAAATTACTCAAAGGGAAAAAAAAAACCCAGGCAAGTTAGAGACCAAAAAGAGAAAAAAATCATAGGGAAAGAACAGCAAATGCAGGGATCATAAAGAGAGAATCAAACTGCCTTCTGGATCTGAATTTCAGAGTGTAATTTCCCTACAGTAGTCATAAAGAAGGACAATTAATCTTCTTTAGCCCTATAAAGATTTTCTTTTCAGAAACACTCTCCGTCTTGTTTTACATCATAAGTGTCTAATAATCAAGTATATTTCAATTAATTTGAATAAAAAAACAGGGAACAAAAACTCTTGGCTAAAGTAGAACATCAACAAAATTTAAGACTTATTTATTACTTTTATATTCTCCACCACAAAGCTGAAAATATGTTATTATTTGAACAGAATTACAGAAGCTTATTTGGCTTGGCTTAGAGACTAAATAGATGAATTTGGTAGATATTTGGTTTCAAGCACTATTCTGAATTGTCAAGATTAATCRCAATGATACAACTTCACTATATTTTTAACTTAATGTCCCAAGTTACTCTACTCCCAAGATAAGTGAAATTAATTACCCTACTACCATTATAATAACCCTAAAACAGAATTAAACTTAATTGGAACCTGTACACACTAAACCCCCAAATGTTTATGAGTGCAGGTTCACCATGCATTTGCTACACTCCAGTGCCATCTGTCTATAAAAAGATAATTAACATTTTCAATGAGAAGAAATACAGCATGTTGTAAAGTGTATTTCGTCCTAGGCCATTGAACTCACTTCAGTTCTTACAATGAATGAYGCTGCTAATCCGTTTCTGAATTAGGAAAAAAAAACAAACAAACCCAAAACTAAGGAACATTGTGTCCTCTATGTACATTTGAAGCAAGGGCTCCTGAAAAAAAAAAWAATCCAGAAGGCCTTGATAGAGAGATTCTCCCTGATGTGTCAACTCTTAAGTACTCCCCCAAAATAACCTTGTAGGCTGCCTCTAACAATTTAGCTGCCTTCTGAAGACCCCAGAGAAAGCTGGGAATAGCTACTCTGGAATTTGCATTTAGAAGACCATTTGGGGACAGCCTTTTCAAAGTCCACAACCTTCAGTGAAGGGACGCAAAAATAAATGCTCTGCCAAGCACTGCAACACAAGGGATCTGACAGACCCCAGTGTGAGTACAAAGAAGGTTCATTAAATGCAGAGCCTTCCCTTTCCTCCTGCACAGTGGCTGGCTGGGGAGGGCTGTTTCCCTCCACTCCCTGTGGAAATTGTACAAATACAGCTCTTTTTTCGTTGTTTTTTTTTTTTCCAAAAGTTTGGTAACAAGTTTTAAACCAGCCTGATGTTAATTTAACAGAGKGCATCCTGGCCATTCTGCCGAAACGTGTATTCCCACACACCTTGTGGGGAAGCAAAATAAGCTTSGAACTACAACAATATTTCGTTTTTGGAGAGTGTGTGTGGGGAGGAGGAGCTACTTATCGATCACGCGCTTTTTTTTTTTATTTGAACTGTAAACATTTTTCCCCATGCGGAAGAAAAGAAAAAGGAGCTGTTAAAATACAAAGTATTCCTTTTCAACTGGAGCAGATAAAGAAAGAMAGACGCGTCCCGCATGCCCGCCCGGCTCCCGTCCCGCGGCTCCGTGGATGCGCGGTCCCTTCCCGGCGCATCTGGCTCTCCAGCGGTGCCATCTGCTGGCGCCGCGGCCGCCAGGCTCCGCCGGCAGCGCCAACCCCGCGCCGGAAGGGCAGCGGGCRCAGCTCCGCTCGGGCCTCGGCCAGCAAAGGGCAAAGCCAGGAAACGTCAGCCCCAGCCAAAAGTTCACTTTGGAAAAGCGCTCTTGTCCCCTGTGTCCTCCTCAGGGCGTTTTATAWAGACAATTCGTTAGATAGAGAAAAGGAGAGGACGATGAAAACAAAGGAAAGTATTTGGTGCTATGCCTCATTTTCTTCCAAAAAAGCAATTTCCATAAGTCAGGCAAAATCATTTTCTCATTAAGTACCTACTAGGTCAAAGGAAAGCATGTACTTCACAGTAGCATGTTAACAACTATCACCATCTACCTGTTACAGACATGCACTGAATGACCCTGTGCAATCATGGCTTGGAGTCACAAATGAGAGCAGCTGGAGGGGTTAAGCAAGAGAGGTGTCTTTATGCAGCCACCAGAGAGGAGAAGGCAGGCAGGCAAAGGAGAAAAGCTGAGGGTGCAGGGCCAGGGCAGGGGGTGAAGCAGGGCAGAAGGAAGCTCAACCTAGGCAGCAGTGTGCGTTTGAGCACCAAATGTGTCTGGCAACAGCATTTGTGGCTGCTGAAGGGTCTGATTCTCTAAACCACAGCTCACTTGTCTTTGCAGTACACATGCTCACACACACTGATAGGTTTTGAACTAAGCATTTCACCATTACAATATTCAGTGATGTTCCCCTCAGATTTTGCTCTACTTTTTTATCAGACTTTGAATAAGATTGTTTCCTAAAAAAAATGAATTCACCATACCCACCCCTCTGACCTCACCCCACTGTACCTGTTTGTCTTCTCCATTCTCACCCAGTTCACCAAGGATTGCAACAACTTTATCCCAAACTTGTCTGACCAGGTTCAGCATATTCTGTTGCTTCAGTTTTTTGCAAACTACCATCTGTTATCTTTGCTTTTTCTTGTTCCATTTCCAAGCTCTTCAACACATCTGAACTTGCTGGCAGCAGCCCAAGTGCTGACTTTGAGCAGATATCTCCAGCTGTAGGAAAAGTCCCATCTGCAGCTTCAGGCTGTCCCTTTGCCTCATTGATTTCCTTTTCTTTAGTTGCAATTGAGGCCTCAGCAGCATTTTCAGATGGTTTATCATCAGCTACTGCTGTTGAGGCAACCTTACAGCTTGCAGTAGTTGCTCCTATTTCAGCCTTTGCTACATTGTTTGGGAGATCTTTSCTGCTTGTTTCTCCCACATCTTCGGTCTGCATTTCTTGCTCTTTACTCTCTTCCCTGCTACTGGAGCCCACAYTGATTGAGCACTCACAGTAATAATAACCAGATTCCTGCTTCTTCTTGCGCATGGCACAGAGATCAAGCCGACTGAAGAGCTCTGTGCCAAAGTGGCTGTCTTCATATTCCTTATACAGGTCTGCACAAATTTTCCTGAAGCCCTATTTGTTGAAAGAGCAATATGACATTATGTGTATAATATAAGTGCACAAATATGCATGCACTTTAGGAAGGTGTGTCAGGTATTATCTTAACAAAATCCAGCAAAGAAAGCATCACCCCGCCCACCTCACACCTAATTAGGATAACAGCATCAACCTCATGTGGTAGTATTTAAGTTGATACTAAGAAAAGCCAGCCATTACAAATTAAAGTTACAGGAAGCTTGGCTTTTGCCCAATCCTCCATCTATCCTACCCTCCTCAAGAATAAAAAACTTGCCAAATATACAAAATCAGATCAATTTAACCTACTGTTACTTAAATGCACGCACCTAGTTTTAGATACTTCAGGCAAGTCCACAGCCACCATATATAATTATTCTGAATTGCCTTTAGGAGGGATTGCTTGATTTCAGCTGGAGTTTACCCTACTCAGTTTCACCTTAAAGCTGTCCTAACAGACTGAAAAGTTAACCCTTCTCCTTGGTGCTCACTCTACACAACACAAATTGTGTGCTAAAGACAGGTTAGAAATAGAGTTCATGCACCTTCATCCCTATGAAGCAAAGTAATACTCAAAAGAATTTTAACTCAATGCCTAACTGGGAAAACAACCTCATTCCAGCAAGCCAGAAAAGAAAAAGAAAACCTCAGCAGCTCTTAGATAGCTACCAAGCACTGTCAGTACCTCAATTGCCAAATGCTACACCAGTCATGACACACAACTGAAAGGGCACACTCCTAGAGATGTGTTTTTAAACACTGACACTTTCTTTTCTACCTAAGGGAAGTCACTTCTATTGCCATAACCAAAGCACATGCTTAGAGATCACTGCAATATATGATGGTCAAGACCAAAAATCAGCATCTCCTCAGAGYGATTTCTTTGCTCTTCTCCCCCTTAACAAGTTTGGGCACAGCAGCACTAGCTGCCCTGTACAGGTGTCACTGAGGATGAGTGAGAAACCCAACAATTCCATGGTTCCCAGGTCTTTAATTCAGACAGCAACAGGCTGCCAATTTACACAAGGGGCTCCCACAAAGCATTTAGCCTATAGCAAACCGCATATGCTAGGGGCACATATGGAGATGTAATGAAGGACAGATGAATCATTAAACACAKAATAGTCTCCACCTCTCCTAATCTAATGAGTATGTGAGCTAACAAGGCTCCAAGGAGCTCCTTGCAGCACATTGCCTCAAAGAATTCTCAATCAGTTTGTTCGGACCTGCTCCCAAACACCAGGGGAAGAAAAAAAAGAGCATTTTTACAAGACTTCTTCCTCATAATGACAGACTTATTAGCAGGAGGATATGAACAGTTCACAGCATGGAGATTGTGGGAGGACAGCCAGAACAGCCAGTGTCACCTGGGTAGAAGCAGATATAAATAGCTTCATAACCAARTACATCAAACCATCAGGCACTGGTGCCTGAGGTGACTAAAACACTTGAAAGTTTAGATAAACCAACAGCACACTTTTTCTGTGCCCCAGAGATATCCATGTGTCAGTCAGAGGCAGGCTGTTCAGGAGCCAGGAGCTGCATGTCACCTAAATGCCRTGAGGTTCAAGTTCTGCTGAAATGCAGACACACTGCGCATGGGCTGTTTTCTGAGTAATTCAGGAGGATAATGGAAACTTGAATAAGGTCACATCATTGAAGATAACTTATCAAGCAGCCAGAAGAGGRCAGGATTAGGACTGCCCTTCCATTAAAAAGCACCAAATATTTTAATACAAGTATGTGACTTGTTAATATTTGTTAAGTAACRCATATACTCTCTCACAACCCAGGGTAGACTGCAGCTATTTCTACACCTGCACCAAGTGAATCTCCTTAAAACAGCTTAAAAGAGAACAAGCAAACATTTTCCRCTTTAGCACAGAGGCACTTGATCTACCACTTTGTTCTGGCAGAGGTGAGATCAGGCAGTGCCCAGCACTAAAGGCTAACAGCCCACACTGTATTGCCTGTTGCTGGAGAAGGCTCTTACTACAAGTAATGAAGTGGATTCTCTTAAGAGGTGAACTGTTTCCTTGTGGCCCATTGGAAAGGTAGGGATCAAAACACCTGAAGAGCCCATAYTTTTTGTTTATGCCAGGGTCACATTGCCCATTTTGAACCTGATCTTCAAACAGCACATACTGCTCCTTTGGTAGCAGAATWAAAAGCACATATCCTTCAGAATAAAAAGCACACAATCCAAGATCTCTCTAGTCTCTTGAGATATTTAAACACACAACTGAAGCCAAAGATGCACAACTTCTCAAGGTGAAAGTTTACAGCTGTATCAGTTTTAAAGAGAACCAGCTGCTCTTTCCCCATAAATGAGAACAAGGTCTGCAGCTACATCACCAGTATCATCACATACCTCTCATTAACAAAGTGTGCTTGAGATATAAAATATAAACTGCCTTAGCAATTACCTCTTGAGCTTCATTTAAGAAGCACTTCAACTGTGTGAAATACTTAAACAGCACCCTTTCTAYGAGGAAACAGTTATTTATGGTATAAAGAAAGTAATTACAGCCAGTAGATGGCATCATAATAACTTAAGTGATATTTTGTCTTATTCATACTTTGGCATCTTCTAGCRTTTAGGAGGGCTGATTTCTCTTCTGCACTGTTTAGGAATGGGGTACTATAAAAGTAATCAGTTTCCTCTGTTTTATTTGTCTTATATTTTGAAAGAAATGCAGTAAGTGGTCTTCGAGATTATGTCTTGGGTTGAGCCTTACTAACCTCAGGGAGATTTGTACATGGACTTACAGAGTTCACATGCCCCCAGTAATCAACYCAATATATGGCCCTACTCCAGTTTCACAGTCCTGGTCTGTAAGATAATATTTTAGGAGCAATAGTTTCATTGTGAAAACTAGTTTGCACAGAAACAAGTAATGCTTCGTAAATAAGGGAAGAGCAGTGAATATTGTCTAGCTGAAGTCCAGGAAATTTTTGATACTGTTTCCTGTGAGACCTCCATAGAGAGAGCTGATGAATTATYAGCTGGCTGAACAGTGAGGTGGATTGAAAATTGGCTGAACAGCCAGTTCCCTATGGCAGCAATTGGTGGCACAAAGTCTACTTGGAGGCTGGTAACTAGAGAAGTATACAAGGGGCCAATACTGGGTCCAGAACTGTTTAGCATCTTCATTAATCATCTGGATATTGGGGCAGAGTGCACCCTCAGCAACACCACTARTAACAAGCTGGGAGAAGTGCCTGAATCACTAGAGGGTACTGCCAACCAGAGGTATCTCATTGGGCTGGAGAAATGGACTGACAGGAACTTCACRAGGCTGAACAAGAAGTACAAATGTCAGCCATAGGGGAGGAATGAACCAGGCACAAGTACAGGCTGACAGCTGACTGTGAAGAAGTTTTGCAGAAAAAGGACCTAGAGGTCCTGGTGGRCATCAGGCTGACCATGAGCCAGTAGTGTGTCCTTGCAACAAAGGCAGCCAGTGGTATCCTGGGCTGCATTAGGAGGATTGTTGCCAGCATATTGAYAGAGATAATTCCCCTCTACTCAGCACTGGTGAGGCCACACCAGGAATACTGCATCCACTTCTGGGCATACCACTTGATATTCTAACATTCAAAGACCTATACACTTGCATATTTATATATATATATATGTACGCAATGAGACKGCATACATAAATCATGTTATGAGAGATTAAGCTATATTTAGTGCTAGAGATCAAAAGAGGAGAGCATGCAGGAAATGACAATTCTATTTTTTAATTTTAAATTTCATAGTAAGAGGAAGTGTGAAAATACTCCAGACAAGAGTCAACAGTAATTCCTACGTGCCTACTGTACAGTTTCTTTTGCACCAGACATTGCAGATGCCTCTGCTCATGAAAATCCCTACAGGCAGTATAAAAGAAAGAGCCTCCAGCACAGAGCTATCAGTCCTAGCCAACTTTGATTTTATCATGTATACAAAAGGCTAATATCAAGTCAATACAAAGTACTTGAACAAGGTCATTTTCTTCAGCTATTATAGCTTTTTCTGTTTTCCTTTCTGCATGCTCCTCTAGTGTTTCAGGTYTGCAATATATTGACCTCATAAATACAAGTATTATTCCTGGAAACAAGCAGGACAGTATTCCACTGGGAAATGAGCAATCTAATCAGAGTTGTTTTTTACTTTAATTGTTTGTGATAAATCCCATACAATGCTGCAGGAAAGGTTAGAAAAGCACATCACACATTTCTAGTATAAATCAAGGCACCAGCCTGACTTGCAACATGACATTAATCTTGTTCTGAGGTAAATATTAGTCAGAAGACAAATATTGCTCAGAAGCCATCCTGCCCTATGGAAACAGCTTGACATTGTTTTTGTGCAGATTTGACCAGCCACAATGGAAGGGAAGCAACCTATACTCTACAAGAGTGCCATACAGAGTATTAACAACAGACCTCATTTCTTCCAGTCAGATAAGAACAAACACAAATGTGTCGAGCAGCCTATATACAAGCTTTCTTAAATAAGAGAAGTCATGTTGTTCTGTGGTTCTGCGGTTGCAATGATTATTGCTTAGATCCTAAGGATCTCATTGAAGGAAAAGTAATCACTAGAACTGATCCTGAGAAAAATATTCTTACATCCAATTACTTACCCTTCTTCTCAACCTTGATGCTTTAGAGAGCTTCAGGAAAGTCAGATGTGGTTTGAAGTCCTTACTTCCTGAAATGTCAAGATTCATTTCAATAAAGCATTCTTCCACAGCTTCTGGAAAAAGATAATATAAGAAAGGAATAAGTAACAGTGGGGAGGTAGGGAAAAATATTTACAGGGAGGTTAGACAAAAAGCCACTATCTCCATCTTGAGCAAGACAGTTAAAACACACCCCAAATAACCATTGCTGCACCATCAAGGGCAACAGAAAATTTGAGAAAAGTACTCAAAACAAAAGTTCTGCATAACATACCGACATAAGCTGTAAACCTGAGTCTGGATCCAAACTTCTGTGTTTGCAACATAATTCCTTCTGAATTCATAAATCCCTTACCAAATGGTGAGCTCAAGAAAGCATCTGTCCATAGCAGCCCTGCCAGGAGCAAGATGCAGCCACCACCAGTGGCCACAGCTGGGCTCTGTGGCAGAACAGATTCTCCCCAGTTACTGCAAACAGCAATGCAAGAAGCAAAGAGCTTCCAGAAAAAAAAAAAAAAGGCTAGATTCCCAAAACTACTACAACACCACAGCACTTAAAGCAATTCAGGAAGGAACATCACACAAACATAATACTCCTTCCCCAGACACAAGTGTGATACAAAGTGTTTTGTGATGTCACTGGCTTAACTTCAGTCAYGTAGTTAAAAATCCATAGAGTTTTGTCCTTCATAGAAAAAAGTGTCTATAACTCCAGGATTTATATTCTTCAAGGCCTTTCAGCAAAGGATTTTAATGACAAGTCAAACCAAGCTGAACTGTTCTTRGTTTTCATGGACTTTGGGGATGCAGAATCTCAAGTATAGCAAGGTAAGGTTTGCATGAATCAGATCCCTACAAGTCCAGCAAAAACAGATGTTCTGTTCAACAGTTGAGCTTAAACAGTGAGAAGTAATTCCAAAATTACACTTAAAGCCTTGGCTAAGCCTGGAGTACTCCCCAGAATTTTCTTATTGACAGAGATGTGTATASCTTGATAGTATAAAGCAGATATAATAGTGGGGGTAGAGGGGGGAAAAAAAAAAATCAGCATTTTAAAACGGAAATCTGCAACATTTGTAGCTCTTCCAGTCAGATCCACCCTTGACACCCATTTTTGTTACTGCTTAATTGCTTAGGCACTGAAAGAAGGAGGTTCAATGTTGAAACTGTGTAAAAATAGCATATTACATAGCAGATGAATGCCTTTTTTGAAGTCTCCCTGCTTCCATTTCATTTTTCCACCTATCAGGAAGTTTAACCACAYGTGTATCCACTAGTTTGTCATATGCATTTGTATCAAGGCCAGGTCTCTAGCTTGGAGTTCAGCTTAATTAATAGTTTAAAATGTTTCTTCTCAGAGTATTTATGAGGGAACAGCMGCTGGGGCTGTCTGATCACTTTGCCAAGGCAACTGCTTTTTATATTTTCCATCTGGAAAACACAGGGAACAGGATCCAGTTGTTCAAACAAGCATCTAATGTCCTTTTAGGTGCCCTACAGGATGTCCACCTGGCCTCCAGCTGCTGCTGCAGAAGGTACAGCCTGGCTGTAGGTCTGCTGTGAATGCTGCAAATACTTTAGGACATCTGAAAATGGTCCTAGGTGATTATGSTTAGGTATCAAACAACCCCTAAAGTGCCCCTGGTACTTTGTCAAAAAGAACATATTAACATGAAGAATTTCTACATATTAAGTCTTTTTGTTTCCACGTCAGTTGGTCAAAGCACAGCAAGCCCCAGAGAAAAAAACACAACAGAAGAGTGTCTAAGCTCCTTCTAAGCAAAAAGCCCTTCCCCATATATCATCCAGCATGCAACCTCCCCTAGCTGCATAAAAAGGAACCAAGTAGATATTAACCTAAGAAAGATAATCCAAAAATATCATCTCCTCTTGGTTAACACCCAGCCTCCAGGACAGCAGGAAGGAGTTCCTARTAGAAGGGGAAGGTCTTACTGCTATGAGCAGATGTTGATCAGAAAAGCAGATGATGGAAGAAAGGTCAAGGCCAGCAATCATCTTCAAAAAGTAGGTATGGTGACAAGGCTCCTGGATGGTGTGCCCCACCCATGCCAGGCTGGCACTCAATTTTCCAAACGCTGTCTTCWCTAGCTCATATGAAAAATATCCTACAAAAGTTCCAAGGCATCCTAAGCAGTATCTCTTCTTCAAAGTGGATGAGGTCACTAGCAGCAAGGTAAAYCCAGTAGCACTCAGAATTTACCAATTAATTGCATTTAAATTATCTAGAGATAGGTTAGCTCTCCACTTTGAAACTGAAGTTCATGATGCAGTACCAAAAGCAGATGGAGGGCCAGTCACCTGGCCAAGGTCAGGAACATTTCAGAGGCTAAAAGACTTCATTAGAGCAGGCAGATCTCTTAAACTTGCTGACAAACCATCAATAAGGGCATGATGAGGCAGAGACAGCTGACAGGAGTGTCTTGGCCTTTGCCAGCCGAATCAGTGGCCCATCATGCTRCTCAAAAAACCAGCATTCAAAATTCACACCTAGCTCATGACAACCAAAAATATTGACTAAAAGGTAAGGAAAAAATCCCTATTCATTGTATAACAATTAATTCAATTGCTTTGCTGAGAGAAGGGGAGACAGAACCCCATCTCTTTGCAGATGTCATTGAAAGGATAGACTTTGATACATATTTGCATAATTCCCAGACTCATTAAGTTCTAGAAATGGTCAGAAGTTATGCAGAATAGAACAACACTGGAAACTACAACTCTCTGAATAGCAAAATCATTGTTAACAGAGTTAAGCGCTTGAAAACTGGCAGCTTGTCTCCCAGTCAAGGAATTATTTCAGGCAATCAGTGAACAATCATATTGCATTAAAAACACAAGTACTGGCAGAATATTCCCAGGGCTTGCAATCAAATTTTTTTTCCTCTATCTTATTAAGGGGTTCAGATCAGAAGATAGATATTCAGTTTCCCAAACCCTGAAGATGCAGGTTATCCAGGCAGAGAAGATGAAGGATCTGCCACCCACTATTGCAATGGCTTTTAGAGCTAATGCAGGTYCAAGATGATATTTAAAGAGCATTTTAGCACACATTCTGCAGAACCAAAATTAAACACTTCTGATGRTGATAAAATAGCATGATAAAGATCGACCTTGTATGGGATGACTCATTGGGAACAAAATTCTCAGTTAAGCAAGACAATGAGTCCAGGGAAAACCAGTCACTTTCAGATGAGGAGTGAGGTACTCATTTCTATATCTTTCAGGAGTGAGCAAAGAGCCAAGGCAGTGCCGTCAAAACAGTCAAATCAGCCCCTTAGTTCAATGGYACTGAATTGTATATRTATTGTAGAMAGGCATGTACCAAATATGATCTTASAGTAAATWGCATCATCCGCCTTCTTTGTTAACTTCCAGTCAAGATTATTTCCAGTTAAAGCCTTGAGAAGAAGCAGTTTGTGCATGGGCAAGTTTGTTGAGGTTGTAATCCTAATAATTAGGGACCACATCAGAAAAGCACAGCTGCTTTGAGTCAAAATTAGCTTTGGGATGGATGGAACAAGAAGAGAAGTGAAGGCCAGAGTCAAGCAAGACATAATGGATAGCCAAGTGGGTAATTTTATATAGCTGAGGCAAAGAAGCTGTTCATAAAAGGCATTATTAACTATAATACTGACTAYTTAAGAGGTAAAATAAACAGGAGGATAAGAGAGCGGACCTATAATACCAAAGCTGAGAACTGGAGGAGGTCAGAAACAGCATCAACAAAAAGAAAAACAGACTGCTCCGAGAATCATATTCTTTGAAGTTWACACAGTGTCTTTGTAGTGCATGACTCTTTGAGAAATGTTAGTTAAACTATGCTTCCTTTTTGCCTAGCATGAAAAMAGCAAGGAAAAATAGTGTWTATTGATTATTTCTGTTCTGTTGGWRTGGAAGCCTAGGACACAGATCAGGYTATGCATTGCAGGCTAAAGCAGGTCCTAAAAGCAGAACTGGGTAGGGAGAAAGAAGAGAGTATCAAGCCCTTCTGAAACTTTACTCAGATGCAGGTAAGCAGATCAAAAATCTGGAACATCTTATAAACCCTTCAGTACTTTGGGAAATTAGAGCTGAGGACAAGCTATTCTTACGCTTCTGTTTCATCTTTTACAGTGGAAGCAAAAGACTGTGATTTGCTGGTGCTATACACACATATGCAGACAAATACTGATTTTTGTCACCTACCATCCCAGAGGTACTTATAATTTCATGCATATTTCAGTTTAAAGGAAGTTCTTGTATACTCAGCTGGGGGCAACACTTAATAGGCTTTCATATTATTAGAATGAGCAGAGCCTCAGTTAGAGGTGTCACTTTGAACACTGYGCACACCTCAGGCCTGTGAGATTCYAGCTGCAGAGCAGGTTAAGGTAGYCTTGCTGTGTGATCTTCACATGAATGTCTGTGCATCTTATGTGTTCCATATTAGTACAGACAACCTATTTTAGGCCTAATGCTCTGCAGGAACCCAGCTGTTGGCTTCATACTTAACAAGTAAGAAAGAGRAGATGAGAGGAAAGGGAGCACATTGCAGCCGTACACAACAGCTTGGGCCAGTGCTTACAGGAGCTGATGGACTCCACAAACCAGTTTATCACAAGTGCTAGAGAATGAAGTTTTRTACTTACCTGCAATTCTGTTAAGCATTTTCTGGTCTTCCTCCAACATTTTCACATATAGCACTTGGTTATTAAACTCTCCAATCCCATGGAATGTCAAATTGAGGTCTTTACCCTGCAAGATGTCTTCCACTTTAGTCTTGCTTTGCTTCAGTGCCAGAACAGCCCTTAAAAGTAATCAATATATAAATGCTGAAAGTTATTAGGTTTTTTACATATGGMAATATTGTTTTATTTTTATTGCCAGCCAATATACCTGATTCTGACCACTCTGCAGCACTATGCAAGGTATCACAGGCGCACTATTTCATTGCTAATTCTTTTGTAACAGTTAGAAGATTTCAAATAAACTATGTATTTCACTTCAACCTTAGCTTATGTATTAGAAGTGAGTTTTGTTAGTGAACATTCAAAATATTAACATTCCAGAAAAACTATGAATATACACTACTGAAGAGTCAAAAGGGATAAAATGGAACTTATGTTTGTGGCATGTGGTTTAAAACCTTATCACTGTCATTTTCAACTGGTTGACTAATTTTATTCTTAAACTAAAACAAATTCATTATCCCATCTGAAGCTCAATTAGTATTTTTCTCCATTATATCCTCTYATTCCAGGCTAGGTAAAAAATATCAAATTGATGGTTATGTCCTCAGTTCTGCATCCCGTGTTAATAAAGTTTAGTTAGGCACTTTGCTGAGCACAGAAACCTCAAAAAAGTGAATTATCCAAWGACATTAATACTACAAATTAAAACATTTTTCTTAAAGACACAGAAAAAGTATGACAACTAAATTTCTAAATGTGGACACCAAGAATTTCATCAACTGAACACCTGCTGAAGTTTTACAAATGCCCTTCTTTGCCCTGGTGTCTCAGGAAGGGGAATCCTGTCAGTCTTCAAACTGAGTTTGACCAGAAGTCTTCTACTGAGGCTTCATACATCTAACAAACTGCAGCATGACTAAGGACTACAGGATACCATCCCATAGGTTTCTGGGCCTCATGCAGCCACAKTTACTTTATCATTACACCTAGAACAAGTTTTTTAAAGAGTGGAATGAATGCAGTCAAATCTTGGACCTGTGCAGCATACAAATAGAAGCCAGGCAGTAAAACTCACATAGCACAAACTAATGCCCTTTGGAAAGCCTCTTTAATGCACACAAAGGCCACTTCACCCAACACTGTGAACAGTCCTTGCCWCTACATTGGAGTTATTTCAGCTATAATGGTGTAAGAGCATCTTCTTTCCAAGACTCATTGGAACCCAGKGATAAAGATATGGCAAGGACAGGACTGAAGTTGGAAAGAGTGAATTCTTTGCAGTGGGTTTTGAATTTTCCACCTTAACAAGCATMGCTAATCTAGCCCTTCATTTACATTTGTAAAGTCAGCAAAAATTAAATACTACTAAGAAAACTTCTCCCATCAAATGGTTTCTGTTGCACAGGACCTTAAATATCATCTAGTTCCAACCATCCTGCCACAGGTAGGGACACCCTCCTGWAGACCAGGTTACTCAAAGCCCCATCCAGACTGCTTGAATATTCCACAACTTCTCTCCATTCAGGGCCTCACTGCAGTAAAGAATTTCTTATCAGTATCTAATCTAAACCTGCCTTTTTCCAGCTTGAAGCCATTCCTCCTTGTCCTATGTCAACGTAAAMATTTTTGCTCCAGCTCCTGCCCTTAGATTTGAAGATGCCTCCCTCCCCCGGTGAGAAGTTGGGCCAGCTGTATCAGCAGGGCTGCTAGTTTAAAAAGTGAGAARCAGTTAAGCTCAAGGCAGTCTTTCATATGACAGCGCAGAGCAGTGGCCACTGAACTACAGCCTCATTTAGAGGAGCTATGGAGGCAGGTAAAAGATACAGGATGAAAAAGATTTGGCAAGGCACATCTGCTTTTCATTAGGTGTGTCCATTATTTTTACATTACAGACACATATCCACTCTTAAGTTCATTAACACTACTTAACTCCTCTCACCTCCCTAACCAATTGATTCCCATTTTGATTGCTGCTCACAACTAGCCTCCTATCCTCTTGGACAKCAGCCTCCCCAGTCAGCAGCACTGGCACAGGGCTTTATTACTGAATTACTGTACACTGTCTTCTGCATGTCTCCTTAGCCCATATAACTCTATTTTTTCCCTTCAGACCCTAAAAAAAAGTCTCTGCGATGAAAAAATAAAGCAGGTAATTTTAAAGTAAGGCACATACAAACCTGTCATATGCATCTTAATCATGCTTAACTGGTGCTGCCTGAATGGGCAGAAGAGGTTTTTTCAAGTCATATTGGGTTTTTTGACACCTTTCCAGCTAGGCATTCTGCTTTACACCCCAGCAGATCCTGTGTGACATTCATATGGTGTTGAGGCCTGTTTTTCATTCCCGTGCTGATACGTGCCAGGGCCCCTGGAGGAAGGGCTGTTCTCACCAGGTTCCCACCTCTACCACATGATGCTTTCCCAGGCACATAAGGGCCTTTCCTTTCTGCCTCCTTATGTCAAGGAGTTCCAGGTTTCCCAGTGTGGTACAGCAAGATAAGGCTTAGAGAAAAAAACTGCAGCAGACTGGCATTATTTTCTGGACCTTTCTTTCAATTCCAGCCTTCATGACCACAGGGTAGGTTTCCTTAGTCGTCTGTCAATAGCTCCATCTTAATTCACAAGGCTCTAGTGACAGCCCACTGCTCGAATTCAACAGGAGACCAGCTTGGGAAGAAACTAGGCAGAATTTTTTTTGTTGTTTTCTTCTTAATGCAATGTATCTTAACAGCTAACATTTTCCACCTGATAAAAGTATGGCTGATCTGAAAAGCTATGGTTTCTCAAAAGACAGCAGCTCAGGGAAGCTTACATCTGTTGAGCTAATTTGTGGTAGTAACACAGTAAGAAAGCAGTAATAGTATTTACAGCCACACTGCTTTTACTCTTCACCCCGTGGCAGATAAGAAAATTTCAATTGCTGATGCATCACAGCTAGCTTTTGTAAAGATCTTTCCCCACAGGTACTGAAAGCAAACCAGAAACTGATAAAAAAAAGTGTAAGAGGAATTGTGTGTAGGCTCTAATAAAACATGATGATTCACAACAGCAGCAGTAAGGTTACCCCATTTACAGAAAAAATTAGCTGCTCTTGAATTTGGAAGGATTCTTACTTTTTGACTTCTTCTTCTGTTCCCAGATGAGCTACTATTATAGTAAGGTGCATAGTCTGAATAGGGAGAAGAGCTCTCGACAGGTCAGGTTCTTTAGAGAATATGAGTTCTTGAACATCTTCGATTCTGTCCAAAATCTGCAGTGGAGTAAACAGRAGAAAGAAATAAATTTTCATTTTGAAATGTCTACACATTACTGGAAAAATTCAGAATGCTAAAGCTTTACACAACTAGAAATGCAACTCAGTGTTTAAGCCAGGAACACACAAAGCCACCTGCCTCTCCTCCCCACCCCAGATTTATCATGCAGCAACTTTCAGTTTCATACTTGATTTTTCAGGAATTGATTTATTTATTTTCCTTTTTAAAAGCCTGCAGGCTAAATTCATAGCTCTCCTGTGAACCAGAAGCCCTAGATCTTAAAGTAGGTGTGAATCTGACCCTAAGAATGTTAGATAAAACTCACAGTACTGTGTAAATATTAATGGGATCTTCATGAAGTTGTCAGTTGTTAATAGACTGTGGAAATTAAATGGCATTTCCATAATTAATCTTATGCCATTTTCTGATTACAAGTTTGATCGCAGATTAGACTGATATCTCTTCCCAAAAAGAAAACGTAACAGCAAACAAAGTAAGAAAAGACTGGGTAAACCTGCTGTTTTCTGAGCTAGTGTTTCTCAGAACTGTGGCCAATTTCTGGCTCTTGTGGATCTATCTGTGCCTTTACACAATTGACTTCAAAGACTTTTCTTTTTTCAATATGTGCTGTTAAGGTTTATAAGCCAGCCATGGGAACAGGCAGGAGAGAGAATAATTAATTCACACAGGTGCTAAATATCTGGTGGAATCCCAAGTTACAAAGAAATCATTTATAGATTTTCAGGTTATTTCAGAGAGAAAACTCTTCCTTACATGCTGAGGTGCTCACACATGTTAGAGCTGCCCTTTATTCTTACATAGATCGAAACAGCTGGGTCAATATGCTTTTGTTTTGCAATCTTTCTCCATAAAGTCTAACAGCCATTGCACAGCCCAGTAAATAGTCCCACAACCTGCACATCAGARGAGACTAGCATAAAAAGTTCCCAATAAACATGAGGATAAAAGCCTCACACAATTAAAATAACCAATTGAAGATACAAACTCCCTGAATTCACCAACCCTTATGGTACATTTTTCACTGTGAAAAACACATCACTGACTCCACATTAGGTGAATTCCTACTGCAACTGAAGCACAATTTATTGCAGCCTGCTATTTACAGCATATGTTTAGRTTATAGAAACACTGAGTAGGAATCAAGCCATCAAGCTGTCTGACCACACAAACTACAACTTTTGCCTCAACAGACTGGGCTAAGTATTAACAGTAATTGTACAGAAGAGCCTCCTGTTGTTCTCCCTTACCCAGTCTTTCCAAGAACCTCCTTCAAATAAGAAAGAAGCTGCTTTGACATTTCAGTTTGAGGCTTAGACATCTGGGAAGCTGAGTTTGAGGGAAATTCTCTCCCACAGATATTTAACTATTACAGAGCAGTGTTAGTGTCTTTTCTTATCTCTTCTTCTTATCTTCACAACTTCCTGCTGCTACTTCCATGGGAACAGTCTACCCTATCACTACACTTTTTTTTTTGTGCATCAGTCTTTAGCACTTTTCTATAAATGCTGTGTAATTGATGGGATAGCTGGGGAGTTTTTGGGAAGTGCAGACCAGGAAGGAAGCACTTAAAATGGAGTACTGAAAGTCTAAGACCATAGCATTCTTAGATTCAATCCAGTACAAGCCTGGTGTCCAGCCTCCTGGAGCCCTACTTAGACACAAAGAAAAAAGAGCTGTGCACCCACCAGGACTGGAACAGGGCTTTTCCATTCTACTCTTGAAAGGGARAAAATTGTTGACAACCCCAGGCCCTGCCACCTTGAGAGCTCTCTTAAATAATTMAGGCAAAATAATTATTCCCAAACACTAACAGCATCTTTAAAACCCTTCTGTAATAGGCATGGTCTACAGAGCAGCAGACAACCAAATTGTATGGTCAGTGAGGTCAGGAACCTCCGCTTTAGAGGTAAAAGTACCTAAAATTGTCAAAACATTATATTATGTGCATGTACATATATGTACATGCACACACATTTGGCCAGCAGTCGAGGGCAGCGATTCCAGCCCTCCACTCGATTTGGTGAGATCCCACCTGCAGTGCTGCATCAAGCTCTGGGGCCCCCAGCACAGGAAAGACTCGTTGGGATGAGTCCAGAGGAGATACACCAAGATTACTAGAGGGATGGAGCACCCCCTCCTCTGAGGAAAGGCTGAGACAATTCCGTTTGTTTCTGTTCCTTCTGGAAAAGGAAGTGCTTCAGAGTAACCTAATTGCTGCATTTCAGGAGCTGAAGCAAGACCAAAAGAAAGAGAGGGACTTCTTACAAGGGCATGGAGTGACAGGACAAGGAAAAAGTAGACTCTAACTGGGAGAGAGTAGGTTTAGATGAGACATTAGGAAAGAATTAATGATTGTGAGGGTGGCAAGGTACTGGAACAGGTTGCACAGAGGTTGTAGACGCCCCATTCCTGGAAGTATTCACAGGTTGAATGGAGCTCTGAGCAACTTGGTCTAGCAAAAGGTGTCTTTGCCTATGGCAGGAAGGTTGAAACTAGATGACCTTTAAGGTCCCTTCGAACTCAAACCGTTCTATGATTTCTTTACTCACACTCTTTACATACATATGCCAACCTTACAGTACTGCACTCTTCAGTGCTTCTTTCAAGGTCTCACACAGGACAGTGTCAAGTCACTGACACCCCTAAGGGTAACACTTCAGGGGAGCACAAACTTGGAATATCTTGGGCAGAGCCTCCAACCAGGGACGCCAGAGCTGCCAGATTACCAGAGCTGGTGTGAATGGAGGGAAACCTGTAAGAGCAGAATTTGAGGAAAGAAAAGGAAAAGAAGAGGAAAAGAGAGAAAAGATAMGGAAAAAGAGGTGAAAGGCATTCATTGGGCTGCACAGGACGTGGTCACAGGCCATATATTAAGATACTCAAATCTCATTAAAATAGCAGAATAAGTTAAGCATTCATGACCCTTCGAGCTGTTCCATGATCTCATTCCTCAGATGGCAGGAAACTTTCCAGTTTSTAGCTTAGATTTATTCTTTGCCCACTTCATACCCATTTGTTCATCTGCCAACATTGTCTTCAGCTTACACAGTTATTTTCCCTTCCTGGCATTTATCTTCCTGATGTGCTCTGCACTTTCGTTCACCTCTCAAAAGCCAGTCATATGTAGGAATCACAAAAGTTATGAGGCCATCCTCCAGATAACCTTTAAAGATCATTCTCTGCCCAAGACAAAGCCAGAGCAAATAATTGCCTACCAAGAGGAAGRCACCTTTGATGCCTCCCCCTAACACATGCATAACTGTTTTTACWCTTAACTTAGGTAAAAACAAAAACTCAGAAACCTGCCAAAGCAAGCTACTGTACTGCARCTGCATGTCACATGGAGAAAAAAAAAGGAAAAATTCTGTACAACAGATACATCATTCTTACTTWATTATTGCCTTTCAGCAGCATAAATAGTCATGCCAGTTACTGCATGAAAGCTTAAGCTRGGGAAAAAAGGAATCAAGTTATATATTGCAACAAAAAATATCTATTTTGTTCATTGGAAAACACATCATAAACTACTAGTAGAAGCTGATAGTAGAATGTTCTATTTTCATTCTGTTCAGACAACTTAATATTCAGGTTTTGTCTTTTACATTTTTTATAGGAAAAGATACCAAGACATATATATATTATATAAATATTAATAATTTACAGAATTTAAATACTGTTTCTCCATTCTGCCCATGCTGGCTGGGCACAGAATTTTCTGATTCAAATTAAGATTTTTCCCCCTCTGTCTCTGTCAGATGGAATAGTCTGCTCACTGTCTTGGCATTTCWAGGCGTCTCTTTCTCTTCATAAAATATTTGAGTGCAGAGTCATCTGCTGCCCCTACATAAAGGCCATGGGGCATGTCCCACCTCACAATGCTCTTGTTCCACAATGCTGGAACAGAATCCCATCCAAGCTCCCTTGGGATAACAGCAGGTACCAAGACAAAATGAGAGCTCTCTTTGCTTTTGCTTACCTTGAGTAGCTGCAAAAAAAAAAACAACCATTGTCATCTGCAGGTAACAGTTGCCTGTGAAAGGCTAAAGGTTAAAAAAAAATCTGTCCATAAAGGCATTGCAGTGCTGCTTGGAAATGAGACATTCCAGAGTCTTCTTTCAGAAAGCTTGGAATAAGCTTCAAAATTCATAGCAGCAGAATGGGAATAAGTAACTCAAGGTGACCCAGTATCTTCCTACTTTCTTTACAAGTACAAAAGAGTTCTGCAGAAGTTATCTAAAATTCATTTGAAGTCCCTAACTAGTAAATAAAGTGTGAAATCTCTCTCTCTAGCTATTGTATCATTTTTGGAATTTACTTCCATGGACCATAAGACAGGGCCTGTAGCAGCCAAGCCCAGCAGGACTGTATGATTTATCTCAGAAAAAGCATTTACTGTGGTAACTGGAACACCTTAGGTCTCCCACAAAGCCTCTAGAAGAGAATATGTCTATTTGTGTTTCCACTGTTTGCTGCACTTTGGTTTAACACTATGGAGGCGAAATGATCTGTTGCTTTTTCTAACACTGCTTAAACATGGGAGTCATGGAATACAGCACACCTTGAAGCACGAGCATAGAGACTGCACTCATGGATTCTTGAAATTAGCCATCTATCTAGGATCTCAGGGCAAGTTTATCAGATAAAAGATGGAGAAGAAAAAACAGATCAATTCTCTATAATCTTCTGCAGAAGAGAAGGAAATGCTCATTCTCCATTGTGAACTTTGGTGGAAAAGACTATGAACAAACAAATCAATACCCTTGCACTAAATACAGCCCTAAGAAAAGGTAGGATGGGACAACACAAGATGATGAAAGCCAGGTCTATTTTTTGAAAAAAGATCACAATAGAAAGTACTAGTGATGAGAGACACCACCTCAGACTCTATAGAAAGGGCAGTGGCAATCATGGAAGTGATTTTTTTTTTCTTTCCTAGCAGTAACTGAGACATGGATATGTTTAAACACAGCTCTACCTACAAAAAAAAGAACAGTGCCTAAGGGTTGCTATGAGAAAGTTAACTCCATCCCAGACCCAACAAACCACTTGGGGTAAGCAGGCAGAATTTCATCATTCTTGGCTTGTTAAGCACCCTTGCAATTAAGACAGGAAATTAAGCCTAAGTTTAAAGTTAAGGTTTTTAGTAAAACAGCTAATTCRAAATACCTGATCATCTGTTATTGGAATAGCAACAAAATAATTTGGAGACTCTCTTGGACGTTTTTTAGACTGTTCTTGTGCTAGGTCTTCCTTCTGGTCTTCTACAATCTCCCTCGGCCCTTCTTGGATATTACCTTGYTCCTGTCTCATCACTTTATGTCTTTGGTCTTCCTTTTGCAGAGGCAGGTCTGCTTTTAGCTGTTCCTGCTCTTGGCCCTGGTTCTGCAGCTGTTCCTCTGTCACCACCCCATTCAGGTCTGCTTTGTCTCCAGCCTGCATGTCATGCAGATCCACCACTTCTGCTCTTTCCTCTTGGCTCTGGTCCTGCTGGGCTTTTTCCGCTTCTCCTTGATCCTGTTTTTGGCTCAGAACCCCCTGTGGCACCAGCTCCACCATAGCAAGCTCTCTCTCACCTTCAGATCTTGCCATCATCCCTCCCTGATTTTTTGGGGGGGTCCACTGTTCTCCATTATCTAACACTTCCTCACCTTGGTTCTGGAGGCAGGTTACCTCTTCTGGGTCACAGCCCAACTGCAGCTGCACAGTGACCTTGATGCCAGCAGTGCCTTGTCCCCACTCCTGGGGCTGTAGCTGTACAGTTACTTGTGGGAGAGATGGCCCTGGGCCCTGCTGCTGTAGCTGCACCTGCACAGTCACTGATGGGGCTTCCCATCCTGGGCTTGGCCTCTGAGGCTGCACCTGCACTGTCACCTCCGGGGAGTCCCAACCATGGCTCATGTTCTGGGGCTGCACCTTGACAGTCACTTTTGGGAACTCCCACCCTGACTCTGTTGGTTGTGGTCCCATGTCTCGGGCCGTGCCTCCTTGTACTGGCTGCCTCTGTGGATGCACATGGATGCCATTCCCTCCCTGCAGCTCTTGAGCAGAGGGCGGGAGCTGTGCTGCTGAGGGATGGTCTTCTTGCTCCTGCTGTACTGGTGAACAGATTTGCTGAGTTCCTTCTGGGCTTTCATCCACCTGAATGTGTTCCTGAACCACCTCTTCAGGCTGAGGTCCCTCTGGRCTCCCATTTGCCTGAACCACTTCTTGATGCCAGCTCCGGCACAGCTCCCGTTTTATCACCTTCATCCTATAACGCCACAGCTTTCTTCTCCTACGCTGGGAGTTCTCCAAGATCCTCCTTCTCTTTCTTTGGGGCTTGAAGTACTTTTTTAAAGGAACTGGAGGAAAAGAAAAGGGAAAAGCCTAACAGTTATTTTTCAAAAAGTATTTCTTGCAATAGTTCAGTCTGGGTTCAGTTCTGCAATTGGACTCAGTATGGGGGAGTTTTAACCYGGTCAAACAGCCCAGTCTAAAAACCTCTGGAGAGTCTGAGAGAAGATTGAACTACTGCTTCTAGTCACTGTACTGTGGTCTTGACTTCTGCTCTTGCCCYGATTAGGTCTCCCATGCTTTAAAGCACGAGTATACCATTTCACAGCATGCAGCACCGCAGAGACAAAGGCCTTATCAAAGGACTGCAGGTGTGTTGCCTAGAGGTGGTTACTCACAGAGACAGAGTAGCCCGAGCCAGACTCAACAGCTGAATTCATACAGAAACAAGATTGCCTGTGAAGCTCTGGTCTCCTCTAACTGCAGCATGTTACCATCTAATCAGACCCGCACACACAATTTTTTTCTTTCCTGTGGATACCTTACAGTTTTTTCTACAGCAAACTGCTGCCACGTCCTCATTTGTCTTAATGCCTCCCATTCACACTGTCTCATTCCCTTTTCCTTTTCTCTGAAGCTGCAGAGGGAGATGCTTTTCCCACCYATACTATTTAGATACAAGTAGTGAAGGCACTGAAAGAGCAAAAGGATTTTTTTTCTTCCTCAATTCAGAGGTTAATTCTACAGAAGCTCAAAAAACTAAGAATATTTCTTAATTGGGCAATGCAGCTCAATTGCACTCAACAGAAACAGCACTTTTTAAAGAAGACRTCTAAGCAAATAAATTCTACAGACCAAACAGGATTCATCTGTACAAGAAAAATATTTCACACACGAGGTTATGACTGGCCTTGACTAGGTCCTTCCAAGTCATGGAAACGCTGAGGGCTTTTTCCTCTGAAGCTATAAGAGGTAGGCAGATATTTTTTATAAATCTGCTCTCCAAGACAACCAAAATGTTTGTTCAAACTTTGCAGGAAAACTAGATCCCTTCCCACCCCCACAAAACCCACAACCATGAAAAAAGTCCAAACTAAATAGAAGAAGTGTAAAGAAATTGACACACAACCTACATGCTTTAATGTTGGGCAATCCAAGACAGAGGTAGTAGTTATCTCCTTATTAAAAAAGGAAAAAACAAACCCACCCCCTCCCCCCCAAACACCTTATTTTATCTCTCTGGAGGCAAAGCACTGTGGACATAAACTAGCTGTAAAATCAGCWGTTACCCATGATATTTGGGCCTGGACTCCAAAAGAAGATTTTGTCCTTTGGAAGAGTATTTAGTCAGGGATATGAAGAATCTCTGATCAGCTCAATGGTCTTTATTAAAGACACCATCTAACATAGTACTTTATCCTGAAACACCACAAAACTTACTTTCAAACATCTCACTGACATCAGTTTTGACAAAAACAAGCTCTGTCCTTGTTTTCATGTCTTCAACGTCCAAGTGAGGAACTAGAAGAAAAGAACAATATTGAAGTTTCCCAGAGAAGCCCTTTCAACCATGTAACTGCTGTAAAACACTTGTTCATTTTTTAAGTACTTCTAATGGCACAGCAGCTCCTGAGACACCATTAAACTCCTCTGCCTTCCTCACAGTCATGGTACTTGAGAAAGCAAGCCTTTTTTTCTCTCTCAGAAGCCATCATGTAAATTAAGCCTCAAACCARTGCAAGCCTTGGTAAGTACCTGTAAGAATAGTTCAGTCAGCTTCAGAGAATGCAGCATCTAAATTCTCTGTAAACAAGTATTTAGATGCACATAGGTGAGTCAAAGTTTAATGCACCTACAGTGACAGGATTCATGTCACTGAAACATCATAAACCCCACTGAAATCTTTGTTTCACTAGCAATGTACAGCTGAGGCATAACAGAATTAAAAAAAAAAACCCTCTCTTGCACTCAGCCTAAGCTGCTCCATGAAAAATCATTAAAACAGGTAAAACCTTGTAACAAGCTGCCCTGGTGGTGGACATGTGTTGTTGGCTTTGTTAGGCTTCATCCCCTTAAGTAACATTTAGAACTTTATTGTCTCTCTCACATTTGTGCCTGCACAGTAACCTTCATTAGGTATTTCACAGACTCTCATCAACCTAGTAAAGACAATGCAACAGCTCAGGTTGAATACAGAAGAATCACATAGAAAGAAGCCTCAGTGCCCTTCACAAGATAATGGACTAGTTTTATGCATCAATATTACACAGCTCTTTCCCTACACTATTTTGCTCTTAAGCCAGTATTGCTTCATATGTGCACATCTCCCAGAAAACTTTCCTTAGACAATGCCGCCACCTAAAAAGAGCTAGAGATGCAGATGTTACCCAGGCATCCCTAAGCTTTTGCAAGTCCTTACAACCATTTTGTGGCTGTCAGCAAGTTGAGAATTAAGGGCTCAGGTTTTTTATGCCTTGACTTAGTACAATCTAAACTCAGAGGTTAATGAGGTGGCAACATCTTGGTCCTTTAAGCACTTTGGCACCTGTATAAAATAAAAAGTTGTGGGAGATCCTGAGTAGAAGCATCCCAGAGAGCCCCAGGCTTCTGCCAGTCCCCCTTCTAGTTGTTATTCTGAGCCCTGCCAAGCCATTTAGGCCAAGTGACAGCACCAAATACTTGTCCACCCACAGCAAGGTCCAGTGCAACTTGGGCAGCCAAGAACTGAAGACTGCAGTCCATACAAATAGGAAAGGTCCCTACCCCTGTAGCACAGAAATATGCCCTAAGGAGGTCCTGAAAATGGCAGGAAGACCACCCACCTGCATCCAAAACATTTAAACCATGAAGAAAGCTCTTTCTTCAAATAAATAGTTTGTTCCATTTCCAGCCTTTTGACAGACAGAGCTCATGCAGACCCTTGTATCTCAGCCAGCAGCTCTGAATCAACAAACGCACAAGCTCCAAAGGCAAGGTTCCCCCACCCTCAGTGCCATACCAAAGGCTGGGAACAGATAGTGACTGTGCCTAACCCTTGATCAAAAGGGTCCAGGAATACCCAGAAGGAAAGCTGACCTGTCCCATGAAGATGCAGGCAGCATTTGCTCAAAGACCTGTCTTTCCTGCYTCAGACGTCAGTCTGATACTTCCCACCTCCTCAACCTCAGAAAAATCAAATGCCTCATGTGGATGAGAATAGAAAATTCAACTCTACTGCTTTGAATTTTAATTGTAGTGCAAAGCAATTCCATAGCAAAGGCTATGGAGTGTCCCATTTCCAAAGCAATGTGCCAATATTAGGTGTCCATACCATAGTGACACTGGAAGCCAGGCAACTTTCAGCTTCTACCTGGAAATAGATTTTGTGCTTCATAGAAGTGCTGGAAAACTGCTGACTGGCTAACACAGCCTCGGTGTCTCTGAAGGATGATTTAAAGTCTGCTCACAGCCACTCTGATGCATGCAAAAAAGCCTCTCTGCACAGAAAATAAGCCACGAGAAGAACTTTCACACAGTTCTCCTTCATCAGATAGGTCAGAAACTCCTCAGTTGTGACAGTGGCATGCAAGTTTGCAGGTACTGGTCTGGGGAGCCCAAAAAAGTCTGTTTATAGGCCTTGCTTTCTGCAAAAGTCTCTCCGTTGTTACTCAGGTGCAGGGGAGCAGGATGCAGATGCAGTTCAGTAGCTGAGGAGTAGACTTGAATCTCAGGTCCTCAGAGAATATTTAAAATGTTGGAGATGAAGGGAAGATTTACCCGGTCCTGGTCAAGCATAGACACACATCTACTATAATAATTCACTTCATGTGTTTTGCCTGAGATCTGAATGGCTTCCTGGGCTTTTTGTTCTCCCCCTGCTCCACTTCCTGATAAAGCTAACAATTTACTGAAGTAATATGATGTGCATGAAGCAAAAGGCATTTGAAGCGAACAATGTTTCCTGCAGCACCCAGGTCTTTTCTCTAAGCAACACTGCCCTCTGGCAAGCCATGCCTAAAACATCCACCTCACCTTATAATTATAAGTTCCTTTCCTCAGTCTTATGATATATTTATAAGGTCACCAGGCCTTATTTCTCCCTCTCCCATCCCTGCAAAAATAATTGCATGCTTTGCAGACTGGACATCTTAGATACCTGTTTTTCCTGTTAAGATGCCTTTTCAGCATCCAGCTACCACAATGTTAGAGGAGAGGAAGAAACAAGTGGCAGAAGAACCTGCCACAAATACCCTTAGAAACATCATTTCTATATGAAGTTGCATCCTTTAAGTCATCACAGGATGCCACAATCTCTCTTCATTTTATTCCCTATCAATCAAAACTAAATTAAGTTAGATCAAGAGAAAGCACATAGAAATTATTGGGCCCAAGTTTCTCTCTCTTACAGCTTATTGCACCTTCATGAGTTGAAATTTTGTCGCAGTTGACAAGAAATGGTAGCAAGAAAAGAGGAAACATGTTTAAGTACAATTAGAAATCATCCRTAAAATATGATTTCAGCTAGAGAACTTTTACTGAGATGTATTTGGCCCTGTCTCATTGCACCTTTTGCTAGAGGTTTAATACAGGGCTAGGAGGAAGGGTGAAGGTGGGAGGGGATACAGAGCCACAGTTAATTAACCCGTAAGAGCAAGTGAGTGGCAAAAACATCAGTGTTCCATGGTCTGTACCTACAGGTTTCTTCTGCCTAGACCAAACCTTTTAGACTGAAGTAAATCCTTCAGCTGCCTTATTTGTGYGTAACATTAGCTGTTAATCAAGAGGCACAGAAGTTCCAGAGTTTCTTGGCATATTCATTTATTAGCTCCATCTTCCCAGTATAAAAGTGGTAAAATCAAGCCACTCACATCTCTCAAAACTGATACCATATTTGATGATGTCTATTTTTCTCTGATTACTCACCAAAGTAACTGATGAGCATTCCAAAAGCTGCTATTTAGCAGTAGGCCACTAACTCCTTACCAAGGCTAAATTTAAAAGGTTTGTTCACCTACTGAGAGGAAGCCAACAAAAATGGGTGGAGGGTGAAAACAGGAGAAATGGGAGCTCTGAAATGAACAATATTTATGTCTAGTGGAAAGACAGAGGCAGAAACAGCGCCCTTCATAGGAGCAACACATACTTGACAAAGCTGCCTTTTCCTTAGTAGCTCACTCAGATTTTTGTCAGACCACACTGAATGAATTGTTCCCAGAGTCCAGATGAAAGATTAAGAAGGCTTGGCTTATACTTAATGATCCACCATTACCCCATCTGTATGTGGATGGAGTTTCAGCACTGAGCATGCAGTATGCATATAATAGTGACTGTGGTGTCCCAGAGACCACCAGTGCCTGGTGGAGAAGGAAAGGTGACACCACCGTTCCTCTGAAGAGGAATGCAGTTATTAGCTTTCCAATGAAAGTGTGTAGCTTGCTTTATTAGCCATTGTTTAAAGCACTATAATTAGAAAAAGTGTTAGATATGCAAGATAAACCATCCTCCCTCAAATACTACATGCTCCCCTGCGAGTWATAATCATTATACATTGTGTTAAAGAGGCTTTGTGGAAGTTTCTTTACAGTGACTAGAACCATACAATCATTGTGCCACTTTCACATTGCAGCAAAAAAACCAATACATCCATAAAATGTGTCCCAGTCATTGCTTTTCTTTATGAGGATCTCTGAGCAGCTATTAAACAGTAATTATCTTGGATGCTGTACTAATCTTTTAGGTGTAACAGAGGCAGATATTCTGTACATTGTCAGCTGGTTCAATTGTAATCCCTGCTGCCCTTMTTCCCCTCAGCCCCAAGCAAAACAGAACTCAGTTAAGGTATAATTCATCAGGCCAAGTTAGTCTGCATTTCAAAGTGTGTCTTTATACTCCCTAAAATGAAACAACTGTGTTACCCAAGATAAACTTAAAATTATTTGCATAAGATAATCAGCACACACTTGAGATTACTTTGATTTTTGGTAGGCATATCATTTATGCAAGCAAACATTCTTTAAAAAGGTAAGATTGATCACTTCTGATACATGAGGAACTAAAATACTGAGACTGAAGTTATAATTAAAAAGGATGATGTTACAAACAATTAGCTGCTGTAGCATACATGGCAGGAGTGTCCTGACTTCATTACTTCTTCACAGAGGCAGCACCAGAGCCTCCATTAAACCAACAGGTGGGAGGGCTAAACTCAAGATTGACTTGGAAAAAACCTGTTCTGGTAACCCCTCACTCAGGCAGAATCTCCAGGTCAAGTCCTCCACAGCAGGACACCCTGAGCTGCCACCAGTTCAGCCAAATCTGGCACTCCCATCACCCTTTGGCACCAGCACTTCTGAGGCACCCATGGACCAAGTGAGCACCACACAGGAGGGACATCTCTTGCATGAGTGCTTCTGTCTTTATTGGAAAGCACTTTTTGTGTGCAAAGGTGGGGGTTAACACTATCAGAGTCACCAAGCCGACAGCTGCGGCTTTGTGACAGCAGAGTTCCAGGTATTGCCCCCTTACTCTATCACAATTTCTCATGACACTTACACAGATTCCATTATCTCAGCTATATTTCACAAGTCAGAATAGTTTAAGTGTCTACTTTCCAGCGATTAATTCAGGAGATAATCTTTAATCCAAAATACAGTGCATTACATCACCTCAGCTTCTGCTTATGATGGTCTCCTGCAGTATCCAGCCAGAGAGACTGTCTGCAGTCTAAAGGATTTACTCAGTAAATTAATGGCTGTTCTTAAGTATTTCATATCCACTTAGAAAAGCAAATATGGATTATTTGTGCCTTTAAAAAATTTATTCTGCAAGCACAGAAGTCTCCATCTTAAGTGACTGAGTGTCCAACCTTGGAGAAAGAGAATACAATATCTGAACAGCTAAGCCCTCACAAGTTTTAATTTATAGACATATTTCCAAACCCCGTCTGAGCATCCAAGCCACTCACTGTCAGAGCCTTAGTTCYCACCTTCCGGAAGCCTTGCTAATCAGACAATTACACAAACACCGCTCAGACAAAAAGAGGGTAGGACTCAAAGACAGACATTCTTTAGGACCAAAGGCTACAGGCAGAAAACACTGCAGCCTGTGTACCTGTCAGCTGTGCAAAAAATGCTGCAAGAGAATATCTGACCAGCACAGAGCATCCAGCCCTCCTTCACCCACAGCAGCCTGGGCTGCAAGCAGGGCTAGAGGCAGGCACAGAGCTGCTAAATGTCAGCATGTTCCTCTCTAGAGGAGCATACCTGAAGGACCACAGAAAATATCTCTCAAGACAATTAAAAAACAAAACACCTCAACTTTTTTATTTTTACTTGCTTGGAGACTGGAGATCATTTTACGGAAACAAAACTTCAAATATCCTTTTAAAAATGTCTGCCCTTTAAATAAAGAATAAGGAATTATTTTAATCTTGAACTCAATTACTAGACCTAAAACTGCCCAAAGGAACTAGTAAGTCACTGGTTTTGACACAATACATAATACATATATTATACTATACTATAAATGGGTTTMTACCTACTGTATAAACAGAAACATATTAGCTGGAAATTTATTTCACTTATGCAGAATTAACATTATTGTGAAAATTACACTTTTGGTATTTAAACAAGAGACTTAAGGTGATAGCTTACATAGTTAACTTGCAAAGAAATATCTTCCACTTCTTTATTCAAGTGTTTCAAACTGTGCTTTCCACTTTTCTGTTCAAGAAACATAATATGTACCTAACTGCAAACCTGAATATTTTTCAATAAAAACCTGTATTACACACACCCCTCCTTAGGAAATTTTTAAGCCTGTTAAGTAMAAATGATCTTGTTTATTGGTGTATGGAAACAGAATGAAGCATTGAGTCACAACTGGGATGATTTTTTCTGCCATGTAAGCACATTTCTGCAGAGTCATGCTCCTCTTGCAGTTCACCCTGCACTGAGGGACTGCAGATCTAGTCAGACATGAAAAGGTAATGTGTTTTGGGTTTTTCTTTTTTCCCACCTCCCTACTGTACCCTCAAAGGAGAACTCAGGAAAATCAGTATACATGCATGGTCCAAGAAACTGCTTCTATTTCAATAAGTAGCTCACATTATGCATGCCTTCTGTCAGATGAACACAGATCCCTCTTCCAAAAATGATATAGAAGCATCTGAGCAGGGGGATGGAAACTGTGATGTAAGAGGCAGCCASTGGAAAGACATATGGAGGCAGAGAAATCAGAAAGATATCAGCAGTTGGCAAATCTCCTCTTACATTTCACATTCATATGCTCACCACATTTAGACACAAAGACAGTATCTAATACTCCAGCATCAGAAGAGAGGCTGTTTCCAGCATTCTCCAAAGAAGCACATTCTATTATAGACATAGCCCTGTGCAGCACAATAATCCTACATTGCTCATCTGAATTTTGCATTTAAGCCAGACAGTGACACATTGGACTATAGTGAAATCACACTACACATTCCTATTGCACCATCATGCAAGTATCAATTGTCAACTTATATTTATACATTGCCTTTGTGTCCTGGGAAATGAGCAGAGTGAAAAGTTTTAGTGACACTTGACTATCATAAAGAGATTTTCTTCTCAAATTGAAAAGTAATTGTTGATAAAACTTATCCCTGGAGCATCTTGCTGTATTCACTCTAGTCAGGTTATACTAACGGAGTACTCAAAGTTTTTCCTGATTTTGAGTCTCTCGTGGTTTAGGATTTCTTTTAGGGGTTTTGGGGTTGTTTTTCTTTTTTGGTTGTTTGGGGGTTTGTTTCATTGTTTTTGTGGGGTTTTTGGGGGTTTTTTTTGAGAGGGATTGAAGATTTTCTCTTTTTTTGTTTGCTTTGGGTTTTTTTGGTGGGGTGGGAAAGGTGTGTGCAGGATAATGTAACAGGACATTTTCACCTGAATTACTGCAATATGCCCAATGAAGAGAGTGAAGAACTACTGCTTCTACGCCGCAAAACGCATACTGTACCATGCTTCTACCAAACCCTCCTTGTGGTGCTTGTGCCCTTTTGCCCAGAAGACAAATAAAAGTCATTTCCTTCAATGGCAACAAAAGAGCTGAGAGCAACATACTCCCTTTTATCACTGTGAATGCTGTACTTAGACAGGTAATCTTGAAAAAATAAAAAACCAAACCAACCAAACAAAAAACACCAAACCCCCCTCCCCCAAAAAAAACCCACAACTATTTTGTCCTGGTTTCTCTTGTAGCAGGATGTATTGGGCTGGAATGAGTCCTCCTTGTGCACCAGGAAGTGACTACCCATAGCAGCTGCACCAGTAGTCTTGGGATGGGTTAGAGAGTTTGCAGCAGGACAGGGCAGAACGTTACCTCTGACTGCCCCCCAACAAGCTGCCACAAGGAAATTACAGTTTGCTGCACAAATTTAATCTGGTACTSCACAACATTTTATTAACTACACTGCCCAGACCCACAAGTTATAGGATCAAATATTATTTTGGACACAGCTCGACTCTGTACTTCATTATCCAACTTAATGTGATCTGCTGCTGCTGAAGGTCAGCAAATGCAGAGCTTTTCTCCTTTCCATCCCTCAAGATTTTTTTTTTTTTTTGAAGTAACACATTGGGACATGCCAGGTAACAAGCCTTTGACAATGAATTCCCAAATGCGACAGCAAAAAGCCAACCTCTCACTGCAGCCTATTAACGCCATTAAGTAAACTCATAGGTAATTATCAGCCAYGAAGTGTTGAGCTCTCTGTTTGTTGGACACAGACAGAATTTCTTCAGCATCCATTAAGAAGCTATTAAGGCACACGCAGGCACTTGAGTACAGCAGGAACAAATTAACTGCTTTGATATATTTTGTGATTGTTGTTGAGTCTTCAAAGAAGTGGCAATCCTGAAAGATAACTTTTCCATCTTAATTTGTTAGGATTCTCTTGGGGAGGAACAGCAGCTCTAGGTATGTATTATGCAAACATTATTTACATGCTGTGGCTTGTGCAGCATGTCAGAATTATTGTAAGCAATTGCTACCCTCATATTCAAAYAAAATTAACATGGCACAAACATCTTACAGTTATTGTAATTTTCTATGGCTGAAGTGCTCTTGTGCCATTTCAGGCAGGTCAGAGATGCTCAAAGAAGAGGCAGCTTTTTTGCAGGTCAGTTATCTGCACTTCAGATGTGATGCCAACACACAAGAGAATAGCAGGAGCAGAAAAGGAAATGCAGAGCACTTGCTAGATGAGATACTCCAGGGAACAAATAAATGGGGATTTTCAAAATGTCAAGTTTGTTTCTGTAGGAGTTCTAACAAGACCATAACTTAGAAGCATTCACAGGAAAAGAAAATATTACCTAATGCTAAAAAAATAAATAACTGTAATATATTTGTGGAATACATCTTCAGCATATATATAGGCTCACACCTTCTTTAGAAACTGCTTTGAGTTTTGTTCAGTCACTGAAAAGAGAAACCATGCTTTACTTAATTAACTGCTCAAAYGATCTATAAAGAAGGTATTTGCAGGAGTTATTTTGTCTTTATTATGGATTTTTAGGAAGCAGTAATTCACTTTTCTATATCAAGAAGGAGGCAGAAGAGAGAGTACATAAAGCTATAAATACTATTAATTGCAGAGTAAGGCACAATATCTTTAAGAGTGATGGAAACTGTCCCATCTCCTTTATTCCTTTTGCATCTGACTATCAAGTTTAAGAGAAAGAGTAATTGAACCATTCCATCAAAACCCTGGTGTGGATTAAACCCTTGCCAAGAATGAGCTAGCATTGATTACTTATAAGAGCTAGCAGTTTTAGAGCTAGTTTAGAGGCATAGAATAAGCCCAGAACCTCAGAAGCTGGGCCTTGAATGAGCAGACAGCTGTGCCACCAGCRTGAAGGAGACAAAAGCATATGATCAGTAGCTTCAGAAGCAATTCAAATAGATCAAGAAGAGACATCAACTGTAGTTGATCTATTTAAATTCATGAGATCATATTTGGAAACATGGAAGAGAGCTGCAGGAATAATACATCTCTTTGAATTAAGTCTTGCAGAAAATTTATCTTTTGATAGTCTGTCTTAACATCTCAAGGCAGACTGACACCATTAGATGCAACATCAATAAAAAGAATAAAGAACACAAAAACTAATCATTAATAAAAGAGCTCTGAAAAAAACGCTCTGGGTTGGAAGAGGGCTGTTTTTTTAGAATTAGACACTATGGCAACAAGAATCTTTAGTTACAGCTTGTGTACGTATATATATACACTGTATGTGTGTATATATACATACATTTTTGTAACCTAAACACGCATCTTATACAGGCTACTGATACATGTCACCATAAGAGTATAAATCACATCACTCTCTCCTTAACTGTGAATACCCTTTACACTGCACACCCAGAAGTTCCTTTCAGCATTAAAAGGATCCCAAAAGCAAGGACAGATTATCTAACATAGAACAGCAAGGATTTATCCCGGTTAGCAGTCTGCAGAGGACCCACAAATCCACTCTGCAGATCAGAGCAAGCGCCTTAAGGAAGCAATTTTCCCCTCACAATATCGCCCTTTTGGCTTCCCAGATTAAGATATYTCCCAAGGCCATGCTTTTACTAAAGCAGTTAGAAATCCTGAAGAAAGTCACAGCAGACTTGCTGCATAGCTAAGTGGAAGAGAGGCAAATTGGATTTAAGACCGCCACTCCATAGGTGAATAGGAGCACCAGCCACAGACAGGCGCTGGGGCAGCAAGACAGAACAGGCAGGCAGAGGGGACAAGGGCAAAGTGATCACCCCTTTTTACTGCATCTTACCCAAGCAGAGCTCCCCAGCCCCTCAGCAATGTTGTGTAGAGCCATAAGACATCCCTCCCTAGGTGATGGAATGCTCTCAGCTCAGGCTACCATCCCTCAGGCACACTACTAAGCACTCCCAGGGCAAGGTAGACCTGCATTACCAGGGCTCATCTGCACTTCTTGGGCAAACAAAACAGAAGATTTACACTTCAAAGCTGCTGATCTGGCATTGTTCCAATAAACACCAGGTTCCTATCCAAGCTGTTATCAAAACCACATGCCAGACCCAAAGGACAACCTTAAAGCTGAGAGAAACTTTACTACCCTGTTTCTCTGAAGAGCATCATGACAGCAAACACTAGAACATAAACAAAAATAACATACACAAGTTGCAAAGAAGTGGGACACTTTTGYCATTAACTATTCCCAGTGGTGGCAGCTGATTAGGCCTATAGACACTTGGTAACCACCTTGGATTTAGGTTATTATTCAAGCTGCATGTCTTTGAAGGCCTATTAAGGGCAATACCAGAATGACTCAGAATTTGCTCCTCTTTAGTTTTCCAATCACTTTAGCATCACAAATAGACACAGCCAAAAAAAATATCTGAGAACAGAGATTTAAAATAGGATCTGTATAAACAATTCATAACTCAAATTCATAGCAGATTGCTTCCTCCTGCTACATAAGCCAGCACTAATGGACAGCACTACAATAATTCTATACCTCAAGGAGCACATTTCAAAGGGAGATCCCCTTAGAAGCAAAAACAGGGTCATAAGGTACAGTACAGAACCATAATAAAAAGCCACAAAGCAAACATGCAGAGCAATTAGGTTTTTCTGCCTATAACAGCTGCATTCTTGCCCTCACTAATATCAAATTCACTCAGACCACACCATCCCCTCTCCCAATCCACAAGGTCCTATTACCCTTAACTATTTTCAAGCACATCAGCAGAAGGTGTAACTTGCCATTTCTCTGCACACAGCGCATTTGCTTAACTAAATACACCTCTTAAAACTGCAACACTATAACCATGAAAACAGTAATGAAGTAAAATTTAACCATACATTAATTTACCTACCTGCTCAAAACAATACCAACAGCTTACATGGAAGTCCTTTAAAGTGCTTTGGTCAGCAACACTTATAACACTAGACATAAATCTTTCAACTAAAACTTTCACTACCTATAGACAGAAGGGAGATAGCACTGGGATGGGGTTTTATACCAAATCCAATTCACATGACTGAGGCTTTCTCATGAGTGTGACTCATCTGCACCTGTGATGAATAAAGTGCTTTAAGCTGAAGATGAGCTACTTGCTACAAGTTACTGCTTATCAGATAGAATTGGGAAGGCAGTAGAGCAAACATTGATACAGCAGAAATACCTAATGTCTCCTCAATAGATCTACTGCTTTGGCCTGTTTTCTTACACAAAATACCTGATGATCTTGGACACTCTCAGGTAATTGTTAGTGAATAAATGACTAGGACTGGYTGTGACCTACATGTAAAAGCTTCTCCTTTACTGTGCTTTCTTCCTTCTTTGTCATTGCTCTTTCAAGCATGTGCTTCGAAATTGGCTGAGAATACACTCTTGGTGGCATTTAGAGATGAAGTTAAGTTAAGGTGTATGTAAGGTAAAGCTTTCTAGGCAATATGGCTTCTTTAGCATGTTGCTTTTAAAGGAAAGGATGGAACTTATTTGAGCTGAGGCATTTCCAGCATTTTTAAATTAATAAATTGACTACTATTCAATATGTGCCCCTAAGCAAGCAATATAATTAGATGAGCTGTGAGTGTTTAAATAAAAAATTCTTAGAAGAATAGTCTGACCTTTGGGAAGGCAAGAAAGCTGAAGCAGCTATTGCACAACTTGCTGGTACTACCAAACATACTTTTCTCAAATCATGCTTCAAAGGGAGAATGCAGATTACATTTCAGACTCTGCTGAGTCCTGTACTAAAATCTCTATTGATAACTCTCTCTGGAGTATGTTAGGGCCTCTGCATTTTTTGATAATAAAAAATTACATTACATGTCATTGGATCACAATAACTGATGTCTTTACACAGTGTTGATAAGTATTTTATGAAAAATATGTCATTCGAGGTTAGCTATGGGCCAACTGAAAGATGGATTGACCAGTAAAACAGGAAGATCCTGAAATCTTCTTACACAATATCCAGAAAATGAGGCTATTTTCTTTTCCTAAGTCTAGTTTCTGACAGAATTTATCTGTATTTGTGGATCCAGGTGATTTATGCATGTCACAGCTGGGTTGTTTCCTTGTCATCTTGATCCCTTCACCAGGTTTCCCTCTGGTTGTAGAGGAGTCTGCTCCCTGCCAGAGACAGGGGATAAAGACTGGATGACCCATGTAATGTTCAGCAGAGGGACTGGTGGTATAAACCCTGCATGGTGAAGTTAATAGTATGGGAGTAGTTCCTCATGCAAGGGAACACTTGACCCTCATTGCTGCACCTGAGATGAAGCTCCTGCTCTTTGGAGTGTGGCTGGCATGACCTCACCCCTACCACTGTCCTAAGCCACAGCATCCTCCCCTGGTTCCAGTTTGGGGCAGAGTGGGGGACCTTCACCACCCTGGGGCCATATCTGAGCTGTAGCTGCAATGGTTCATTGTGCAAGTGAGAAACATCCCTTCTTGTGAGTGCTATCCAGGGTTATTCAGATAGGTATTTTCTTTAGTGTTATTGCTTTCTGAAGTTCGACTATTTTTTTTTTATTGACTTTGTAGACAAATGAGTATTTGGAGCATGTAAATTTTCATATCTGCCTCTCATCACAGCCCTRCTAATTGGTCTCCTGTAGGAGCACATCAATGAAATTTTCACTCACTGTTTCAAGAGGCAAGAAGGGACAGCCTGGTGGGCAGTGAGAGGCAGTGATGTCCTGTGACAAGTTTCTGTATCAGAAATAGCCAAYAATTTTCAAATGCTCCCAAGAAAGAAAAAAACATATTCAAAAGGCTTGTATTAATTGTTATTTTTATTTTGTTATTCTTCTTTTGTCTTATGACAAACATATTCTTCATTTTGGACTAAGACTGCAATAAAATATTTTTTATGGTTATCTAAATGGGTTGCTTCAGATTTTGATCACTCACTGAAGACTCATCCTTTCTCTGTTGTGAATGCTGCCACTTGAACAGCTGACTCAATTACAGCTTCAGAAAGGTAGTTTTAAAAAAAGGAACAGTATTGGAATAAAGTGCTTCTATTTCTCTGTGGTTTAGTTTAAATTAACTATGCAGGTGTCCTCCAGAAAACTACAATGATTAGCTGTTTTGTCGTGCTGTCTTGAAAATATCGGAACAATCCTTGCCCAGAGAGACTGTTTGGTAGGAATCACTTCCTTTTGTGTGGAGATTGCATGACCTTTAAAGATTTTATACCCTTCTCTACCATTTACAGATGCTGTGGTGTACATTTAATCTCAGGGATGTTAACCTTACTAAATTTTGAAGTGTAAAAATCTTCTGTTTACACAATGGTTCCTCCTCAAAGGAAATCTCAAGGTTTTTGCTCATCTGGTGCCTGAGCTGGCATTTTTCTGTCCAAATCAGCCTCTGATGGGTTCTGGCTAGGATGACGTCAGTATTTTACTTAGGTGATCCCCAACTACTCATCTCAGTCCTGACATTGGCCTAATGGCAGATGGGCAATTTGCTGTGACTCACCAGTCTCTCTTACTGCTCTGTACTGGGGATAGGTCTGATTGCTTCTCCAGCAGCAGACACAGGGCAGGACATGCTTGGTGGTCTAAGCTTAGGGATTTCTGTGTGTCAAACATGCATTTTTGGGCACAAAGCTGGACTTTGGGCTGCACCAGGTGCACAGCATGAACCAGCCATTGCAGTGTGCCYCATGGAGCATGTTGCAGGGATGGGGATGTTGATGCTGAATCTCCCATGTATTTTCCCACCAAGCACTTGTGCAGGATGTGTAAAAGTGTAATCAAATTAGATGTCTCCTACCTATAGCTGGTCTTGATTTAAGCATCTGTGGAAGGAAGGACAGAATTTTAAAATATTTTTTAGCTTCTAGAAGTGGTAAAGGCCTACACAATGAAATACACTGGGGATGTATACAAAGCTAATGTAATTGACAAGGAGCAGTTAGGAAAAAATTTCCTAGCCCTCATTCCTTCACTCAAAAGCATATTCATTTCTTAATTACAGTCTTGTGAGATTATCCTTTAAGAAGCAGCTGGATTGAAGCTGCCAGCCAGTAATACCTGGTATCTTTTCCTTTTTACTGTGAGTCCATGCTCAGAGTACTCCTAACAGCATATTTTCTTGGAGCATATTTCTTTGTTTTTGCTAACTGGAGGGAAACCTTCATGTATTCATGTATATATATATATGAAACATAGAAGATCCTTGAAGTCTGCCATCTGGGTACTAAGAGCCAAAAATCACATAGGAGATCTAATAGTTAATTTTTCTTTAATGGTCTGTCTCTAGGAATATCATTCTCTGATTTTCTACAGCTCCTAAAGAATAATTTGGCTGCCTGTGCAAGCTCAATTTGAGTGTGATTCCACAGCTGCAGAAACCCATTGATGTGTGGTAGTGAGCAAATCACTGCATTTTTTTCAGGGCTCAGCTGTTTAAAATATACTGAATGCAAAATCACTGGTAAGTTACAATGTGTTTTAATTACTCTAATTAAAGCTTCTGTAGTATGGCACAGTCCATGATATTTCATTGCAAATTATAGCTCATGTACCTACCATGGCAAGCAGGCATTTTCCCGCATCTCTTTATTCAAAAACTAGGAAGAATGGGAAGAAACAAACTTTTCAAGCTAAATTGCAGACTAACTAGCTGAAGTCTTTTGACACATTTTTTAGCACCTCTACAATGAGAAAAACATTTAAATTACGGGTCTGAAGAGCTTCATCTGATAGTAGGAGAATAAGAAATCCTTCCTTAGGCTTTGGTCTGGTTCTATTTTTATCAGGTTGACTACACCATACAAAAGGGTGCACTTAATATTGCTCATCACGCTGTGTACCATAACGTGCAGACTGCAAGTCTTTCTGCTGCAGACAGGAACTCATCACACTCATTAATGGCAAGTGGATGCCAAACTAGTTTGGAAAATATTTATTTGGGGATTTTGCATCAAGACGAAGACAGAGAATCTTAGAAAAGATTTTTCTGACTTCACTGGATATATGTTATGGATCTTCTGGAGTRCCCCTTCCATGTTTCCTGCTACAGCTTGAATTACTTTTCCTGTCTCGGCATGGCTGAAGACAGGCCTTTGTAACTCAATGGTTTTTTCAGAGAAATTCCAAGTAAATGTCAACAGTGGTTTCCATCCAGCCTGGTTACAGTCACCCAGACTGGGTATGGACCTCCACATTGCTGCTGGATTTGATCAAGTACAGCAAATGAGCAAAACTGGGTGCCTGAAAGAAGCCTCAGAGCCCCAGGGGATACTGCCCTGTAAGGCAGAGGAGCTTAAAAGAGCTGRTTGGCCTTCCTAAGCAACCTTCTTAAAGGGTAGGGAAGCTCTGTTTCTGTGCTCAGGAAAATAAACGTGYGTCAGGATGCCAGCTTGGCTGAGTGTGTAACTCCCAATGAGCTCAAGCCRCAAGAGTTGGAGGCAGGGACAGACAATCCAAAGACAATGTAGAGTAACCACCCAGTATTCCTGTATCAGGAATAGTGTGGCAAGTAGGAGCAGGGAGGTCATTCTTTCCCTRTGCTCAGCACTGGTGAGGCTGCACCTTGAGTGCTGTGTCCAGTTCTGGGCCCTTCAGTTTGGGAAGGAAGTTGAGATGCTTGAGCACATTCAGAGGAGGCAATGAGGCTGGTGAGGTGATTGGAACACAAACCCTGTGAGGAGCGACTGAGAGAGCTGGGGGTGTTTACCCTGGAGAAAAGGAAACTCAGAGGCGACCTTATCRTTCTCTACAACTCCCTGAAAGGTGGCTGTAGTCAGGTGGGGGTTGGTCTCTTTCTGCAGGCAGCAACTGACAGAATGGGAGGACACAGTCTCAAGCTGCATCAAGGAAAATATAGGTTGGCTATTAGGAAAAGGTTTTTCAAGCAAAGAATGATAAAGTTCTGGAATGGCCTGCCCAGGAAGGTGGTGGAGTCACCATCCCTAGATTTGTTTAAAARTGATTGGATGAGGCACTCAGTGCCATAGTTTAGTTGAGGTGTTAGGGCATGGGTTGGACTCAATGATCTTGAAGGTCTCTTCCAACCTGGTCATTCTGTGAATTATTTCAAGGAGAAAGTTTGGAAAGCCAAGCACAACTAGATTTGACACTACACAGATACGAAGGCTAAGAAGACAAGCTTCTGTAGGTGCCTCAGCAGCAAAAGGAATACCAAGGAATATGGCACTTACTGCTGTCTGGGGGCAGACAAACTAATGGCAAAGGACATTGACAAGGGTTTGATTATCAAGGTCCTCTTCTCATCTCTCTTTATTAGCAAGGCTTGATCTCAGACCTCACAGTTTCTGCTCTTAGTAACAGCACTTGGAAAATTGAGGGAAGCGAAATGAACATACGTGTCCCCACTGCGATAGGGGAGAATTGAATTCAAGGATGGAGCTGAAGGAGCTKGTCCATGTCATGCAAAATGGCTCTTGGTGTTCATGAGAGGTTTCTTACTACTGTGAAAAAAGGAATCTTATTTTCATTCTCAAAAAAAAAAAAGAAAAAGAAAAAGCAATGAAGAAAGAACTACAGCCTGGCTAGCTTCACATCAGTAAGTACATTACAGAAGCCCTGTCCAAGTACATGACAAACTGAAAGTTTTTGGAAACAACTAACACAGATTTATCATGAGCAAATGGAAACTGATTGACCTGATTGCATTCTGCAGCAAAAATGGGGGGCTCTGTCAATGAAGAGAGAACAGTGGATGTTGCATACCTTCACTTTGGCTTTTACTTTGACAGGTTCTTCCATAGTAAACTTGTAGGCATACTGTGAGGATTCACTGCAATAAAAAATTGGCTGGGCTTTCTTGACTAACACAATAATGTGAGTCACTGAAAGGCTGGACAGCCATGTACAAGTAGTATTTCCCAGGTGTCACATTGTATCTCCATTGGTTATGATGCTGTTTGGGTTTTGCCTTTTTTCCTTTATGTGTTCTCTGTATTCTTCRCACGTGTATTTGTAACTCTGTYACCTATYGGATTAGTAACTAGTTTTCCCAGTACTTTCCCATGGCCTTTCTCTACGCAGAAAGACAAAACAAATTCCAGAGCTCCAAGCCCCAGGATGTACAAGGTCCCAGTGCTGTCTTGGTTCTTCCTGGGAGCCAAGGCCGAGAACAGCTCTTGGAGATACATTCTCATGGGCAAAGTACAACTAGTGCTGAAGGGAGGACTCCAGAGAAGGGGCTAGACCTGGGGGGGAGGGGAATTGCATCACCACTCGTCCTCCTAATTGGTGCTTTTATCAATTTTGCTAATTTTCTAAAACCTATAGAAATGTACCCACCCTGGTGGGGTGAGCTTTTGTGAGCATCTTTCCATAAATGACTCTGAAGGCCTTCAAATAAGGATCCCCTTTTATGTTACCTCCTTACTAAAATTATCTCAAGTTTCATTTCCAGGTTGAGAAAAAGGCAGCAGTTATCTTGGATGAGAGGATGAAGTGTGCTTTTAGCAAATTGGTGGGTGATGCAAAATTTGGGGCGAAGTAGCTGAAGGACTGAAAGGCAGGACCTTCTGCAAGCTGTAGCAGTGGACTGACGGCAACCTCATGATGCTCAATAAAAACAAGTGTGGAGTCTTGTATCTGGGATGTATCTGAGATAATCCATCATGTGCRTTGGGGCTGACTGGCTGTGGAGCAGCTCTGCTGGATGGGACCTGGAAATCCTGACAGACAAGCTTAACATGAGTCAGCCACATGCTGTTATGGCAGTGGCAACCATCTACACACAGGCATTGGGAGACCATGTGCTATTCCTTTCCTCTTGGCGCTTGTGAGACCACATCTGGAGAGCTGTGACCAGTTTCGGTCTCCCCAGCACAAAGAAATGCATGGATGTGCTGGAGAATGTCACAAAGATGTCTGGAGCACAACACATAGGAGAGGAGAAGGAACTGGATTTTTCAGTCCTATAAAGGAAAGGGAAGAGACTAAATTGCTGTCTACCACTACCCATGAGGGTGTTTACAGTGGAGATGGGGGTATAGATTCAGCAGTGACAGGGCAACAGGATGTGCTGCAGCCATTGTAAATCCCAGTGGTTAAACTCTGGAGCAAGCTGCCCAGGAGGTCTGAGAAGACTCCATCGTTGGAAAATGCTAAACATCAGGGCTTATTCTTTCCATGTCAAAAAGCRTGCAGAACATTTGCTGATGAACATCTATACAGCAAAACCTTTACATGTTATGATAGTCTCTTCTCTCTTGTCTTTCTCAGCTATGTCTAATCCCTTCACCCTTCCAACACCAGGTGTTTWAAATTGGTTTTCCCTGGGTGTCTTTTCTCTCCTTGGAATTCTGTCCGGACTTGGTGGCTTCCAGAACTGGACACTGGGCCCTAACTACTGATCCCAGGCACCACATGTGGGAAAAAAAACAACATGCTTCTTACAGCTTAGGTATAATTCTTAGATGACAGGATACAAAAAGTTAGTTTGTTTTTTGTTAAAGTAACATCACAGCATCAGCACGTATGTAGTTAGGGATCAGCTGTATGAGCTAGGTCAGCTTCTGTCGTGGTGGTATTAGGCTGCATGGTTCACACTCTGGTTTTTTTCATTTCCTCCCTCTCTCCCCTGTAATTTGATGCATTGAAATTAATTTTACAAATTTCAGGCAGTTTTCAAAGGTGTAGAGTTTGAGGTACCCTTTTTAAAGCACCCCAAATTGGCATTTTTTCCTTCTCTGAGATGGAATTTATTAACAGAAATATTGGATTGTGGCACTGTATTACCCACCACACCAAATTTGTAGCTAACATCTTGTTCAGTTGCAATAAAAGATCTCTTCAGCACTGAGGGTAAATAACCACCAACAAAAAAGCCCCCGCAWTTCTTAAAACTTTAACTTGTTCTTCCTTAGTTTTAAAGTTAAGCTTTCTGGTTTGTTCCACAAATTTCTTTTTCAGAGATGCATTCTGAACTTTTCCTGTTCTCAGACCTTCCTTGTCCTCAATGAATATTCAAAGAGAATTGTTCCAAGATTACTTTGGCTTATTTCCCCAGACTCCTTCCTGGAATTTCAGCGATCCTGACAATTAAAATACTTTTAACTCTTTATGAGTATTAAATATGTTCTTCCAGATTATGGCCTGTGTCTTAGTCTTCTACTTAAAATTGCAATAAATGTCTGGCCACAAATAACCCTAATTGCAGGTGAGATACAGACCCAAATTACACACTCACTTTCACTAACCCCTAAAAAAATCCCAACATAAAAGCCACTGGTTTTGCAGATAACTGCTTTTTATGTAAACATTTACAACTGACTTCGTTCTCCTGGATCCTCCTTCTTACCTTTTTTCTCCATACAATCTATATTAAGTGTGTAACTCTTTGTTTTTACTGATCTTTACTTTTTCTGTTTTGCCTCAGAAATACCCTTCACTTCACATTGGTCAGTGTTTAATCTTCACATTGACATTCATTTCAAACTGTACGCTTCCCGACTGTTCCAGTATTGTCACTTACTAAAGCCTTTTCCAGAAAGTGATCTGACATAATGGATGTTTCACAGCCTTCATATGGGCTGACATTACTGAAGCTGTGCTATATGCTTATATGCTGTTAAGGTAGAAATTACTTGTTTTCAAAACAAAAGCTTGCTCTTAGTAGTGATCTTAATTTTTCAGGACAGAGATTTGGTCTAAATATTCATAGCTGAGAGARTTCTGCAAGAAGAGTGACAAAAAAAAATCCCATGCATCCTAAAGACTGAAATTACATTTTTTTCAATCAAACATTCTGATTTGATAGTAATTATGCAAAGGCTATAAACAGGTATTGTTTAGGAATGTATTACTTAAATGCAAATGTTCATATGCTAGCATTTACATTACACTTCTTCTATGCCCTGAACAGCTAGTGTGTATCAGCTAAAGACAAAAAACTGGCAGAAGGGAAGTAGTCTGTCATTCATGGCTAGCTTAACATGAAGCAGAAGGAAATGGGGAAATAATCGTCATAGTTCTTATTGATCCCTTTATATTATTACAAGCTGAAAAGTCAAGCTATTTATTGACTGAACTTTGGATAGCCACCTCTATTAGCTCAGCTTTCATGAGCAAACCTTACAGTTCAGTGAAAATGCTGCATACTGTCAGAAAGTGTAGGAAGATGTGAGGTTACAAAACAGATGTCATTTTTCTTCTTTACCAAATAAATTCAAAAATATTCAAGGTTAATCTTATCACTGTTGATGACAAAACAGAAGGTGTTGACATGCTTCTGAACTTAGATTTTTCTCATTTTTATTGAAAAATAAGGTATTTGTAAATGATTGACAAAATATAGACTCACAAGAAGGGATATATTAAAACTATAAGTATTTTTCTGGATGAAGTAATACTTGCTTACTGAAGTTCTCAGACCAAATGTAATGATACCTCTACACTCATGTTGCCTTTGGCAAACATACTTACAGAGGAATATCACTTAAGTTCTAGCCTGACATACTTTGGTCACAGAGGTTTCTCCCTGGAAAACTTTGAATTTGCAAGACCARCAAGTTTGGATTCTTCACTGGCAAATCAAAAAGGACTGAGGGACCTGCCCTGGGGCACTGTCCTGTTTCATCTTTAGTAGAGTCTTCAGGTTCAGACAGAGAGGACAATGCAGCCCTTGATATCTCACATTTTGTAATTTCTCAACAGTCAATAACCAACTCAGCAAAAAAACCTGCTATGAGACCAAGAAAATCTAGGGTAATGAGGGTTTCCAGATCTTTTCCAGGAAAGAAAACTTCTTACTATCTGAAGATCTTTGGTCAGAGATTATTCTGTGCTCTGCATTCTGTAAAAACAGATCTCTAACACCCCTTTGGTGGTGGGTTCAGAGAAGGTGGAAATTTTCTTCAGACTCCAGATCTAGAGGAAGGTGTAACCACGAACTTTTGAGCAAGATGCATTAGCTAGGTGCCTGGCAACTTGGATTTTACTAGAAATAAAGATATATTCTCATTTTCAAGCTTCTWTCTAGAATAGGAAGATTTCAAAATATTAGAGCTCAATTCAACAGRAATGAGAATAGAAGAAAATTGAACTTACAAATAAGTGGAGTAAAGTAAGAAAAAAARGGTGGCATTAAGACTAAACAGACAAAGTACTCTCAGAAGACAAGGATCAAATMATCTTTTAAAATCCCATAGTCAGACACTCATAATCTTTCATACCCAACTTTAGCTGCACAGAATAGACCCTAGTGATAAAAGTTAAAGGCAGCTAATCCATACTAGTTCTCCTCYTGATGCTTTTCTACAGATGATCTGAAATACCAAGCTGGAACTGTATTCTTTGGGTAAGAAAAAACCACCATTGAGCCTAAAATCTAACCTTAATGACACTTCATATTGATCATTTTTATCATTGGATAAAAAGATTAAAGCCTAGGGCTGTTCTTCCCTCCAGGGGACGCAGAGTACCCAGTTCCCTCCCCTGGGATGATCAGCCRTGAGGGATCCAACACAGCAGAATCACTTTTTCCCCCTCTTCCTTTGGACCTGCAATGAGAGTACTATTTCCAATGCAAGCCCTCTCTTCTGAAAGAAATTAATTTTCAATTTATATTGCATCTGTTGCAATGCTAGAAAGCACTGGTGGACTTTTGCTGGCATTTTCCTAAGCTCCTTAAATTCATCACGTCTTAAATCCAGAAGATAAATATTCACAGGATTTTTGGTTTAAAACTAGTCCTGTTGGGCTGTTTTTTATGAGCAAACTTACAGAAGTGCTGCCTGAAATGAAATGTGAAGTAACAACATCTTGGATTAACAAACARCCATTTTTAAAATAGCTGCTTTTAATTACTGAGCTCTAAATCAAAAAGTCAGCGCAACATCAAGGAGTGCTTTTCTCTATTGAATATAAACACCATTTAAAAGTGAGATGTCTTCTAACCYTTTAATTTACACCTTCTAGGGATGGTTCTGAGTCACAGTTTTAATTTCTCCCTATTTTTTCCTCCATGGGTTGCAAAACACATTTCAAAGTCTCGAATAAGTGAAGAGACTTGATCCAAAATTCCTTGGCAAATCTCCCTCCTATTGTGAGGAATATTGGATGCCAAGAGTCCAAGACAGAGCGCTGTAAGGACAGAGTTTTCCCAACACTCCTGGGTCAATTCACATATTTTATGACAATCTGATCTTTGAATATTGGGTGGCTGAAGTGTTGCTATCTGTATTTTCCTACAGTAACATTCCTTTATCCCTAACATTGGGATAAATRTTGACATTTATTTTTGTCATTTTGACACTTCAGAAAATTAGAAGAATGCTTGATTTCTATGCGGCTCTTGTACCCAAAACAGAAACTTCATATGCTCCAAACTCACATRGAAGAAGAGGAGTGCATTAAATGTTGCCACCACTGAGCTCTGGTATTCCTCCCAAAAACATAGCGGCAGACTATCACAATTATGTAAAACTTTTTACAAGGCTCATAGTGTTGCTACCACAACACTGCTTCTGACATGAATGAGATGAGTTTCATTCACAGGAGAGACAAATTTCATTCAGGTATTTGTTACATCCTGCTGATGGCTTGTAGCTTCTAGTATGTGAGTTTTTATCTTAGCTAATGGAAAAAACATTTCTTGACTGTGATGTTTTCTGAAGCCAATTTACTCAAGAGGTGCAGAAGGCAAGCGATGTGGTGGTGATTTCTAATGTTCTGACAGTACATGGTTTGGTATGGGGGAACATGTATTAAACAAACAACATTAACTTGACCTAAGACTGAAGTTTGATCTCTAACAGGAAGACCTATCTAATGATTAAACCATGGAATTAGGTTATGAGGACTACAGCTAATAAAAGCCTGGGGTGCTTATAACTGGGATGCTGCAATTCTTCATTCCAGACACATGCTGACCACAATGAAATCCAAGGACCGAGGGAGATGATTTAGAGCCACTCACTGAGAAAAGAGCTGCTTGCAGCCAGCCAAGAAAAGGATAAATACAGGAGTGAAGGCTGGACTCTGACCTCTTTTGAGGCWAGGTGCCTGAGGGAAGCATTCGAGGTGATTCACTGCAGGGCAAGATTCATTGAACCAGAAGGGAGGTCTTAAGGAAGCTGACTCCACTTAGCTCTGTGGTATGTAGCTAAGAACAGGCAAGGTTTGCCCCAGGCAAAACAGACTGTTTTGCCCCAGGCAATCACAGAAGAGTTGGAATGACCCTGAGACCAGATAAGTGGGGATCCCTACCCAATAGAGCTGTTGTTTAGAAAATGAGGTACTGCCCAGGAGAGTGGGCTCTATTGGGAAAAGAAGGAAAAAGGAGGGTCACTTATTACCCCTTGACGCAGCAGATTGATTTGGCTGAACGGATGGGAGTTCATAATGCTGCCGCTCTTTCTCTCCCCTGCCTGTAACACCAGCATTTAAGCCTTAGAGAAGCTGCGTTCCTGCAGTGACCTAATAAGATTCCCAAAAGCACTCAGCCCAAGAGAAAGGATGCACTGTTAAAGGACTGCTTTTAATGTGTTCTAATAATTCTTTTATTTTTTTCTGTAGCCAAACATACAGCTTTTAATATGAGTTACAATGATTACAGTAAAGCCAGGGAGAGAGCTTTGGAGTTTAACAAAACCAGCTTTAAAGTATGCAAATTTGGTGAATTTTTTGCAGTGGGTTTAGAAACAGTTGTCAGAATGTCCATACAATTTGTGGTGTGGTGTGGCATAATGATTTTGGTGCCACCACCAAATTTAATATATTGAGGCCTAGATATTTGTAGAAATTTAGGTACTCAGTCTGATGAATGTARAGGGAGCTTGGGATGAGAGTCAGCTGCCTAAGCTCAGAGGGACAGAGTCCTTTCAGGTGCCTGATGGTGCCCAAAGAATCTGCATCAGGCAGGCAGACATGCGGTCCTGACACGCAGGAATCCCGTGTCAGGAAAGGCCTCAGGAGGACCTCCTAGAGGAAACCCAGTGAACTCTGGACACCCATGACAAGGCACTTGAGCCACTTTCTCAGGGTTTGGGGCAGTGTTTGCTGCAGGCCCAGAGGTGCCCATGTGGGCTCTATCTGCTCAGCCCTTGCAGGGGAGTTCCACATCCCACTGCATTTTGTGGGGGAAGACCATTATAGTGGGTAGTATCCATGTCCAAATTCACCATTTTTCAAGGGAGGAATATTTTTTTTAAATTCTGATCTGTGAAACCTAAGTGAAAATTGAATCCTAAACCTGTATTTTATTATGTGTTGATAAGGCACTGCAACGATTTTCAATGCTTTATTAAAGGTTTTTAATATGCTTGATTGCATATATCCCAGCCAAAATCTTCTCCATCCTACATAGGTATTTATCTCAGCCAGCAGATTTTGTTTGCTCAGATCCAAATTAGAAAGTATTTAAAGCAGATAGCACATTTCTAAAAATATACTGAATTTACAATGAAGCTTTAACATTCTCTTGCTAAATTTCACACATCTGATTTGATTTCTGAAAAGAAAAGGTAAACACAGAAATTTTCTTCACCAGTTCTCATGCACTGCTTGCAACAATAAAAGAGGAATATTTCCTATATTACTCCCGTGTATTTTAAGTGGAGAAGAAATGCCCATTCCCCTTACAGGCAAGGAAGTCAAGTTTCCAATTGCAGTTAATGCCATGTTTTGTTCTATTTATTGGTAATGTAAACTCCTATGCAAATTGAATGGCTGGTGTTCAGACCCAGATGAATACAACAGGGGAGGATGGAACTAAATTGCTTCTGTCTGTCTTAACAGGACTTTTTAATAAAATCTACTTTACACAGCCACGAATCTTGCCAGGTTAAATTCTCACTTTAGCCATGTTCACATTCTTGTTAATTTATTTTAACTGCAGCACAGAAGGTTAGGGTAATGGGAAGAGCTGAGARTGGAATGGTTACAGGGAAACCTGCTTCCTGTATTTAGATAATTTTCCTTCCAAGTGATAGTCCATTAAACTTCTAAATTGTTTTATTTGCTACTAAAAAAAAGTATTTGCTTAGTCTTTGAGTCCCAGGAACTAATGAAAGAAGCCTTAGAAGAAAATCAGCAGATTTTGTAAAAGTAGAACTAATATGATGTGCAGAGCTTGTACAATACTATAACTTTTGACTTTGTAGAAAATGAGAGATAGTGTATCACAAAAGATACTTTTTACAGAGATTACAAATGTTTATTTCTCCCTTAACTTTAAAAAAATAATAGTTTCAAAATTCAGGTTTAACAAATTGTTCTAGTCACTACTTTAAAATCAATTTCTATATTAAATATATGTGGTATCTTAGATGAATTCCATTATTTTTTGCTGTTGAACAACAGAATATAAAAAGAATTTCCATTTTAGAGTCATACAGGTCTACCTTGATTTTTATCACAGAATTAAATATAAATAACGTTTTGAAGTATTCAGTTATCCAAAACTTTTAAGAAATTCTGTAGATGACCTTATACGATACCTTCTTTTTTCTACCCCTTTCTTCTCTTTACCTGACAGGGCCTGCTAGCTCTTCATTTCTCCTCCATCTCTAGGCTGGTTCAACTACTGCAAATACTCAAACTAATTGTGAAGATAACAGGAATCATTGCAACAACATGATACACATCTCCCAAGTTATGTGCTTATAACCAAATGTTACCATTATGCTTTTAAGTTTGAGTACAATATGCTCTCATATTTGTCTGCATTTTTCTGTATTTTTGGTGATGTCCCACTTGTTAAGAAATAGAACTTTTCCTACTTCTATGAACATTTATGTTTGGTGAGAGAGCCCAAGCTGTCCAAGCGTGTTGGGGTTTTCACRTTTCACACACAGGTCTGGCTTTTAAAAACTGCTGAGAACATACTCCTGGGCAAAAATGGACCCTGAACTATCCAAAAGAAATATAAACCAATGAAGGAAGAAAAGATGACTGTGCGGCCTTATGTCTGTACTTGGGAGTATGAGAGATTTCAGACAAGAAAAACAAAGGACGACAATGTGATAAAAGAAAATATATGCAGCAGATTTAAAATGGAATTCTTAATTCATTGCAGGAAGAAACAGTATTTAAAATACCTGTTCCAGCCTGCATAAGAAACTTTAGGCCATTACATTAAAAAAACAACAAAAACAAAACCCCCAAACAATAATAAAGAAAACAAAAACAAAAACACAAAAAACAAAAAAAAAACCACCAAAAAAAACCAAAACAAAAACCCCTTCATTTTTATGACAAAGTGGGAAAGTTTTAGCTTTTTTTACAGTTCCAGAAGTATCTCAAATTTATAGAATAATTTTAGTTATAGCAATTCTTTTTAAGAGAGTCTGACCCTAAAAATGTAAAGAGTCAGTAAAGTAGTTGTTAGAAAATACGATTATCTTCATATTTAACACAAGATTCAGTTTGATGCATGCACTACTCATAGAACTCAATTTCTTTCCTAGAAGGCATGGTGTTTTCTACTATCCATCAAGCCAGGTCTTGTGGATGGTAGGTACTGCCTTGGCTAGAYACTGGCAAGGAATTTTTCAAGTAAAATACAAATACAACATTGTTAAATATACATTTTATTTAATCTTCAGTCATGACTCATGAAGCTGTGGATGTTAATGAAACACCATAAATCAACAGAGTACATAGAAGTTAAAGAATTAGCTTTTGACTTTTTTCTTTCTTTCTCTTTAAATTTTCTGTACAATATGAGTCATTTAAAGTTATGTTGACTGAAATACAACCATTTACCTGTTTTTATATCCAAACTGAATGCTGGTCTGGGTTCTTGATTCTTACAACTAGTACTTCAGTAGTCACTGACTGAAAGCTAATGCTGTGTGCCATTTTTCTAATCTATAGAGACTGTAGAATTTGTATGAGATCCTTAATATTTTGCTATGTGCACCAATTTCATGAACCATGAAACCCAAGAGTCTGCAGATAGTCAAATCCAGTTCCTCAGAGCAAAGCTGTGTCACTCAAATGTTCAAATACATTACTGAATTTGGAAGGAGYATTTGTGGCATGTTGTCCCTGAGTTAACTCCTCGCCAGAAAAATACAGGGTGGAATTAAGACAAGTTTTTACCAGCAGGATCACCATGTCCCACACTTAGGAATTTTTTTTTCTGAGTTTTGAACGTTTAATATGAGCATCCTGATCAAGAGTGGTRTCCCACTACTCTTTCATGGACTCCCTTGAAAGGAGAGACCTCACAACTCTGGTTGTGCACAAAAGTGGCCTCTGTGAGGTTGTATTGGACRGACATCCTGGTCCCCTGAGAGGACACAGCCTTGGGGGAACCATCTCATGGGACCTGTAGCTGCTGAAAGCAGAGGCTGCTGTGCACCTGGTCCCCAGCCCTGCTCCACAGCCAGCTCATTCAGCTGGGAACGCTGTTCAAAATGATAATGTTTCATCAGCTTCTGCAGTTAGGCCCACAGACATGTTCAGGAGCATTGGGACCTTTTATTTCCCCCTAGGCACAGTCTGGAAAGTTGGTTCTGTAAATTATATGGCAAAATGACCTGACCAAACTGCTGCCCACACTTTCCTTTCATGTGGTACCAGACTGGATGCTACATCTGTTAGCGCCCCAGTGAGCAGCCAGCCCTGTTAGATGCTCTGCCCTCTGCTTTCACACACCATGAGAAGTGAAGAGGTCAATGCATCATGTTTGGGTAAAGAACATTATTCTGAGAATGAAATCATCCTTTCAGAGTTTTATTTTAATAGCAATTTTTTCCCCCTAGGAAAAGATAATCAGACCATATAACCTTACTATTTGCAATGCAAGTAGCATGAAAGCTGTGCCATGGTCTCTAGGCATATATTGGAATTAAAAAACCCAGCAAACTTATAGCAGCCCAGTAAACAGAACTGTATTYACCTCAGCAATAACACCTTCTTCGTGACACACCATTTTCCTTTCCCCCTTGCAACTTCATAAGCTTTGGAAAACATATTTTTGAAACACCTCTGTGTGTGAAGCTTATTAAATTAGTCTGTTCCATTTGGTATTAAAAAAAGTAGATTAAAACTCAAGTCATTTCATGGTCTGAAAAGAGTGTCAATAAAAGTGAAATAATGTTTGTACAGTTTAGTAAGGTGGGTTAACCTTTCAAAGAACATAGCAAATGCTTTGTGGAAAAAGAAATTACATTCACATGTCCTCTTGGCTTCGCAGAGGTAGTTTTGTAATGCATCATGAAAGAGCTGCAAATACATGTATTGAATAGAAAGTATGCTGATAGTTGCCCTGTGGCAGGTTTAAGAAATGCRACAGCCAGAGTACACAGCAGAATGGTTGCTGTGTCAGTTTTGACATCTGTTTTGGAAGAATTTTGTCTGTCTCTAAAGCAGTGTGAACCTCAGTGTACAGTCACTTTGGAAGTGTTAGCTAGTCCACGTTGTGCTGAGCACATTGATGCTTTGGAGTGTCAAAAGCTGCTCATATTTTAGCAATATATAAGCCCGTTTCCTTYGACAGAAGATTCAAGACAAGGCTGTGGGAGAGTGAAATTTCTTCTGGAAGATTACACCCATTTCTATATTAAGTGGCAGAAAATCTTCCAGTCACTCTAGCCTTTGAAAATTATGATCTAAATTCTGAGTCTGCTTATATCCTTCCCCTGACTGGGTGGCTGAAGCCCAGAAATTGTCTCCACTGAAACAAACTGACTGTGGATGTAGATGAGGAAAGCTGTGGGCTTGAAAGAGCCTAGAAGAGTAACCAAAATGGGGAAGGCAGGGGAATGTGGTACAGCATGGAGAACTCTGTGCAGTTTAATCATTTTCCTGCACACGTTTGTTCTGTTCCCTGTAATAGCTTATTGTAATCTAAAATGCAGTTCATTATGAACATTTTTTCCCCATTCTGTTAATTTGAGAGACTTTTACAATTAGAATTCTTAAACCTAACTCATTTAATGTTCAAAAAGACAGAATTGTGGCTAATTAAAGATAACAGCAAATCAACCACATAAAACAATCCCATGCTGTACTGAGTATGATTACAACAGCCAATGTATTGAGAGCTGTGAGATATATCTTCTGTTGCTGATGGGGAAATATTCTGTGTCTTTTCTGATACTGCAATCTCCCCCCGCTTTGCTCAGGTAGCATTTATCCATTTTTAAAAATGCTGTCATCCTGCAGATTAGTTGCAGGCAACAAGGCTTTTCATAGTCTGGCTCTAATTCCCCATTATGATACAGCACTGTGCCTGAGGCATTGCACTGCAAGCAGTAGCAAAGATTTACTTTCTACCAGTCAATGMTGCACAGGCACCAGAGCCAATCCTTCTATCGACACTGCCTGCTTAAACAGCTATGGATGGTTCATCAACCCCCCCTGTGCTAACAGAGAACAGCACACAGCTCTCATCATTACTTTTCCCCACAGTTTTCTTTATCCTTCAGTATTGTTTTCCTTACTGAAGATTTTAGCCGGCCACAATGGAGCATATCTGGTTAATYGGCAAGGCATAAAATAAGTTTGGAAACATGTTAATCAATTTGAGAGGAATTTTTAGGTACTGAAATAACTGATTAACATTCAAACTTGTGCATAGGCGGAGACACACATTATCAGCATCAAATAGATGTCAATTTAAACCTGCTAGYTGAACTCAAGCTCCCCTTCAAGAAAATCTTGGGATGTACAGACAGATACTCAAAAATAAAAAGCCTTGAATTCTGTTGTTATAATAGGGATGACACAGAGAGTGTCTGGACTAAAATTATTCCACTCAAGATTCCACCATTAACCTTAAARCCCGAGCTTAATTTCACTTTATACAAATTAAATTAAAATCTGGAGAGTCAGATAGAAGTAGTCAAGAGGGTCTACTTTTGTCTCAAGAGTGACCCTCATTTATGAGGTTGTGGATATAGACTTGAACTGGCATAACATGAATAGTCACACTAAAGTGTGAATTTTTGCAGAGTCAGTGACCCTCATATTTCAGACCATTATTACTAGCACAGAAATAAAATAATGGAACAAAGATACAGCTCATCTCTTGGTGGACTTAGCAATGCTTTAGGATACTTTGTCTGCTGACAGATGCTAACTAAGCTARAATAGTAAACATAACCTTCAAGTGCTCCTCTTTGTAGAGGATGTTTATCTGCCCAGCTAAACCAGTACAAAAGCCAAAGCATTGCTGAAGACATATAAGGCTCCAGTGCAAAGAATATGCCTGTTAATATTCTCTTCTAAGAAGCAAAGCTACCTTTATTCTCACTTATAATGGATTTGTTCTGAAATTATGGGAGCATGAAAAAGAATTGCAAAATTCTCTTGCCAGTTTTGCACACTTTCAGGGATTCTTGAGCTCTCAGAAGGGGACAGAAACTTATTGTTCATGAGAATCAGGCCCACTATATTTAACAGCACAGAATAACACTTGAAAGCTGTTCAAGAATGGATAAATCTAGTAAAAATAATAGGTAATCATTAATTAGATTTGGAATATATCATGCATCTCCCAGACCAAGGACCTTTTAATTAAAGATGAGTGTACAGATGTCAGTTTTCCCTGTGTGAAAAAGTCATAGACTTTATTTTTATCTACAATTGTTCTTGGCAGTCCATGCCAATACGTAAATACTCTGGATTTTGTCCCAAAACCCTCCAGTAAATGACCTCATTAAAAATATAACAGTATAGAATAAATTGGCAGAACATGATTGCAGCTTCCAAAAGGCTTAATCTTTTAATGTGCACAATTACTTTAGTAACTGGGGGCCAAAAGCAGATAGAGGTGGAGGGTCTCTGCTACTTAATAGTAATAGAAATATTTGCATTTAATATCTGTTTGTGTCTGGATTTAGTCTGGCTTATACTGTCAACTGACTTAACAAAGGTACTGCTAAGGCACTTTTTCCAAAATGAATGTTTAAAATCTGTGAGGGTAATTTGGGAAAACTCGTTATTCTGTAGACATAGCCTTATTTTTGTATCTACTTTTAATTATCAGGATATGTCTGGACATTTCTGAATCTCACAGATTCAGAAACATGTGAAACACCATTTGTACCAGAGGTCCCAGGTCACATCTCTTTACAGAAAAAGCAACAAAACCAGAGTTGATTTCATTCACATTTCTCAGCATGAGAGCTTGGAAATAGAAATGTTGCTATAAATAACAAGGAAAAATGTAGATTTTTACTAAAATCTAAGGGCTAATTTTTCCTTAGAATAGGATCAGTACCATTCCAGTATTTCTGGTCTTCTGTTTCTCAGAGTACCACGATATTATATCTTCAGTGYAAACTGCTCAGAAATTATGATATTGGGACAGCATTTAAAAGAATTYTGTATCAAGTCAAGTACCTTCTGATATTTTTATAGGTATAAAGGAAAGGATTTTTTTTTAAAGACCATGATAAAAGCTTCATTTGGAAAATGTATGTTTACACCTTCAAACAGAAATGCCTATAATTCTGATTATGTGAAAYCATTTTTTCCTACAATATTTATTCAGCACCGTGACAGTCACTTTGGCATCATCTCCYTCAGCATTCCCATTACAGGCAATTATTTTACTATGTCAGAGTAATACCCTGGAATCCCTTTGACATGGAAATCTCCCTGGGTTTGGGGAMTGTTCTTGCTGCAAGGAGCTGATTTCATTAAGCAGGATGGACTAAGGGCTCAGTCCTGAAAACCCAATGCAGTCTTGCTGTTGCTTGCCGTGGTAATCCCCAAGGAAAACCCTGGGGGGGCCCAGATGCTAAAGCAGGAGCACCTGGTTTCCTGCCAGAGAGTGCATGGCTTCCTCCACGCTCCAGCTTGGTGCTCTGGATTCAGCCTGAAGGGGTTGAAGTTGACAGCCCATGTCCATGTGACTGCCTGCTTGCTCTGGCGCCTCGTGTGAAGGGACATCCTGGACAGTTCCATGTTTGTTATCCAACATTCATTATATGGCTTTGGGTAGTGCTGGTCTTGGTGGGCATGAGTGCTCATCCCCTGGCCTCAAAGTGTGGTGGGTCAGCTTTGGTTGCAAAGCCAGGATCKTCCTCTCCCTCCTCAACAGTGCAGGGGGGAATGGATTAGTGCAAGGAGTGATGAAGCCAGGGCAGCAGCAGGTTTCCTCTTCAGCTGCATTTCTTTAATTTTCCCCTTAGACTCCTGTCACTCCTTTCACTTTATTAAAATTGAATCTGTTAAAAATGTTTTTACTGTTAGTTCAGCTGAAAACTGAGCTGGGCTCTCAGAGTGCTTTAGTCTATTTCATTCAAAGTCCTTTATCTTTCGTAATTTTGTGGTTTTTAATGAAGTTCTTGCATAATACACTCACCTTTTCTCCACACAGAGCAATAATCCTCCATCACTCAAGGCAAGAACTACCCCCATAGGTCTTCTTTCTTCACGTGAAATCCCACACAGTATGGACATGTTATGAAAGTTCAAATGTCAGTATTCTTCCACAATGCCTGTTGATGATCAGGAATGGCAAGATGAGACCTTCATGAGTGCCAGACAGAGACAGCATACATTTGGTGTTTCTAAAAAGGGAGAATATAACTGCACCACTTAGGTGATCTGCCCTGTGATCATCTGCACGCCTTCCTACCTTCCCTGCTTCCTTCCTTTATCTCCCCTATTTTTCTAGTCCATCAGACAGGTGAATGAACAAGGAGCTTTTAGGCAGGAAAGAAAGACAGAAGACTTGGAGGGTGATGGGACTGGTGCTACCCCTTCAGAATCTGACTGCCAAAAGTAATGGCCCACAGAGCATAGTCTCATCCCTTAAGACTTATTGGGGAAAAAAACCCAATCTTTCCACCTTGATGAAGGAGATTTTGCCTTCAGCACTGATGTGCTGATCCATGCTGAGTAGCAGAGGGAGCCTTGGCTTAGAGACTCATGGTAGAGTGTGGGCATGATGRGTGGAAGACAATGGGAAAGGTCAGAGCAAGGGAGGTGTAGGTTGTCACTGTCCAAGCACACAGTTTTTAGGAAAAAACCCCATGCCTTGTATGTGTATTGGCTTTTTCATGGCATGTCCCAAGGGTGATAGAGCCACAGCTGCTGTGCTGGGTGAGTGCCTGTCTGGATTGCATTTGCTCCACCACCTGTTGCAAGTGGGAAATCATATTGTCTATTGTAGAACGACAGACTTTAATTGCAAGCAAATAAGCAAGGGCATGGCTGCAGCTCTGCTGGCTCTRTTTTGGCCAGCTGCAGCTCCATGAAGAGAATGCCCAGGGGAGGAGAGAGGACCTTAGCCCTCGTAAGAGACTTTTCAGTAAAAGCAGAGGAGAAAATTCACTGTTTGCCCATACAGATAAAGGATAAGGAAGTAAATAAAATATAATAGCTCTCCTTTAATAATTTGCTTCTAGCAAAGAGATACATCTGAACTCCTGTTTTAGTTCAGAGGATTGCAGYTTATTTCTAGACACTGAAATTCATACAGAAATCAACAGGTTTTCCTGTCTAAATAAAGCAGGGGAGAAAAAGCTGTAAGCATACGGTAGCCTTAGAARTCTTACATGCATGTTGCAGTGAAGATGAGAGAAAAACAGCTACTCTTGCTGAACACACCACTGAGTAATCCACTCTGTTACCATGATACACTGCTACCTTGAAAGAAATCATGCTTGTTTTAATGTGGCCTGATGGATGAAAAAAATAACCTTGGATCCACAAGGAGCTGGAGAAAGAACTAATCAATCATGTTCTGTTTCATTCTTTCTAAACAACTATTGTTGCTGATAAAAGGTAAGTAAATAGAATTTATTATCCCAGTGGAGGAAAGCTGAATTAGTTGCCTGATGATAAGCTTCCACACCGTGAGCAAATTGCCTGCTTGCAGACACTCCGAGCTCCAGGGAATGTGTAAGGTCAGAGGTATTCCTTCTGCTGAAACACTGCACTTGGTTTCAAAGGCTGTGCAGCTGGTGATCCCCACCCAGCAGGGATTCACAGGCTGCATTCTGGGGCCTCCCTCACTTGCAGACTTGGCTTGGCAGCACCAGTGCTTTTTATGTGGCCAGGCATTCCCTGCCCAGGAACCCAGGATAAGGCTTCACAAATGAGGGACTCAAACCTTCTTATATACACTGGAAAAAACCAAACTTCTGCAAGCCGCCATATGGGGAATTAATCCCTTCGGCCTGGAGAAACGGGGCTTGGGTGCTCATGTGACTGAGCAGCTGTGAGTGTGAGTGTGGATGTGGGCTGGGGGAGTCTGTCTCAGCTCACACACTCGCCACTGGCCTGATCTGACAGCAGGTCCGAAGTTATGCAATCTTCACACCCTGAAAGTTGCATGAAAATGAACTGTAGTACAGGTCCAAAGGCCACCTTAGTGCTTCCTCCAAGGGAAAGGCTGCTATGAAATTATACCCCTTATACAGATATATACCAGACAAAGTAAATAATGACCGAGTTGCTCACTTAAAAAAAAAGAAAACAAAAAARAMCAAACCAACCCTACAGTGAAGATGTGGTAGTTCACAAATTCAGAAATCCCTGTAGCAACTGTCACTACAAGAATTTTATGAGTTATTAGTTACTCATCAAGTTATTTTTCCCTTCTGCTTTTCCTCAGATAGTTCTCCTGTTAACCTACTACAGCTCTATAAATACATTTAATTACCGTGGAGCAAAATAAAAGTTCTGCTACAAAAATATGCTTTACAAGAGCAGCAAAAAATTTGAAGACTCATTGCTCTGAGGGTGTGGGATCAGGCAAAGGCCATGTGGATGAAATATAACATGATCACCTAATTAAACCATCTCACAGGGAGCACACACATGGAGAGTGTTCTGAGTCTCTGTTAACACTGTATGCTTTTCTTAAATTTTGAGTGCTTTGCTCTGAAGTACTTTTTTCCTTTATTTTTTCCCTTAATAAAMAGGTTCATTTGGAATTGTTCTGGAGGGCTTAATGATTTCTTCAMAAAACAGGCATGCATCATTTGAACTTTAGCAGCAGCATTTGTTTATACTCACAGGTACAGAATAAATCTTGGCTTCCTGATCACTTTTTCTTCTGGAATAGTGGGGAGTTGTGCTAGACTGCAAGCCAGCTGTTTGGAAATGAGGGAAGGTGAGATTCACACGCTGTTATTGGATTTCTTAGAAATTGACCAACAGCAGAAAGGGTGGAGATGCTCCTGGGATCAGCCTGGCTTCCTGAAGCGCAGAATAGCCCAGTGGCTACAGACTGTCTGCCTCCATGATCTCTCTTTACTTTGCTCTTACCCACATAATTTGGTCTTTCATCCATCCACCTCTACCACACACCCCAGTGTCTCAATATTTATCTCACGTGCACTTACTCTGCCTTTCAAGTCCTACTCTAGCCCTCTTTTCCCACAAATGGATCCTCCCTCTCCCTTRGCACGTCCTCAGATGCACCTCCTTTAACGCTCCTCCTTACCTCCAATCCCAGGCAGGGGTTTCTGCCCCTTCAGCTGGCAGGAGCCCCCACAGCAAGGTGATGAGCTTCCTGCTTACAGGGCTCTGACTTGACCACTCTGTACCTGGTTGTGGAGTAACCTGGCTGCAGGCAGCATTTCAGAAGACAAGATGCCTCCCCCAAAGCTGTGGCAAGGACATCTAAACTGAAATGATTCATTTGTCAAGTAAGTCAAAAGAACGTTTAATGGAGAGGCCAGTCCCCTGCCCACAGAAGAAAACGAAGAGGATGGTCATAATATTTCTTAAAATGAACAGGAAAGTAGATTCTTTCCTCATCCCATCCACCAAAGCAATTCTGTAGTGAAAGYTCTGGAGGGGGGAAAAGTCAGCTGRTAGAAGATGTTTTTGTGCRTGGGTTGCTGCCCCACAGTGACTGTGCAAGGCAGCAAAACTGGCTGTCAGATGAAGGTTGTCAGTCTGTGTCATGGCGGGGGTAGCTCTCCGTTCTGCCTCGTGTAGCAAACCCCTGCCAGCAAGGGACAAATCTCTTGGATTTGCCAAGTAATGGCAAGCATTTACTCTGCTTTTCCCACAACTCTTTTGTGAAGCAAAGTTCTCTATTCAAGCGCCCAGTGTACCTTCTAAGACACCTAGATAACCTGCCTTCCCTTGAAAGGGAGGYGTCCTGGCCATATTTGCAGACCAGTATTTGCAGAGGTTAATGCCCTGTGTGGCTATCTCACTAGRGGAGATCCAAGCTTGGCTGGAAGCAAGCCTTTTGTGATTCCTATCCTCACAGAGCCACATAATAGAAGAGAACTGTGATCCAAAAGCTAGGCTTTCATTAATGCCAAAATAAAACTCATTTATAAATAGAATGCGAACCAGGTCATTCTTGCCAATCCAAGTTTGTAGACAGTCTGAAATAACAGCTCTGAGCAGTATATAAACTGTTCCCATTCTTCTCAATGTGGTGCTAACTAGGAAATCTAATTATCACAATTTAAATGTCAGCATCATTAAATGTTTTTCCACTGAATACTCTAACAGAAACATCCAGCTGATATGCACTTATTACATTCCCAAACCTCCTCCCATATTTTTCCCTGTGTGCCAGACGTGCCACCTGTCCTCTGCCCAGTCACCAAAACCTCCAGATTCCTCCCTACAATTTTTACTACAAAGTAATTTTGCACTGTCAATCTGACAGYCTGGGATACATCTTGAAAAGCTGGGGAGAAGGTAAATAAATTTGGTGTTGAAACAAAGACAGCAAGAAAACCGTTGCATGCAGTAATACTAATTTAATTTAATACTGGTTTTAGTGTTCTTTTTYACATTCAGTTTGACCYARTAAGAKGTTCATGATTGYTTTCATCTGGATCTGATGGCATTTYRGGCAGTTTCATTCCAGTTTGTYGAGGAGCTGGTAACAAAGATGTTGGCTAGAAAGATGAGGCAACACATAAGGGTAAATATTTGTCAGAAGAACAGTTGCTGCTGGTTCCTCAGTGCAAGCACTTTTCACTGGTTGTTGCATATGCTGTGCCAGAGGCCATATTGAGCAAATGGCTGTTAAAAAGTTGCAAATAAACTTGTGATTTATTTCAGTATTCGCCCAAAGCTTTTTTCTTTTCCTGTTGAAGATAAGAAGTTTTGTTTGAAACGCTTGAATCAAATGGTTACTTGAAATAAAAATTGAAATTTCAGACTCATGACAGAATCATTAAGGTTGGAAAAGACCTTCAAGACCGTTGAATACAACTGTTAATACAGCACTGCCAAGCCCACCACTAAACCAAGTTCCCAAGTGCCACATCTACACACCTTTTAAACACCTCCAGKGAGGTGACCACCACTTTCCTGGGCAGCCTGTTCCAATGCCTGACAACACTTTCATGAAGAAATTTTACTAAACCTCGTCTGGAACAACTTGATGCCATTTCTTCTTCTCCTTTTGACTRGTATTTTGGAGAAGAGGCTGACCACCACCTCATTACAACTTCCTTTCTGTTAGTTGTAAAGAAAAATGAGGTCTCTTGTGAGACTCCTTTCCTCCAGACTAAATACCCCCAGCTCCCTCAGCTGTTCCTCACAGGACTTGTGCTCCAGACCCTTCACCAGCTCCATTGCCCTTCTCTGGACATGCTCCAGCACCTCAATGTCCTTCCTCAACTGAGGGGCCCAGAACSGACACAGAATTCGAGGTGTGGCCTCACCAGTGCCAAGYACAGGGGGGACAATTACTGCCCTGGTCCTGCTGGCCACACTAYTGCTGATACAGGCCAGGATGCYATTGGCCTTCCTGATCACCCGAGCACACACTGGCTCATGTTCAGCCACCAGCTCCCAAAGGACCTTTTCCCCCAGGGTGCTTTCCAGCCATGCTGCCCCAGCCTGTAGTTCTGCAGGGAGTGCAGGACCCAGCACCTGCTCTTGAAAGAAGRGCAGTGAAGCTKGTGAGGGTGTGRGCACCCATCTTCATCCATGGGAAGTCACTTGCTCTGCAAGAGTTTTGTAGGAAACAGTATCAAAAGCATTACAAAACTCCAGGTAGACAATATCCACAGCCTTCCCCTCATCCACTAAGCGCATCATCTTTTCATAGAAGGAGACTGGGTTAGGCAGTGAGGACCTGTGTTTCACAAGCCCCTGCTGGCTGATCCCTAGGTTGTCCTGCATGTGTCATGGCATTCAAGATGGTCTGCTCCATGAGCTTCCACAGCACCCAAATCAGACTGACAGACTGACAGACTTCTAGAAACAAGCCTATGCTGACCTAGAGTTTGCATGCACAAAGTGTAGACAAAAATTATTGTACTGAAATGCACATTCTATGCATGAAAATATCAAGAGATTAAGAGATGGTTTGATGTAGAACCGCTGTAGTATGGCTCTGAGCTGCTGAAGAGTTGGATTCCCTTGAAAACCCTGTGGTTGGAAGTGCACAATTCTGGCCTTTCTGTCTGCTGCCATGCCCAAAGGGTGCCSATGCACCGCTCGTGTGCCAACGCAAGTCCTGTGGCTGGAGCAGGCTGAGCTCTCACACAGCTCCTGAGCATGTCTGTAGCCAGTGGGGGAATGGTTCTGCCTATGACAAAAGCTGACRTCTGTCCCAGGTGGATCTGATCCCAAATAAAACATTGTTCAATAGCAGAGACAGATCCAGAACCAGCAGCCAAGGCTTCTTGAGGAAAGGCACAGACACCTAATTTTGGCTGCTGGCAGAGGAATGTGTCCAAAGTAAAAACTGCAACATGAAGAACCTGTGAACAGAGCACCCACCCTCATGGGTCCTCCTCTGACCACCATAGCTGTCTTACATTGCAAGCCATCACTTYTCTGAGTGATTGCCATTGCTTCTCTGAGTCATGGCAATGATCTTAAAATAACAAAATATATTAGAATATATAGAATTAATCTCTCGGGATCATGGGTTTGAGGTAAGACTATGAGCTACAGTTGCAGTCCTGACAAGAAAGGCTGTATCTGAATTCCTGATAGCAAAACAGGTTTAATGTGAATTACACTGGACTGCAGAGATGGCAGCAGTCGATGACACTTTAGACTGATTCTCCAGTGTCTCTTGTATCCACAGATGTATAAACAACTGCCCCAGGAGCTGTGCAAATGGAGCAAAATGAACAACCAGGTCTCTGAACTGTAGCCTTCTTTCCAGATGTTCATGTGAGACGCAGGTTACAAAAAATGTCTCCCTCATGATGTCACCTTGGACAGGAAGATAAAAGAGGCTTCTTTTGTCAAGGCACCTGTACTAACCACATTCTCTCCTTCCTTTAGATAATATCACTGCTGTCAAAATCAAATTGAATACTTTGTAGTTTCAAATCAGGAAACACGAGTGTTCTCTCAGAATAATCTATAGGTGAGATTCAAATTGCAGCTCCCTTTAAAATGTAGGCCACTGCAGTCTGTGTAGTTGCTCCAAAGTTTTCCAACTCAACAATTTTCTCAGAAAAGGGAAGGCCCAGTTTTCACTGGTACCCACTGTAGACTTCAAATAGATGCTAACTGTGATTTTAGAAACAACTAATCAATGAGCACATCAGCATAGGGACTTTATCTCCCATATAACTGGCATGTAACTTCAAAAATCCCCTTGTTTGCTACTCCAAAGAGGTCCCCTATTCACTTAAATTGATCAGCTCAATACCTTCASTTCTGAACTTGGTGTCTCAATCAAAAAGTGTAGTGTGGGCTACTGCTTGTCTTGAGCTACCTCCAGGAGCCAATTGATAGTTCTTTGGATGCAGCTTTGCCATGAGTTTTGGAATTATGCACCAATGAAAAAAAAAAAAAAAGATTCATAGCCAGTCTAATGAGGCCAAAGATCTCTGGTGAGGAACTTGGTGAGGAACCATAAGAGAACAATTTCAGATGGAAACAGCACTGGATTTCCAAGAGTATTTTGCTCTTGTTATATCTTTTCATCTCTTTCCAGTCTGCTGATGCTCAGAGCGGAGAATGTGTGGTCTCATTGCAGCCATCCATAAGGAGAGAATTAGTGGTCTGCTCCATGACAAGATTAAAGAAAACAGRCTTGTAAAATAAATAAAAGTTTAGTTGGATACCAGCATTGTCAGTGGGAATGAAAAGCAATCCAAATTTTAAAGTACCCATTCACAGAGGAAAAAATTAGAAAAATAACCAGATGTTCAGTAGTGGATGAGACCTTAAGCCTCTCTAGGGAAAAATAGTCTCCAGAGGTGAGTGGAAGCTTAGCTCCTGGAGCAAGTCTGCGGCCGGATCTGGGGCTCATCTGTGAGTCTCAGGATGGTGCTGTCTGGGAGTGCAGTATTTCCAAGCAGGCAATGCTTTTTTGTGTGCCATACTGCAAATACTTTTTGCTGTTCTCATCTTACCAGACTGTGAACTATTTTCTTTCCTGCTCCTGAGGGATCTCACAAAGGAAAATTATAAACAAACAAACAAAACCTTCTCTTTGTTCCCATGTCCTCTGATTGTTCAGTGAAGTTCTCCTGTGAAGATGAGGCCTGAACTGTGGCTGAATGGGCAAACTGAGCTGAATAAAYACATTTTGATGAGTTGAGATCTCAGAACTCCTCAGTGGTAAAAAGTGCATTGATACAGATCCATCAAAGCATTTAAAAACTATGTCCAAGGCTCTTAGTACTGGTGATATTTGACCTATAAGGAAACTAATTCACTTGGCATCATCCCTTCCAGAAAGAAAACACACTAATGGCTTGTTATTTGATAACTAATTTCAGTGGAAACATTACTCATTCTTGAATAAGGTTTTGATCCATAAAGAGAGTATCAAATCAATGGTAGAGGTCTTTGCTAAAGTGAAAAAGTATTTGGAGACCCTTTGAAAAGTCCTTTCCTTTGGCTCAGAYAGTTTGCATAAAGCAACATGATGAGGTTTCCACTTTGAAAACTAGTTTCACTGAAAATAGAAGATAAATTTAACCAAGAAAGTATCTTTTACCTGTTATAGCTTTTGCTCTAATAAATTATTTCTTCCTGCAAATGGTCTACTAATCAAAATAAAAAATGAATGTACTTTTTATTCTACCTATGTATGCTATTGAAATTTTACTTTGTTCAGCTACTGTAAAAGGAACTTCTTTTTTTCTCAAATGTCTTCCTTTCCAATTGAATAAATATATAAACAAAATATGTAATACAAAACACATACTGGAAAAAAATTGCTTAAATGTAGAAATTAGAGGAACTAATAAGGATTCGGCATTATTTATTTTGCAAGGAGCAAAAAATGCTGGCCAGGAAGTAGCTGAGTCATATTAACCTCTGCCAGCCTGAAAGCTGGAGACACTCAGAGATGATTGTAGGCAGCTCTAAAGGATGAGGTCGACTTCAGTAAAARGAAAAGTGCATAATGTCTGGAGAGATGAGGGATTGCAAGAGCTATTTGTTGGTCTTTGAAGAAAATTTTTTTCCCAAAACCCTCATATTTACATTTACCAGCAGTACCAAAGTTCACTGGTGGAATTTTTTATGAAAACATAGTTCTTAAACAAGTACTGCAAATTTTTCAAAGAAAGCCATTTTRCAAAAATGAACAGTAGCATTTTTTATAGCTAAGGAACAGAAACCTCTTAGGTACTTCACAGTATGCACCTAAACTGCTAGTAAAGAAGATTCAGATGTATTTTCTTTATTTTATTAATTCACTTTTCTTTCTTAACAAATGCTATTTTCTTATCATTTTTACATGGTTGAATTAATCAAGACTAGTGAGAATAGCCCTATTTCTATTCAGGAAAAAAAAAGATAAGAACCAACCACAAGAGTCATGATCATCCTGGTAAGAGTTACTCAGATGTGCTGTTTGCTGAATAACCAGGGAAGATAAAGTTTTCTATTTTACTGGAAGCACGCACTGTGTTTGGAAAAATTCCTTATCTCTCTCTGTCCTAAATACCAAYGTGGAAATTGAGAAATGGCCCCTCCTGTTACACCCATACGGGAGATGATCTGCAGCCAGCAGGATGCGTTTGGTTTTGCCAAGCAGTAACTGCTACTCTTAAATCCTGAAGGATTATTGTTCAAAGGAAACTGGGGACATCCAAACCCATGTCTCACATCCTGGAGGTTTTAGAGTTTCCACGGGATTAATTATTTACTGGGACCTAGTTTGGGTCTGGAGTACAGTGAGGGAAATTGCWTTTGAGTCTGACAGCACAATATTCACCTCTCTCAAGTCTGAACTCAGCCATCGGTGTCTGCATCAGCTGCATCAACCAGTCACCAACTGGAATAAAATTTGAAATACTTTAGGAGCAATTGCTGATGGTTTTCTGCCTAGAAGCAAGATAAAACTGATTATATCTGCAATTCTGAGGCACTCTTTTAATTCTGAAATGGTAATATTTTCTAGACCAAAATGCAGTTAAACCGAGGGACAGATAAAAATGGATAATAAATTATCCTAGTTTATTGTAGGTCTTTTGATAACATTTTCTAGACATATGTTTGTAGGACTGAGGTTATAAATCTACAATTTTAATTATAGAATTCTGAAGTTAAGAATATTGAGTTTATGCTGTCAAATCTTTAATTCTGGGATGTTTCTCCCCTGTTAATAAATGGAATGACTTTGCCAAGGAATGTCATTGATTTTTTTTCCATTTTGCATTTCATTCATGACCACTTTCATTTTTCAGAAAAAAAATCCATTTCTGCAACAACAAAATTTGTTGGAGAGTTGAACTTCTACTTACTTTTACTGTAACATCCTTCTTACTTCATGGTAAAGTTATTCCATAAGATTTTCTCTCTGTGTTGTGACTTACTTTAAAAGGAATAACGGGCAGAAAAATCATGCAATTCTTACAAATCTCTGACATTGATGTAGAATGTTTTAATGCAATATAAATGGAAAGTTTCTGTGTAAGACTTTGGAAAAATTATCCTGTTTAGGCTGCAACAGTCCATGGCATCACAAATTCATCTTCATTGTGATAAAAAGTCTCGCAGCTGCTTGAACTCTCTCTTAGTCATTATCTTATATCACAGTAACCTTTGGTAGTCGGTACATATTAGACATTTTCCTTCTGTCTATTATAAATCTGAATTAAAATCTCAAATCCTATTCCAATAACCTGCTTTATTATCTTTATTGTAGGCAYGAAATCTAGTCCATAATGTTCTAATAGAAGGGAGCACTTAATGGTTGTATATAAAAGTAATTTCATTCCTTTAGAAGCTTTACTAAGCAAGGTGCTTGAGGATTAAAATTGCCCATAATGTTATCAAAAGAATGTAAAACATATTGAAAAAGTTTCATAAACAACATAAAAATGCTCACATTTCTGTTATCAAGATAAAAGGCCACGGAGTAAATGCAAACTGACAAGTTTAATTCTGATATTAACTTTGAAGGCACAATGCATCCTCTGAAGTGGCACAGTCACAGGCTCATTGGAGAAATGGTGACACATGACCCACCTGACTGATCTTCTTCCCAAACTGCTGATCACACTTTTCAGTGGCTTTCTAGTTTCCTGCACAGGTGTCAGGCTCTGCTCCCTGCCAGGGCAGATCATGGGGCCTCTACCAAAATCAGTGCCACACGCCCCTTTACACTACCCRTGACTCTGGCACTTGGCATGTGTGACATGGGATGGCAGGTGTGGTTGCAAGCAGTTTGGAGAGATTTTTAGAATATAAATTCATTTGTGAATAACAGACTGACAGAACAAGGCTTAACTGCTGCAAGCAAGACAGCCTGCTAGGTTACATGTGTAAGGCTTACTGTAGTGGGACTGAATGCCATAAATAATTCATAGAAAAAGTTATGGCTTTCACTAAAATAATACATATATGGATATGTATATTCATTTTTATTCTTTAAGGATTTTATATATTCTCTAGTCTGCATACAAGTAACCCTCAAAAGTCAGAAAACATATGACCCTTCCTACTTTGCTAACAATCCAGAATACAAGACTTCTGCTCTTTATATGCTCTTTTCAGTTGTCTCACTGCAGTGATGACCACAAGAAGTAACCATTCAGTCCCACCCATAAGCCCCACATAATTTTATAGGTAGGCTGTGTAATTAGAAATGTTTTTATGCCGAGTCTCCGCATTAATATCCATGCTAGAAGTCATAATTAAAGCTAATTGCTGTCTTCTGTTGGGCCAAGACTCCAAAGTGGAAAAGCTGTATTCTTTGCTTATGGCTTTACTGTCTGTCTAGCAACACTTGAAAATTAGGACCTCAGTTATGAAAAGCTATTTTCCTCCACTCATATGATTAAGAATTATGCTACAGGTGTTAAAGAATTATTGAACTTTATTACTTAATTAATTACTGAACTGATTCATTCTGCTGCTTTTGCAATTGTGTGCCATTTATTTTAGTATGTGGGGTTAATAAATTGTATAAAAGGAGTTAAATATGTCAACAAATTTGTAGTTATTGAGTCTAATTTATGTTATTCTGTATTTCTTCATGCATTACCTATTGTTTGCAGGATCTATTTCATCTTTCAGCTCATTTGAAGTGTTTTGTTTTTTAAGTAGGGCCCTCATGAATGTTAATAATCTTTTTTTTTACTGTAATAAGTAAGAAGTCTATTTGAGGTCCTATTTTAATAATTAGTTTTGATCCTTTTTGTTGAAATTGAAAATGAGATTAAAAACAGATTTCATGTTGATACTCACCCAAGACAAACATTATCTCACTAAGGAATTACCATCTTCTCTCTTTCAGCCACTACTGTGGAAGGGCTGAACTGATTTTCTGTTTTTTTTTTAAATGACATATGTAGCACTTGTCTTGTGATAACTTTTGCAGCTGTCAGGAAGTTTAACCCTTCCTCCCCAGAATTTGAAATCCATAGTCTAATGAGGGATAACAGTATGGTCTGAAAACACATGTAAGTTCATAAGACAGTCCTGCTTCAAGCATTTTTWATTTTTGCGTACAACATGCCCTGCAGATTATGAATCTTAAGCATGTGCAATGATTCTTTTGCAACCAATCCATGTTGCTTAATCACATTCAATAATTTAAATGGGTTTAATAGTAACTGTCATAGTAACTGTAAGTGACATTGAGGAATGACATAGCCATAATATAAACACTGTCAGGAAGCACCTTTACAAACTTTCTGATCCTCAGAATGTTTTCAGTTCACTTGTCATCTTTTTTTTTAACTATAAAAGCCAAAGCTTTAAAAGAAAATAGTGAAAAGGCAGCTACAACACAACTATGCTCTGCTTAATGTCTTAGGCTTCTTGGCAGCTYACATCAAAACAAGCTCAGCCTTTCCTGCAGCTGGACCTGGCTCTCCACATCTATCCTAGCCCACCTATGTCAGCAGATGCAGTGTCTGGCTGTCCTCTGAGGGCCACCCATTGGGAGATGTGGCCAGGAACTGTGAGAGGGAGAGCACAGGCTCAGCAGAGCAGGGCAAGCCCCACAAATCACAGCACCTGCCTTGGAACTAGCTCTGATCCCCAGCTACAGCAAAGGGCAATTATAAGCCCCCACTACTGCACATTGTCAAGAAAAACAAAATAGAAAGAAAGAAAAGCGAGAGGGAAGAAAGAAAACCAGCCAACCAACCAACCAAAAAAAAACCAAGGGTCTGCAGCTTGCAAATGTTTGTAAGATTTCAATCTGTAGGCTCATCCTAAACTCCTGAGGATCTGAATCCTACTCACCTCTCCCAACATGTCAAAGCTTACCTCCTACTTCAGAGATCTATGTACCCTTCCCAGCTCAGCCCTTGGCACAAACCAGGYGCATGAGAAGACAAAAAGGGGGAGCGGCCATGCTGTGCTTTGGGTATGAGTCCTTAGCATTGCAGTGGGGTGGTAATGCCAAATAATATTCCAAATAAGTATTCATCTGTCTTTAACTATGAGGCACCTGTTCGCTCAGAGGATTAAGGCATATGTTTGTATCCCCCTGTGTTGCTAGACTTCTTCTGTGAGTGTTGGCACAGAAATGCAGGCTCGAATTTTCACCTTCAGATTGGAGCTATTTTTGTTGTATCAGTGAAAAAGCCCAAATTACAAACAGCCATCTAAGAGTACAGAAGCATAATTTCCACTGTCAAATTAAAAAAGGTTTAGTCAGACATGACAAAAAGCATTTTATGTGAGCTTCATGAACGTGTTCAGAAGAAAAGATGGATTTTCAACAAGCTGAAAAGGGACACATTAAAAGCAAATGTAATGAAGCTTTGCTGCTYTGGTACTGTATAGCATCCTGAAGGGATTTTTCATGTCACTGGGGTAGAGAGCAGTGCTTCTCTTGAAGCATTTCCCTAGACAGCCTCAGGAAATCAAGCTGTGACACACATCTGGATAGCTCTGTACACAAATGGCATCACATTTAGAGACGGAGTTGGCATGGAAAAACCCATAGTCCATGCACCATTATGCATTTCTGCAAATTTTCAGTTCAACRAGAACTGTAAGTAGACTGAACAGCCTTGTCAGCAAGTGAATATTTTTCCATGCCAAAACCCATCAGATATAAAACTTTACCTGGAGAACCATCTACAGGACAGTTGGCTAATATTTTACCATTTTGAAAAAGATATCAAATCACAAATCTTCAAAAAAGCACAGTAGGAAATATGAAACATATTGGAAACATATTGGATCATGGCATGATCCACTGTTTGCACTGAAATAATAGGTGTGGAAGATTAATACATTCAGAGAAATCAGAACAGCTTAAAAATTCGTCAGAGTGGAAGTATTTAAGCAGCTGAAAGGGTTATTCATACAAATTAGATGTTGCTTTACTGTTTATCCCTAAAGGAAGAAAGGTTTCATAACTTTGTGGGAGAAGCTGTATTGCTCCAAGGCTGCAATACGCATCTTTTTCAGTCTATTTTGTGAGAGGAGTTCTAATTGACAGCGGGATGGGACTCTAGCCTGCTTTATGGAAGACTGATTTAAGTGCTGTAGGTTATATGGTGTTGCAGTTAGATAAGGCTGCTCCTTGCAGGAAGCCAAAGTTCACAGAGTTCTAGGGCTGCTTCAAGTCGACATTGTTTTTACATGTTGGGGAAAATCTGTTTGTTAAAATAGAAATATTTTTTCCACTGAAACACAGAAGGACAAGATAGTTAGAAGCTGTCTTCCTGTTTGTGAGATCTTTTTCTGGGCTTTTCAGGGCTGGAAAGAAAAGAAAGTCATTTGTTCTTGGCTACCTTTCTGGGGCCACACACATACTCTGTCTGTCCGGTTGCCTGCTTCTTTCCACCCACAAGCTAATGCAAAGCTTCAACTGAATCAATGCCCCATTTCCTGGTTTTGCAACCAATTTTCAGTGAAATCCCTCTAGCCATATGGCTGAGCTTCCAATCCAGCCTTCCTATATTGTGTTGCACCTTGGGCGGTGGCTTGTCTTGTTTCAATTATCACTAAATAAATGAGGCTTTAATTCCTTTTTCATTTCATCTAAAAGAAAGACGATCAGCATGCCCTTCCACTTCAGTGTGGTCTGGGATTGTCCAGACTTCACACTTGCAGGCAGCCACCAGTTCTGTCCAAAAACACAATATGCCTCCTGCATATTCACGTCAACCAGACCAAGGACAGATGTTTCTCTGGTTTTACTGCACTTTTGGCTTGGAGTGATGAGCCATTATAAGGCAGAATGGCCAATCTGCAATACTGCCATCTCCTTCTCTTTGACATAGCTTTCCRATTGAAAATCATCTAATTAGTTTTAATTTGAAACATGGGAGTGTATGTGTTCTATCCCAAACTTTGAACAGAAGTATTTTCATTTCAAACTAAACAATATACATACTTGGCAGCGCTAACTGGGAGATCCATGTGGATTTATTTAATTTTTCAGATTAACTCAGAAATAAATTTGATGGCAATGGATGAAAAAAATGCTCTTTATTTTACAAGCATAATATGGTTTTAATATGCTGGCATGTTGTTAATGATGCGTAACATATTTCCGTTCATCAAAGTCAGAAAATGGAATTGCAGTGGAGCCATTTGTTGTTTTCTCATTGAGAAGTAGGAAGAATGTGCTCTGTGCGGTATCTGAATTATTCACAGAATCACAGAGTGGTTGAGGTTGGAAAGGACTTCTGGAGGTCACCTTGTCCAACCCCCCTGCTCAAGCAGGGACATCTACAGCAGATTGCCCAAGGCCCTGTCCAGATGGCTTTTAAATATTTTCAAGGAGGGAGACTCCACAAMTTCTCTGGGCAACCTATGCCAGTGTTTGACTGCCATCAGTGTAAAAAATGTGGGGGTTTTTGTGTTCAGATGGAATTCTTTGTGATTTAATTTGCGCCAGCTGCCTCTTGTCCTGGCACTGAGAATCACTGAAGAGAGCCTGTCTGTCTCATCTTTGTTCCTTCCCACCAGGTATTGACATACATATGTAAGATGCCCTTTCTCTTCACTGGAATGAGCAGCCCCTGCTCCCTGAGCCTCTCCTCCTGCCTCAGAAACTCAGATGCATTAATGATCTCTAGGGCCATTAGCTGGACCTCTCTGCAGTACCTCTGTATCTTTCCTCTACTGGGGAGCCCAGAGCTGGACCCAGAACTCCAGCTGTGGCCTCACCAGTGCTGAGCAGAGGGGAGGGATCACCACCTTTGACCTGTTGGCTACACGCCTCATCGTGCGGCCCAAGGTGCCACTGACCATCTCCAGAGCAAGGGCTGGTTGCTGCAATGAAGGTCACATTGCTGGCTGGGGATCAGCTGCTCATACTTCAGAACCTCCAGGCCCTTCTCTGTTCATACATCAGAACCTCCAGGCCCATCAGAACCCTCAGGTTGATCCAGCTTGACCAACCCCCAGCCTGTACTGGTGCTTGGGGTTGATCCTCTCCCGGAACACTTTGCAAGCTCTTTCTATTGAAGTACACGAGATTCTTACGTGCCCATTTCTCCAGCCTGTCAAGGTCCCTCTGGATAGCCACACAACCTTCTCATGAATCTGCCACTCCTCCCAAATTTGTCTCATCGTCAAAGTTGTACTGTGCCCCATYATCCCAATCATTAATGAAGAGGTTACAAGGTACTGGCCCCCAACACTGAGCCCTTGTGTGCTAGGTACTTGTCCTCAAGTGGACCTACTGCCACTGACCACAACACTCTGGTCATTCAGGCAGTTTTCAGTCCACCCCACTGTCCTTTTACCTAACATATATATTGACAGCTTATTTATGAGGGTCTGACAGGAAATAATGTCAAATGCCTTTCTTGCCTTGAAATGTTTCAGGGTAAACAATGTCCACTGCTCTCCCTTCAGCCACTGTGCAGGTCACCTCAGAGCAGAAGCCTGTCAGTCCCCTGAAAATGACAAATAATGTATTTCATGCTATTSTTTTTAGGGGTCAAGCTATGGAGCCTGAAAAAGCAGCATTTCATGACATTATGACAAAATCATAATTCACAATAGTTTATTTAAAGTCTCTTCTGTACAATTCAATAGATGTGCACTACASATTGTTATTATTATAAAATTAATTGAAATTATTCACTAAATAATRGGACAATCAATAAATAAAAGCTTGGGAGACATAGAAATGGCTTTTTAATTTGCATTTTTAAAACAAAAAATGGCATTTTCTTATCATCAGTGAAAAATTGCTCTCCTGACATGGGCAAAGAACGATGCTAAAGTAAATTCCTTTCACTGAATAAAAATATGGTGTGGGTTGTATTTAAAATTTTAAACAGCATGATGTAGACATGCAATTATAGTCATAGCTAGCAGTAAACGACCAGTTAGATCATCTGGTCAAGTCCCCTGCCAATGCTAAATTGAATTTTGCRTTCAGTTTTTATTTTTTAGGCAGTTTGGACACCTTCAGTAAATGTGATAAATACATGTTTAAATAAAAGTTATTTTGTGGTGTCTCAGAAGCCTGSAGAGAGAAAAAGAGAGAGAGAAAGAGAAGTATCACTTCAAACTACTCACTGTTGATACATCAGGTTAGTCTCATTTCAGCTTTACAAGGAAAAGCTGACAAGCTTTAAAGGAGGCCTCACTGCACAAAGAAATCGATGGCAAAGTGCACATTGATTTCAATAAATCTCTTTCAGTCACCAAATCCTATATTAGCTGAGGAAGGGATGCTGCCTCTTCCTGTCTTTTTGTCTTTAAACATCACGTGTGCTGATGATGGTACAAAAATAAAGCTGGGGATAGCTTTAATCTCAGGTAATAATGTTCTCCAGTTTGAAAGCAATCCTCAGGGACTGGCAAATTTTAACAAACACTGCCCTGGTCCCTCTAACAAACCCCAGTTTAAAATGACCAGGCAGRGACAAAGCTGCTTCTGTGGTGTAGAGTTTCTTTTACTGGAAATGGAACATTTAAACAAGTGCTCTTGGATCTTGCTGCAAGCAGGTGAGCTGTCACACCAGGATACTTTTCAGGAACATGTTGCCATGGCACAGCAGGGAGGATTGGTGCCATGGTGGAAGGTCTGCAGGATGTGCCTGGGGCCAGAGSATTGCCAATAGCTAGTGCTGCCAGCTGATGTGCCAGGGATGGTGGGGATGCAGAGACTTTTCAAGAAGGTCTTTCTGCAAAGAAAACACCATCTGCATGGGCTATTACTATAGTATTCATCACCACTTTTATGTGAACCTAAACTTAATTGCAAATCTGCACCTCTGGCCTTACCCTCAGAGCATAGATCTCAGGAAAATGTTGGACTCCTCCTTCAGAGTATGAAGTTCAGCTGCTGCCAACCCCTCTCCCACCACTTGATCTCCTGGAAGTGTGTTAATAAGCAGTGGCAGATGAAGCATTATTAATTGGGTTCATTTAAAGTAAAAAACCCACCTTTGCCACACAAATAATACAGAGGGTCCATAAAAGTTTGGATATATGAGGCCAGCGCACACTAGGAACTGCTGAAATGTGTGGAAATAATGATGCTCTCTGGTGTAAACGGCTCTTTAGAGGGATGCTGCAAATTCTTCCCTTCATTCATCACCCTGTGCTCACAGGCTCTGTGCTCTCCTGAGCCAGCCCCCTGGGATATCCCGCGTTCATATCACGGTCAGAGACGAACGTCCTCTCTGTCGCAAGGATTCAACTTTTTATCACTTATTACCACAAGTTGTCATGTCAGGTTACTGTAAATYAGATTAACATTCCTCTAATACAGACTTTTCAGGGAAAACTTGGCAGGGGACTTTCAGAAAGGGGTGCTTAGGATTGTAATTTTAGTAAGGAGAGACTCCCATACAGTGTGCTAAAAGCACTAACAACAATATA
>JACDOX010000056.1:1950083-2017767 GCA_014549065.1 Cardinalis cardinalis
AAAAAAAAAAAAAAAAACCCAACCAAAAAGCTACCAAAAAACCAAAAAAGAAAAAAAAAAGAAAAATAAAAGGCTTAGAGCTGTTACATCCTATTAAGTAACGATGTAACAAATGTATGTAAGCCACCTCCTGAAACCTGGCTTTGGAGATAGGAGCAGAAAGCACCAGCGGAGGGTCAGCATGATTTATTTCTGTTTTACCTGCCCCAGAACACCCTCATTTCCTGATGAACACAATGGCTTGGCACAACTTGAAGCCCAGCAAGKCAGATTTCTCTCAGCAGACATCCTGATCACTCCGATAGATATTTTAGGAACTCGCCATTAGTTCCTTTAATTAATTCCTCTCCAACAGGGACTGGCGTGGCCTTTTCCCACATCAGCAGAACAAAATATGCTTCAGCCATTTTGTCCCAGGGCTGGGTGATCACTTATGAATTACCTGATGCCAGTTCCCCTAAAGCCCCARGTACCTGCTGCCACCTTGGCAAACCACCAGCTTCCCCCAGGAGCCTTCCCAAACCTAGCACTCACTCACTTTGTCACCTAGCACACACTTGTTCTACACACGTGGCTCCTTCCTAGAGCTCACCTTGACCTTAGCAGAGATAAGAAACCCCTTATAGTGTGGGGTGCACTGTCAGTCCATTCTACAGTAACCAGTGGAAATCTGTGGGGCATGGCAATGCCACTTTCCTGCTCACAGCTTCACTGCTTGCCTGGCAGTCCTGCTCCTGCTGGGCAGCCTGGCCCACACCACGCTCCCACACGCTGGAGCCGTGTCTCCGCTGACATCACTGGATTCCTGCTGATGCATCGGCCAGGGTCGTGTCCCAAGTCACTCACCTCGTCCTGTGCACCTCTTGCATATCAATTTGCAAAGCTGTAAAAGTCAATAGCCATACATAGATCCATAGTAAAAAAAAAAGAAAAAAAAAAMACAAAACCAAAAAACTACAAATGCAAGCGCCCGGGAAATTTGCTTGCCACACAACTCCCTTCAATAGCAGGATGTTCCCTCTGAGCCGACCTAAGCATAACTTATCAGAGAAAATTATCTCATGTGCTGAACAAAACTTTCCCCATTGGAACTTCAACCTTTGCCWCTGGAAGCTGGCACACCGAGCCCCACCTCCCAAGGAGCTCTCCCCCACGGGTATCCTTTGAACTCTTAAGACTACATGTGATGGATCTCAGCAATTATTTGCACTGTGGGCAAACTTCAGGCAGAGGTACCAGCAGGGGCTGCTGGCTGGAAGCCAAGGGACACCACAGCCCTTCCTACGGCCGCCTTGCACTGYGGCCTCTGGGACACAGCCCTCCCTGCCCCGTCACTTTCCGCCTCCGGGAAGGGAGACAGCCTTCCCTGCTGCTGAGCAGAGCAGAGGGATTGCCTGGGCACTGTGTAGTCAGCAGGCTTTCTAAATGCAGCAATTCTGGCTGCCTCCCACGGGGGATAAGTCAGCCTCGGCGTGATTTACAAACCTTGGCAGGGTCAGGTATAATCTTGGTGTTAATGACTTAGGCATGACACCCAAAGCTCCTGGTCTGGGAACAGTCTTCCGCTTGTCTGGAGGGACTTCTCACTACCATTTTGCCAAAGACAAGTCAGCTGAGAGTGGTTCTGGTTCTTCCTGCGTATACTTTGGTCCAGGAAATTCTCACTGCTGTATGGGTATTCCCATCACCTCCAAATGTGGCTGAAAATTTCCTATCTTGAGACAGCTGTGTTCCCAGGAACCTGCAACCTCACTTCCCCACAATTTCAGGGTGGTTGCTTCCAAATCTAAGGGGGAATTTCCACTATTTGGAAATTGCTTTTTCAAACTCCTGCCAGCGCAGCTACTTTCTTGATTCTGTCCCACAGCTCCCAAATGCTGTCCTTCTATGCGTCTAGAGTGCACTTGTGAAGGAGCTACCTATAATTTAAACAGAAAAACAGATTGAAAGAATGAGTTCTTTTCTGTGGGCAGYATTGCTTGGGAAGCCTTCAGGAAGCCCAACCGGCCCTATCCTCTAGCTGTTGCACAGAAGTTTGCGGTTTCCCTGGATCTGTCACGGACTACTCACCCTGTGACATCCTGCCTGAGCTGCCGCTGCCTGCTCGGGGCATTWGTAACCGTGTTCAGATGGTTCGGACCGGGCGGCAGCGCCTGCATCAAAGCCTCTCAGCGCCAGTTGCGGCAACCAGCTCCGCGTAAGCCTAACAGCATAAAGTAACCTCACGGACCCGCTTTTAGTACTTTCACTCTTCCCCCAGAAAAGAAAAAAAAAAACCAAGCCAAACCAGGGACCGTGGTGGGGTGGCAAGAGGAGCCGGTGCCTCGCACGCCCCCTCACCTGCCGCCCGGGAGGGTCCCGCAGCCCGCGGCCACCGCTACCACCGCCGCCCCCGCGGGCGCTCCGGGCGGGCGGGCGGGCGGAGGCGGGGCGGCGGCGGCTCCAATGGGGAGGAGGGGGGCGGGCGGAGCCGAGCCGTCGGTGCCGAGCCGAGCCGAGCCGTGCCGGCTGCCGGAGTCTGACGGGCGCTGCAGGTGGGAGCCCGGCTCCGCGACGGCGCGTAACTTCGCCGGGCCGGGGCTGTCCGGGATAGCCTTCTTTGTGGAGAGAGGCAGGAGCCGCGTTCCTCCCGCAGCTGCGGCGGAGAGCGCCTCCCGGGACAGGCTCAGGTGAGGAGCCCCCGCTCCCCTCGCTTCCCCGGCCGCCCTTGCTGCCGCCCCGGCCTGGCTGCGCTCAGCGGGGCCCGCGGGTGGCGATGCGCAGCGGGACCGCCGAGCTGTCCTTGGCTTGAGGTCAGCGGGGAGGGCCGAGGGGCTGCGCTGCCCCCGCGGGGCGCGCTGCCGCTGCGCATCGCTCCGCGCCGCTGCGCGGGGAGGGAGGGCTGGGCCGGCGGGGCTGCGGCGCGGGGGCGTCTCTTCGCCTCTTTCCATTCCCCGCTCTGCCCTTCTCCTTTTGGCAGTCCCGTGCCCCCGCTCGTCCTCGCCGTGGGTCGTTTGGGGGGTTCCCGCGCAGGGCTTGCCCCCGCTCCGGTGGCGGGGCGGACTTGCTGCCCGCGGTGCGGCGCGGGATGCGCGGTGCGGKGCGGGAGTGCCGCAGGCGGGCTACGGCTCCTGCCGGACCCTGTCCCTCAGCTGCCCTTCCCGCCTTTCCGCTCTCCGCGGAGCGCAGCATCTCCCGCGGAAGATCAGCCCGGGCGCTGGGACGCGGCGGCGCCCGCAAAGTTACGCGCGGTGCGCGGCGGGGGTGGGCTGCGGGGGCGCGCAGGGGCCGCGCTGCGCAAGCCGGAGCGCGGCCGGGGGAGCAGCCGCTGGTCAGCCCAGCCGGTGCCGATGAGGCGCTGAAACCCCTTTTTGGGGCTTGGGGCCAGTGGTGATGAAGCCGCAAGGTTCTGCGGGCGGCGGGATCGGTGCTGCTTTAGCGTTAAAAAATGTTTAATAGCGGATATTAATGAAGTGTTCCCCACCTCCCCTCCCCCTTTTCCCTACCTTTTCGGATGTTTAAAAAAAAAACCCGAACTACTCAGCTGGTGACATTTACATTTCTGTAGTAACAGCAATTCATTAGAAAAGTGATACTAGCAGGAAAATGAAAAGTAGTAGTAATGGAGCCGCGGGGTGACTGCAGAGAGCGCCGAGGGACCGTAGCCCCCCCCGCTCCCCGGCAGTGGACAGCGGAGGGGGAACAGGGGGCGTTTGGGAGCCTGTGGGAATGCGGGGGGCTGGGAGCGCAGGGTGCAATGCAGAACTGGAAGCGCCGAAACTCTGCATTTCGTGCATAGTTCAGTGCTGGGTGGCCATTTTTCTAMTCTTTTTCCTGTCAGGCTGTTGGACCCCCAAAATGCTCATTTGGCACTTGAAAAAACACCCCCTCAGGCTCCCCTACCCTTTTGTTARGGCTGTTTCGATGCCAAATACTTGTATTTTTGTATTCCAAACGGATGATCCTTCATCAAGCTTTAAACCACGTTAAGATGTAGCTAACCATTTGTGAGGAGGATCTTTTCCCCCGCTTCTCTCTGGAGTTTGCATGTTTGTTCCTCTGTTACTTCCAGGGAAGGATTCAGTCCCTAGTGTGATGGCTGAAATGGTGGCACGCAATTCAGTGTGCTGCCAGATGCTTACCTTCTTTCAGAGTTTGGGATAGGCTSAGGCAGTATTAAAAGCTTGCTAAGAGGATACTGTTTTATGGTTTCCTCCATTTTTGGGATCTGTTAGAAGCAGTCTAAAAATACTGGATCATCATTCCTCACACTTGTAACTACAAGACTTTCAAAGAACTGTTCTTAGATATGCACCTTTTATTTCTTTTGTCCCCTTTTTTTAACCTTGCAAATTATTGGTCCTGGTACTTAATAGGGAGCTACTTTTGTATCCATGCTCTTGCGATTTGAAGGCATCGCTATTGATTCTGAATTGAGCAGTTTTTTAGCCTCAAATCTTCATTATGACACAGGATTGGGTRTTTTAACTTGCTGAAGAGATACCCCCTAATGTTCCTAGAAGCATCCAACCTTTGCCAAGTGCCACAAACGTGTGCAGTTTGTGCAAACTTGCCAAGAAAATAAATGGCCTTTTTTTTTTTTTTAAATTGGGAAATAGATTATCACTATCTCAGTACTACTTCTGTCCTTCCTGCAGCAGCATTTATTTCAGCATATGAAGTTTCTTGAAGTCCCTTGCTCAAATATTGGTTGCACATTACTGCCCAGAACTAGCTTAGGAAGGCACTTTACTATCTCATGCAACCTTATCTGCCATTCCACAACTTCATAACAAACCCATTGGAACATGAAATGACCTTGGAAAGGTATCTTTCAATCTGACACGAAGCATTCTCTTAACAGGGAACAGCACTGCTCCACAAAGAGCTGATGTTTTCAAATTGATGCTTCTAAACTGATTTTATTGGGTTCTTTTTTTTCTTTTTTTTTTAAGAAGGAAGGGAGATGGGTGGAATATTGAATTGGAAAGGAAAATATTTTTTTAAAAACAAACCCACTCAGCTGAAGTTGAAGCACCACTCGGCTTTAGAAGGAGGTGTATTAAGAATGTACATATGATAGTGATACTTAAGTCTAGGGTGAAAACAAGTCTTTAATTTTAATCAAAGGAAAACAGCATTTCCTCTGCCAATTCTGATTTGCTCATTCACAAGATCTTCAAAAGCCSAAATTATTAGTGGGACTAATTGAAAGCTAGTTGGGTGTGTCAAATGGAGAAAAGAAGTGATGAAGTCTGAAGGAAGCTTTACATTTAGTTGTATTGTTCTTGATGTCATAATGTGAAGCTTCTATATGGAAAATATTCCAGGACCCTTTCAGTCCCCAAAATGCTGCTCCTCTGAAGAGGCTGCAAGAGCACTTGAGAATCAGCAGCAGTCAAGGGGGAGCCTTGCAGCTGCCAGGGGAATTAATGGAGGGGGTGCCTGGCCAGTAAGCTAAATGGGRTTTTGGCCCAGATGCTGGACTTGACGCATCAGGCCCTGCAAAAGGGTGGTGAGTGCTTTCGTGCCCGTGGTGGYTTTGCCTCTCAGTGAGGTGGTGCCTCCTGTAGAGCAGCGAGGAGTGCCAGCCTCCCACGGCGCTCCAGCTCGGGAGCTCAGGGTGTGAGTGCCACCTGCTGGGTGCTGAGCCACTCGGTACCAATTATACATCGTTTATACATATGCATGGTGCATTTGTGTTTACATACACATGCTGTGGTTCTGTATGTGTTTATTTGCATGCAGGTGTACAGCTTTTCCACACACGTGTTCTTGGGTGAAACTGTGAAACCTTGCTAAGACAGACGTGAAGTTCCTCACCTTCTGAGGACTTGGCACAGCTTGTGTTTGGTGACACCCAGGCAGCACTTGGGCTTTGTATTTCAGGGCTAAAGGGGAAATGTTGATAGAGCTGACATTTAGTGCTGCCTTTGTTTTACTGAAGGCAAGTGGGAATTTTCAGCTGCATAGCTCATGGCTTGTGGTGTGGTTCAGCTTTCACAAGCACCTCAATGGTCAGATCCCAGGCTGGCAAGGTGGAACTGAAATGGAGGCTCAACAAACCCAACTCAACTTTGTAATGTATCACTTAAATCTAGAATTTTCACAGCACTGCTGATTTCATATTTTCCTTCATCTTAACTCACATATGTCCAAAAGATTTACGACCATCCCACCTGGATTCAAAATATCACTTCTCATTTAAATTACCTGCAGACCTATAGGACTTGCAGAATATTGATGGACTTTTTTTTTTCCATTTTAAAGAATACATTTTTTTATATTCACACTCTAATGTTTGCATACAAGAGTAAAATATAAAAGTTTGATTCTGACCCAGAATTGCCACTGAAGGTGACACAATAAATCCAAATCTGACATAATTCCCAGCAATGACTTTCTAATTTCCACTAGCTTCCATCTCTCTTAGCCTGCTGGGGCATTGCCTGGAATGATGTTTAAACACCAGTTTGATTCAGCTGAATACTGAATGACATCAGTTGCAGCACCAAGGCTTGTAGTTGTTCTCTGTTGTACTGACAGTATTAAGGGGAGATGTACAGCCCTGGGTATTGGGGCTTTGTTGGACAGATAACCTCATTGAGGCCTAATTGCTTACTTATTTTGTGGTGTACTGGTGCCAGMTGAGTCTTTTACCCTGTCTGTGGATTAGGAGTGGGTCCAAGCTGAACTATAAAAGTTTCCTGAAAACTTTTAAATGCCTTCAGCTGGAAAGCCTATATTGATGTACTCTTGTGATAAATTGATAAAACGCTTGACATGGTTTTCAAAGTGTATTCTACCACTTGAGATCTGTACTTTCAAGAGTGCATAGCAGTCAGAAATGAGTTGATGGAGCAAAAAGCAAGTAGTGTAATTGCAGAGTTCATCTTAAAGTGTGATTCTAGCAAAAAAAAAAAGGCACCTGCCATATCAAGAGGGATTACAAGATAGGCTTTTGAGGAATGGGACCCAATAAYAACGCATAACTCAAGTTCACTGTCCCCTAAAACGTTCACAGTTAATTTGATGCTTGACAAATTGTGATTTCAGTGTCTGGTGAAGAAGCAATTGACCCTAAAATTGCTGCCTGAAGCTGAACCAACGTTTTCAGTTTCATAACCAGTGTCATGCAAAAATAGTATGTGAAGAGGAACACGGGAAATTCAGAATGTCCCTGTGGTCTTGCTCTTATGTATTTCTCCTCCCCCTGAYCCGAGCAACTGGCATGTGGTGTAGGCAGTGGGTACTGCTGCAATTCTCAAGACAATTTACATCTCATTCAGTCATCCATCCCATTATGGCATATTGTGACCTTTTTTCCCCCTACAAACCTTCTGAGCTGATAATGGAACTCTGCCCCTTATAATGTGTCAAACTTCAACAACCGCCTCTTGTTTTCACTCAGAAGTGTATCTGCAGTATTGTCAATGGGCTGCTGCTCTCCTGTCTCCTCCCCATTCTAAATAAACCAGTTCAGCAGCTCTCCTGCATGAATTCTGCCAGCTCTGAGTCATCCATACATTTTTGTTTTGTTCCTTCCTCGTGTTTTTGCACACCATGTTTCCCGCCACTCCCACCTACTCAACATCTGCTTTCATGTGACCTCTCATTTCCTGATAAATTTGTTAATATTAAGCTTGCTCCATGCCACCATCAAAATCTCGCTTTCCTTTATATGAAGTCCTGTGTCCAGTCAGGTGACTCAGTGGCCTTTACAGTCCTTGGGAGTACCTTGGAGTCATGTCTGCTCCAATGAAAATGTTCTCCCAGTAATTTCAGCTTACCTTGCAGGGGTAAAAGACAGGTAATATCTTGAGGGCAATCTGTAGCTACAGTCACACTGACAGTAATGGAGCATGGTTGCAGCTCTGGGGAGGGACTGGGGTACACAAGACTGACAAGAGAAATCAGAAATGAAGGCAAATCTTTCACAATCCCTTTTCCCTTTCCTCTCCAATATTCTTCAGATGAAGGTGCTGGAAAGGCTTCTACTGTAAAAGCACTCCTACAAATACAGCAACAACAACAAAAAAAAAGTTGTTTGCTAGCAAAGTGGTAAATATGTGAGCAATCATCTTCCTTTTTCTGCAGCTTTTCGTGCTGTCTTATTAATGGKCCGTGAAGGCTGAGGAGGAGGTAACTCATCAGCCATTATCCATCGAGTCGGGGGGAGCTGAAAATTAGTTGCTTGTGCCAATTTTGGTTTTTTTGACACCAGGAGATAAATTTGCCTTCATATGGCGTAGTTTCTGCAGAGATCAAATAGAAACCACATCAGGGGCTGTGCAGGTGGCTCACTGCCCTCCTGAGTTGCCTTGAAATTTATGGAGGTGAAAATGAAAGTCCCTTTACTGGGACCCAGCAGAAGAGCATTGAGTTGTRAGGATGACTATTCCTGAGAACAGTTGGTTTGGAGAATTTGGATGGTTGAAACGTGAACTGAGAAGATACATCCCAATCTGTTGGAAGACACTTTGCAATGGCGTTTGGCTTTTTGGTRTCTTTTCAGCCTTATTCTGGTGATYAGTCTGATGGTCACAGAGCTGCTGGGAGATGATGACAGCATTTCCTTCACTGCCTCCTTTCCTTCCCCCACAAGCCTCAGCACTCTCCTCACCTCCTCGTCTGTGCTCAGGACCTTGTGCACTTCCTGAACTTGCACGTGCAATTGATTTCTCCAGTCAAAAGAAGAGCATGCCTTTGTCTGCCCTTACATACACATATGCAGTTTGTTTAGGTTAACCCATAGCAATTGGCATTTTGTACCGATCTCTTTGAAGCATTTTGTCTCCAAAGGATTAATAATTAAAAAAAAAAAAAAAACCCAACCAAACAGAAAAGAAAAAAAACCCGAACGCTGAATTGGTTGACTGTTTTGGAACAGTTGCCAAAAGAAATCAATGCTGAGCCTGGGAAAGCTGTAAAATTCTTTCTTGGGTTTTTATTAGTAGGAGAGAAGTGACACACACTGAGTTTGGTCACTCAGACACTGTTCAAAGTCCAAATTGAAAAAAAAAAAGTTGTTTCAGCTTGGGTGTTCTTGATGGTTTGCAGATGTGTTATAGTGCATAGATATTCAGCTGTGGGGTAGGCCGCAGGTCCCCTTAATTGCAAAGAATAAGTTACCAATCTCCCATCCTTGACTGAGGATTCTGAAACTGAGCAGTCACTGTGGTGACTTTGCCTTCCTTCCTTGCCAAGTGTTACATCTCCTCATCATGGATTTCGAAATGTCAGCAGTATAAGAGAAAATAATATACCTTTTTCTATTTGTGGTATTGCACACCTGTTACTGCCTGATGGGGGAAGTACAGTAGAAGGGTTTTTTTCCTTAAAGACATTTTCCCCCTCCCAAAATGTTCCTTCTGAGGTCAGCCTTGGCAGATCTTTATTAGACTGTAATTATTGTTCTTTTATTAACATTGATATTGTGGGGGTCTTTTATTTCTTTCTAGAGTAAATTGGAGAGTGGAGGGTTGTTTATGTTCAATTTAAGGAGTTACCTGAAACTTTCTTGTAATGCAGACTTAATAGAAAGCAGTAGTGTTGTATTTGTTCATTGAATCTCAAGAGGTTTTTTTTTCTCTTTTTCTCTTCATTTTCCTGCTGATGGCAATGACTGTGCTGAAACCATGGACTTCACAAACTGGATGAACGGCTGCCTCCTGGAATATGGATAATTTTGGTGAGTCTGCAAAATGAGTTTCACTTACTTCTACTTGCTTGGGAGAAAGAGAAAGGATGTTATGTATTGGAAGTTGTGCTGGATGAAAGCTAAGGCTGTTTTTGCAGTGTTGGTTTTGTCAATGCAACAGGCAAAGCTTACTAAATTTCAAATTATTTTTGATGGAGCGGGTTTTTTTTTTCCTTATTCTGTTTTATCACTGGCAAAGGTGAAGGAATTAACATGCCCYGGATTAATTTGAAATAGTGTCATGTTATGAGATTGAGTGTTATTGTCTTCGTAATAACTTTTAAATTACTTTTCTGTAAGACATGCTGTGAAGCAACAGCTTAGAACATTTTAATTTTTCTTTTCTGGCTAATTCAGTTGTTTCTGCAAACAGTTCAGACAGAAGATTCATTGGATGGCTTTTTAGAAAAGCACTGTGTTGTTTTTCTTACTGTTCCTAATACCGGTGTTGCCTGTGGTATGAGCTTTTAAGAGATGATGTGTTGATGATGTGTTTGTATTAAATAGTGTAGAAGAATTTTCCATGAAAAGGTCTTCCATCCCAAATAGTSTCTGGTGAGGTTTCTTTTTTAAAAATTAAAAAAAGTTCAAAGCTCTGTCAGGGCCACACTCTTTCCTTGTTTGCGGACACCAGACTTGCAGAATATTCTTCTGGGGGCAYCTGCTGTTGCTCCCTTAGGAGGAGGTTTTGGCACTTTCAATAAAGGTGACTGGACAGCTGCAGGGAAAACGTTTGCTTTGAATATATCAACCTGGAGATCTGCTCCAGGAGCATGGCTGGAGGTGGTAGTATTTACCCAGTGTTGTCTGTAGGAGTAAAAAAGCTGCCTYTGAGCACTGAGGGGAGGTTGGCAGCTTAGCAGCCTTGGGATTTATCTCTGAGCTATTTAGACCTAGCAGGAGTGACTCGTTACTACTAATAGGTTTAATTAGGGAAARCAACTTGCTTCACCTCTCACTTGTGTGGTGACAACCTTGCTTATGCACAGCCTTRAGTTTTGAGGGACAAGACAAATGTGATTTGGGAGTGGGGTTGGCTGCATATCCTATCCCAGGGTGAGGTGAGTGCTCCTGGTGCAGTGGTGGGCCTGTCCTGGGTAAGCGTGGGAGCGAGCGTGGGGCTGGCACTGGCTACTTGCTGACAGATTGTGGCTGAGTTTAGCTGGTACACATCCCTTGGGGGGAGGGGGGAAGGTTGACATTGGCTCTCTCTCCCTCTCCTSCTTCTTTTTTAGTCTCTTGAGTGTGCACAATCTGTGTCACCTGCATTCTTGCACTGGTGCAAAGAGCCTGAGACCAAGAGATGGACATCAAACTTAAGAATTTCTTATCAGGGACAGATTTAGAGAAAATTTGAGATAAAGCCTGATAGTTTACTTTTTGATCGTTTCTAAAGTATTGTTGCTTAATCCTTTTTATTGATCCCTAGCTTATGCTGGGAAGCTCTTGCCTCAGGGCAGTTTCCAGAGTCCTGGAGGATAATGGCATTAATCACATTTTAGGCAGGATGAACATTTGTTGCACTGCTGCATTTACCTTTGCTCTTAGTTCTGGTTGTGTCTTTCACTCCTCAGTTGCATGGCTTGAGAGTGTAGTTAAGAAGCCGTCTGCAGGACTGGTACACGGTAATTTGGTGACTGGGTAGCAGTAAGGTCTGTAAGGCAACTGCTGATTCAAATTGCTGTCCTTTGATGTGCTAAGAAGCCTTGAGGAGCCTGAGAGAGCAATTGCTTCTGGGGCCAGGAAGCAGTGCATATTTACTGTGATGGACACACTGCTCAAAACTCTCTGAGTCTGAAAACTAGCAGACTTTATTCCTCATAGCTTTGCTCCAGCATGTATCTTGGTTTTTGGCCTATTTTGGAATCTGCATGAATAATTGGCTCTCTTGGTGCACCTATATAAAGAGATGCTTCTTCGATATCTGGAAATGCAGTAATGAGTGCTGAAGTGCTGCCATCACCATGGCACATCAGGGAAARTTTGATGTGATCACATGGCTGAGCTTTCCACCCAAGTTTTATTCTTAGATTTGTTTTTCACTTTCACTCTGATTTGGTTATATTTGAATTTTTGGCAAATGCTGTTAGCAAAGTTAAAATCTGAAACAGCAATCTAAATACAGAGCAAAGTGTACTTTGCATAAACAGATAAATAGCAGAGCTAAAGTGTAAGGAGTGCTTTCTTTTCACTGAAAGAATGACATCATTGCAAGCTCTTCTCAATGGACACCAGTTGAAATGAGAGGAGTTCACACTGGTTACAAGGGTAAAGTGTTTTCACTCTGAGGACAGACAGCTGGGACACAGGTTGCCTGGGGAGCTTGTGCAGTCTCCATTGTTGGGAGTATTCAGGACCTGACTAAACAAAGTCCTGAGCTGGATGTCACAGCTGACTCTACTTGGAGCAGAAGCCTGGACCTTGTGAACCTCCTCCTAGCCTGAACTAATTTGTGATCCATTAAAAAACCACTCAAATTTAGGGGGATCTTTATGCTGGGAAAAAGAGTAAAACTRGAAGAGTCGAGTGGCATGGTCATGGAGGATGTTGTGATGACAGCAACCTGGTGGTGGCTGCTGTAAGATGAAAAGGAATGTAGCATCTGGAGTGCTGTCTGGGGCTGTCTGTGAAGGTTTGTTGCTTTTAGTTTTTAATTGAGCAAGGCAATTAAAACCTGACACTTGCTGTTTCTGAAGAAGCTCTATGTTCTTTGTTTTATGCCAATGGTAGCTGTATAACTAATTTCTAAAATTTTGGAAATAATCAGTTGACTCTTGTTTGTAGTGGTTAACATACCACTAACTTTGTGGGAAGAGATTTTAGGAGAAAGATCTTCATGTAGAAGACTTCCAGTCTTTTAGGGATTTTTTTGTTTAGTTGGTTGGTTTTCTGTTCTTTTTTTTTTTTTTTTTTGGGATTTTTTTGTTTAGTTGGTTGGTTTTCTGTTCATTTTTTTTTTTTTTAGAGATTGATATATGGCTATTTGCATTCCTTCAAAAATTGTGTGGGAGTGCAAATAGGAGGCGGATGAAAAATCTGTGGGTTGATCAGACTGAACATGAGCCAGCTCCCCAAAGTGATGCAGGTGCTTGTGGATGGTTATGTGAAGCCAAACAGTGCTTCTGTAGAGAGGGAGAAAAGTGGTCAAGGTATGGCACAGCCTTGCAGGGTGAAAGAGGTGAACCTATAAAGAGGATTGTGGATGTGTCAGGGATGACCACAGCGACTTTGGAGGACCAAATCACTGCTAATGGTTTACACAACCCTCCAAGTGTGTTTTCCTCTGTGTTTTCAGGAAGATGGCCTGCAACATTGGAGTTAGTCTGGCAAACACTTGAAAGAAAACAGAAAATGTCTGCTTTGGGATTTTTTGCTTGATTTTCCTTTGTACTGGAAGGGCATTAGTTTAACCTGCAGATTAACTTTACTCCTTCATGTTTGGAGGCAACACAGGTGAATGTGGAAAGAAACAGTTAGTAATTCCAAATGGGATTTTAAAAGTTTTCGCTTATTTTTGTATAGTATGTATTGTATAGATGGMCTTGCCCCAGTAGGTCCTGGTTGCTCTTGATGGGCTGCAGCTGCAATGTCCTTCAGTGGGCTGCAGCTGTGACTAGTCGAGATAAGTGGGATAAAAGGGGTGGGTTGGCCAGTCAGGGAGAGCCTGGAAGGAGCCCTGACTAAGAAGGAACGATTTGCTGAAGATGAAGTCAGTGCTGTGAAGAGCTGCCTGCAAGAGAACACCGAGAAGGTATGGGACTCTTGAAATATGATAACAASATTTTTGCACTTTTTAAACCACTATTCCATCTGCTTCTACCCATGTACTTAGTGAACTGTCATTCTTGGTAGTCGTGCCCCAGCTGTGATGGGATGCAGTCAGTGGGTGAGCTCCCAGCTAGGCCAGAGTTTCATCCCTTTCATAKTCTGAGACAGAAAGCCATCAGGATTATTGCTGTGAGAAACTAAAAGCTTTAGATTTTAGGCTTAACTTTACCTTGTCTGTAGCCACTTTGTTCCATGTGTCTGCGCAGTGTTTTCAGAGTTACACTTGTGTAACCACAGGGGCATTGTGTCCACTTTCCCTACAGCACCAGATATCACACTGGGTAATTTGCCTTTTCTTTTAATTTCTTTTATACATATGCAAAGCCTTTGTATTTGTTCTTCTCTGTGTCTTTCCCATAGCTGGTTATTTTCAGCTGTTGCATGGATAATAGTGCTGATGAACAAGTATTTAGTCTGACACACAAAAGCATAGCCGTAAGGAAAATGAAGCAGGGGAAATTACAGTGGCAAAGGTTCCTAAATTATAGTTGTATAGGAAGATTGTGATAAGGAAGTAGTTAAACATTGCTATTTAGTCAAACCTACAACTGTGGCTGGTACTTCGATTGTCTCCTCCTTTTGCTGACATTTAATTTGTGTGGTTGGTGTGATATTCTTCCTGCTAATAAAGTCCCTGTTTTATTGAACCAGAAGCTTGTGGAAGTATATGGGTGRGTTCTCCCAGATGGTTTTAGGTCAACAGTGAAACAATTGCTAGTTATTTTCAGATTAAATTGTAAGGGAAACGTTAGGTGCTTGCTATTAGGTGCTTACCCACTGTTAAAAAAATAAATAAACAAAACCAAGACACAAATCAATCTTCCCATCTGGGACCAGATATGTGTCCAGTTTAGATATATTGGGAGGCAAATGTAATAGACTGAAAGAGGATATTCACAGAGTGAAGTATCAGTGTTTGAGCAGGCTGTGTGCTTGCTACAGCTGCAAAGCCCATTGCTTTTATGGCTGCAGTATGTTTGCTCACAAGCCCCAGCTCTGACAAACACGTGTGATCATTGTCCTGTGYGTGCTTCTCGTGGGGTCGAGTGGCCATTTGTCAGAGTGATGGGGACTACAAGCCACCATCTCCTAGCAGCAGGTCTCATGTTTGAAGAGCTTTGCTTGCTCTTAGAACATCCCAGCAGTAACCTGCASGAACCCAAAGACCATCTTTCATCCACAGGGATGTGGGACCAAGGAAATGTTCTATGTAGGCTTTTCACAGAAAAAAGGAGTGAGTAGGACCCTTTAGGGAAAAAGAAAACTTCCACTGATCATCATAGATACTGTATTTTCCCTTCTGGAAATAGCCATTAGGATCTATGTAGGYGGTAGGTCATAACTTCCCTTTGTCTCTCCTCCCAGCCAGTTTATAAAATATCCTAAGGCAAGCAGGGTTACTGTGGTTAATTTTGTTTGAACAAGAATGGATCACTGTGAGCAAAAGGTAGCTTTCAGTGGTAAAGATAACTGCCTTTGTGCTTATCTTAACCTCGATGAAGCTATTACCATAGGTTTGTTAGGAACAGAATGAGGTAAAGGCAGTGGCCTGGACTGAGCAAAGGCTAAAGCAATCACTGATAGCTTGGCTGTCAGCAGAATTGCACTGCTGGCAATCGGTCTGAGGCTTTGCACAACTTTATTGTCTGCTTGAYTCCCAGCTGTTGCTGCGACCGTGTCCTTCAATAAGCTAAGGAAGGGCCAAGGGTTGTTTGCCTGCAATTTCTGCCTGCCCTTTGCATTGTGAGGCCAGTCCCGAGTGGGGCCAAAATACTGCAGAACTGGCAGTTGTTTGTGGTGGAGCCCGGGATAAGTGGGTTTATCCAGTATCTGTGAGGCTGCTCAGTTTGGATCTTGGCAACTTGGATCTTTTTTCTTCTTTTTCTTTCTCACCAGAATAGTTGTTCTGAGGTTTGGTGTTGTTGCATCCTATTTTTAACACCAAAGCTCGCTTATCTCTCATTGAATGTGTGGTATGTTTCATTTGAGAGAGGAGGCATTTTATCAACTGTCACAAATGAGCCTTCTTGCTAGAGCTAATTCAAACCAACTGAAAAAGGATTCTTCCTATTTAATTTTAACTTACATGTGGAAAATTTTCATGCAGTTGGAATCAGTACAGTTTATTGTCAAAATAAAGAGACGTGAGACCCGGCCACAGTTGTCTCTACCCAGCATTATGTTTGTCATATGATATTACAAAAATTCATGTGTGCTTAATTTATTTCAAGTATTGTGCGTCTTTTACACCAAAGTATTATATCTGTAGAGGAATAAAAATCCCTTTGCAGTTGCCTGGTATTGAAGAATGTCCCTTTATGCAGAGATATAATTGCTGGACAGTATATATTTTTGCATTAAGGACAGTCACGGCAGCTGTTTGAGTCCTGTCATGTTTATGCATGACCAGATATCGCAGCAGGCTSTAAGAGTTTGCTGCAAGGAGAGCTTTCATTTTTCAGGCTTGGGAAGTGGGCTCCATCTAGTGTTTAATTTCAAGATTAGATTCCAGTTCCTTTTCTTAAACGCCCTTGCAGTGTGGAGAAAGGACACAGAGGAGGASTTCTGATAGGCATTGTGCTCGCTGATGATTATCTAGAATTAGACTTTTTCCAGTACAGCCAGTATGGGAACGGAACCTGAAGCACTGCATCTGTTTTACATGTTCACATGAAGCTAAAATAATCCTTTTATGAAGTAGAACATRGATAAAAAGAAATTAAACCAGCATGGCAGTGATGTGATCCTGGAATGTTTTGTGTTAGTTCCTCTCACAGTGTTTGATGTGGCATGTTGGAAACCAGCCTGCTCATCTATAAAATCAAAATTAGAAAACTAATTGTGGGCTTCTTTTACGAAGTAATAGATTTTGAAATGTGTATTGGTACTAATATCCAGTCAACAGACTATCTTCCAATATGTAATGCTTCTATAAAGAAGCATGTGGGATTCCATCCTCTATAGTTGTCTCAGTATTTCAGTTTTTGTAATATTTAACCCTCCCTCAAATACTAATTTTTTAATTAAAAATTTTATTGCATTCTGAACTATTTTAAACTAAAATAGAATAGCATTTGATAGGTAATGTATCAYGTCTCCAGTGCCCTGATAATAAATGCTGTGAAACAGAGACAAGAAGCGCCGATTGTTTTTTTTTTGGTTTTTTTTTTTGAAACTGGAATAACTTGAGAAAGTTTTTAGATACTTAAGACTGAATGCAGATTTACTGCAGGAGCTCAGAATTTTGGTCAAGAGGACACAACAGCAAATCTGCAGAGTGGAAAACCTGGGTTGTCTGACAACTGATTCATTATTAGTACAGTGGGGTTTTGTGTGGTTGTGATTTTTCCCACTCCTTAAAGGGACATTTGGGGCYACTTAAACAAGCTTTTACCCTGAGCAGTCTGGCACTTTGCAGCACTGTGAGACTGATGAGGAAAGAGGCAGGTGGGCACCCTGGCTGGGCTGAGTGGGACTGAATCACTCCTGAGCCACCAGCCCCTCCGTGCCTGCCTGCATGGGGGTGTTGCAGACCCTGCCCTTACTCAAAGACACTCTGGGGTCGTGAGTGCTGCCCTGGTGTTGCTCACATTGCGGCTGCAGAGCTGCCTGCCCTTGCCGGGGGAGGAGGTCCCCCACACAAATCCCCAGACAGCTCTTGGCTTATTTTCCGCCACTKGCCTGAGAAGTGTGGAGCAGGGGCCGGGATCCAGGCCTGAGTCATTGGCAAAGAGCCTGTTGTTGTTTCATCTGTAAAATATTTAGGGTCTGGGCTTTCCACTTGACACTTGTGAGCCGAGTGTGGACAAAGTTAATGGGAAACATCTGGTGCCAGGAGGGAGTGGCGAGATGGTACCTTGGACATGGGGTGAAAATGGGGAGCTGTTGTGGGGTGCAGGGCTGCCCACGTGTCTGCAGTGTTGGGGGAAGGATTAGGAGCTGAAGAGGACAGCCATGGAAGTGGGATGTGTGATGAAACCCCCTTTGCATGGGGCACCACTGCCAAGGCCTGGAGCCTCCCAGTGTTGGGCTGTGATGGTTTCATTTGGCTGAGGAAGGCAGCCAGAAGTTATAGAGGGASGGGCTTAAGTATGTAGACATACACACGCTTTCTTGACAGCTCATCGTTTGTTGTTGTTGTTGCTTTTGTTGCCTTCTTTTTTGTTTTGTATTGGTTTGTTTTTATTTTTTTTGTTTAAGCTTTTGAGACACTGGTGTACTTGGCAACCTCTAAACTTCCCCTGTAGATGTAAACTTGGTCTCTCAGCCCCACAAGAGATGACGGCATTGGAGTACACATCTGGATTTCTTTTACTATTAAATGCCGTCTTCTGTAGGAAAAGAACAAAACAAACCAACATTTTGTTATCTCGTTGAGGTTTTTTTAAATATAAAATACCACATTGTTATATTCRGTTTCATTTTCCACGTTACTTAATTTCGCACTTATTCTAGAAGTGAAGGACAAYGAAAGCAAACATGTTTGTGTTGCTTGAGGCTTCTGAGTCTTATGGTAATCCAGTAGTTCACTACATATTTTGTGGATTTTGTGTTTATTAGTTACCTATGTAGAAGCTGTGGTTGTGTTTCAATTTCTAAACAAAAGTTGGAAATACCTGTSTTTTCCTTGAATCCTTTTGTCACTTTAAGCATAATGAAATCTGGGCCAAATCTAAACTGCTGCTGTAACTTTGAAATGTATTTGTAAGGTTGCAAAAGGGCAAGGCAATATTTTTTAATTTTTTGGTTTGCCATCATCCAAACACTATACCACATAAAAATGCCCTTTGCATGGTAACCAACACCGCACTTTGAGCTGAGGTCCAAGTGACCTCAAAGGTCCTACAKGTGGCTTTTGTTGTCACCCACCAGGTAAAAGGATGGGACACTTCACTCACACTGTTGCTTGGAATCTGTGAGAGGTGAGCTGTGAACCTCTACTTGTCATGTCCAACACCTCTGGGATCACAGTGGTGGTGTCTCATGACCAATGGTTTGCTGCTGGCAGGGGAGAGAAGTCCCAAAGTAGTTGTCCTTTTCCTCCAATGTGGCCTCATGGCACAACTGCACCAGCACCTCCTGGTTGGGTCCACTATGGTATGTGGTAAAGCTCTGTGGAGGAGGAAAAACCTCAGAAAGTCTGGGTTTAGTCATGATGCTTGGCAGCAGGCAACATGGTGGTGGCACCAGGGGAAGCTTGTAAGTCCTGTCGGTTGCTGCATCCACCAGGTCCCTCTGCTGAGCATAGAAGAGACTAAAGGAACAAAGCAAATGCCAGATAGTCACTGTGCACTGCAAAATGGCAAAACTGAGGGTAATCTAGAAGAGAGATGCTCTGCTGTACTTGGAGAGCTGTTGCAGAGTTTGTGACAGGAATTGAAAAGGAAAGCAAAGTCTTGAGAACATGAGGTTGGAAAGGTGGTTCCAATATACGAAAATTTGGTTTGGAGCTTTCTGATCATTCATATTGCACTGTTAGAGAAGTAAAATGCTAACATAGAGATGGAATGGAAAAGGGCAGAAATAATTCATGGTTTGAAGTAATGCAGGTCATAAAGATGATGTAATTATTCCTAACCTATTAAACCTGAAAGAAAAAGMAAGCTATAAATAAAAGGGTTGGGAGAAGGAGGAGAAAATGTTTGACTATTAAGATAATTTAACTATTTTAGACTTGATCTCTCCAAGTAAAATTACGGAATAAAATAGTTTGTCATCTACCTGTTCTTTTTTAAGGTAGAGATAACAACTTCACGGTGATGTGGAAGTAAAAAATAAGGGCAAACAGTTGGGATTGGCTAATTGATGTGCAGGGTAGTGTATTTTGAGAGAGAGGATACACTAATACATCAATTAATTAGACTAAGCATGCTAAGATCCTTAATTTACACCACAGGTATTTTTAAGGTGTGTAGATGTGGAACTTAAGGATGTGGTTTAACACTGGATTTGGCAGTAGTAGGTTAASAGTTGGGTTTGATCATCTTGGAGGTCTTTTCCAACATAAACCRTTCTGCAGTCAGCGTTTCAGACATCTTGTCACCTGTGGTGTGATCAGGTCCTGGCTGTTAATGTTCCTCAGCATGGTGGGCATAGCACCTGTGTCACAGTAGATGTACGTTCACCTCTCTTGCACTTCTGTCCCTTTTCCCCTCACAAACCTGAGCCTGCTGGCCTGGGAGCTGGACCCAGCTAGCACCTACAGTGTTGCATTGGTTTTGATTACCTGACTTGAACTCCTTTCTTGCTCTGCTGGGGATTGATGTCTTTGGTAGCTGCACAACCTCTTGGGTCTGTTCCATGGTAGCATGTGACATTGGAAATTTATGAGCCAGAAATGTGCTGCTAAAAGGACATTCATTTAAACAGAAGGAAGAGAAATAAGGAAAGGAACTTCACTGTCCCAAGATTGAGAGGATTGATTTCATAACCTAAACCATTGTTTTTATCATTAAATTTTCTTTTTAGTTGGGAAAGAGATGTTATCATCCTCCTTCTTAATGTGCCCGTAAGAAATAATAGCAAACATCATTGCATTGTAGCTCTGTTCTCATGAGTTTGATGTTGTGAAATGTCTTGCTTTTGGTTTCTTCTATGCTGAGACATAAATAATTTCTGAAGGAAAGCTTGTGCTAATTTGTAGACATGAAATTAGTACAAATTTGCCTGTTATTGCTGACGTCATTTCTTCTTTGTCTAACCTCATTCACCTGGCATTGAAATCATATTACTGTGTCTCATTTAAAAATTGCTACAGCTAAAAGGGAAAACCTTTGCTTTAAGTGTTTTGTTGGCTTGATCTAATCTATGTCCTTAATGTCTACTCTGGGACTGGATCCAGATCTTCAGTGCTGACAAGTGCCTTTTAACGTCATTTATTTATTATGGGGAAAACAATTTAAAAGCTTGGTTATTAAAGCCACTTTTTATAGGGGAAAGTAATGAAATTGCCTGGTCTGAAGGTAGAAGTTACACAACTTAATATACAGTTTTAAATAGCATTATTAAACCCGAATACATACCATTAAAATCATTTGAGGTTTATTTGGTTACAAAATCCAAGCAGAGTTCCTTCTGAAATGAGACTTTGTAAAAAGTTGCTGCTCTGCCAGCAGTGCAGTTTGCAGGTTACAAGTAATCCAGGTTTTATTAGTTTGCTATGCCAGACTGCCTGTCCTTGCACTAAGGCCCTTTTGCTCGAAGCCCAAGCAGGTTTGCAGCTATTCTACATTAAAAAATAGGCATGAGGTTAATTGGAGTTGTCTGGGAGCTGATTGCTGTGTAAATAGCAATATAAAACTAGATTGAACTGKAATATGCAATAGCATTTGTGATGGTTTTATCCTTCTCTCAAATTTCTGCTTTGCTCTTAGGTTATAAAGGTGCAACACATACCTAAAAGTTTTTGATCCTAGAAAAATTGGTATGTGAGCTAAATTTGTCGATTAAAACATTCATGTCCATACCAAAAAAAAAAACCCAAAACTTTTTTTTTTTTAAGAATGCACAATTCAGTGTTGAATTCGTGAAAGCTTGTTTCTCTTGATAATTTTGGTTAAGGGAAGAGTTGACAAGTAGTCAACTGATGTGTAAAAGAAAGTGTTAAATTAATGTTGTGAAAGGAGAAAAGTAGTTTCATTAATTCCAGAGGTGATTTTACTTTTTGTTTGATTTAATGGCTTTCACGCCTTGATTTTCATTAGCATGCAAATATTTCTTCCTTGCTGTGCTCAGTGTTAAAAAAGATAAAATAAAGCAAAATACTTTGAGAAGCTATGAAGACAAATCTTTTTCTTCTAGAGAAAAATGTAAATGTTATCAGTACTAGGAGAAATAATATTAAAAAATATATGCTTCTCAGAAAAGTGCAATAATCAGAGTTTTGAATATTTCAAGAACAATTTTGTTGTTATATAGAAATAGCTCAATCAGAGCAGGAAAAATGCAGTATTGAYAAATGATGATGCCACCAAGTGAGATATTTCAGGTGGTATTGTCACCAAAGTATATTTATAGAGCTCACAGGAGCTAATCAATGCTAGACTAYACAGGAGTGGTAACTTTCCTGGTTGGACTTATTTTACCTTCTGTATTTCAATATGTTTATTTTTTAATAGAAAATAAACCATTACTTCTGGGATATTTGGAAATTATAACTTTGACACTCATTATGAAATACCCTACTATTTCCTTTTTCTGGATGGAGGTGAGAGAAAGAAAACTTATTTTATTTTTGAGAGRAAGTAGTCCTTTAACTTTTTTGCCAAGGAAATGTGCCTTGAAAAATCTATGGCTGCACTGCATCTCAGATCAGCCTATTTTTATAACTTCATACATATGTTGCAGTAGGAACTCGATTGCTTTGCATGTAAAATTTAGTGTTGCTGATGTTACACTGGTACTACTCTGTATATTATTAAAATGGCTTGCTGCAACATTTCCAGCTTTAAAAAAGTAAAAGTAGAAAAAAACTGTTGCTTGAAGCCTGCTGGCAAGAAGGTAGGTGAGGGAAGGATGTGTGCTTGAAGAGGAGTTGCAGTCTGAAAGTGAAGCAGAAGGTGCAGAGGCCATCAAGCAATTAAATTAGACACATGCCTAATTTATTAGTTCATGCATATACTCCACATTTGCTTAAGACAGAGTATGTGAGTGGTCTCAGTGTCAAAAGGCCTCTTACATGCTTGAGTGACTTTATAATTGTTGGATTATTAGGAAGAAATTCTTTACTGTGAAAATGTTGAAGCACTGGAAGAGGTTGCCAGAGAAGCCATTGATGKGCTATCCTTGGAAGTGTTCAAGACCAGGTTGGATAAAATTTTGAGCAGCCTGGTCTAGTGGAAAGTGTCCCTTCCCATGGCAGACAGGGTTGGAARTAGATGATCTTTAAGGTCTTTTCCAACTCAAACCATTCAATGATTCTCTGATTATGTCCCTAGCTGTCTTGGAAAAATATTGCTGCTAATAAATTCTTATTGCTTGAAATAGGAAAGAAAAATTTTAAACCACCTATTCTATAATTAGAAGAAGGAAATAATGAGACAGAAATTGGGAACCTTTTTTTGACAAATGCAGTTCCTCCTCCAAAAGCACACCTGTATCTCCTAGTTTGGGTTTCCCTTTGAAATCTTAATGTGGTTTTGCCTRACCTGTTTTGTTACAACACTCAGATGTGCTTTTACCTCCCTTCTGCATTCAGATGTCTCCTTTGGATTTTCCCCTTGCTTTGTGGTTTAGTGCTCCTGACCTCCACTTGCTGATGTGCTTGGTGCCTCCCCACTGTGACCAGCTCTTGCTGCCCTTCTATGCCCTCTGCCATGCTGCAGGAAGCCCATGTGCCCCTTGCCAAGTCCTGCTGGCTCTGGCAGGGCTCTGCCCATCGTCTCAGCCCTGGGTCCCTTGGATCCCACCTCACTGCCAACCTGACCCCATTGTACCACACCTTTGCTGGCCCTGGGCAGCTGCATGGGGTGCTGTGCTGCCAAGGCTGGTGACTCTCTTTGCACAGACTCACAAGTGGCTGGATGGTTTCCCGTTCTTCYCTCTTATCCCACTTTTCCTAATTTAAATGCTATGTTCGCATTTACCAGCTCTTTTCATTTCCCTCCTGCTCTGGTTTTTGCAGCTCTCCTAAAGCTGAAGCAAAGTGCTGSAGACCCACTGAAACTTTCTGATTGGGATCAGAATGGAAGCACAAGGCCCAGAACCCTAAGAACCGCATTGGAAAGCTTGTTTCTGTTTGGATCGCTTACCAGGACAAATCTTTTGAACTGCATTAAAGTTTTGAAAAATGAGTTTCCTCTTAAAAGCCTTGCATTTTCTTGTGGTTATAGGCTGAGAACTGATTTGGAAGTGTCCCAGAAGTGGAGCCATTTGGCTTGCTGTTGCTATCTAGAGTGGTCAACAAGGACAGCTTTTGTTTTTTTACCTCTACAGAATGTTCCCTGCCTGTAATTGGTGTCTGATGCCAACCTTAGATATGTACATGGTGTCTCACAGGGAGAAGAAAATCATTGCAATAAAGTTAAGATTTTAGTTACTGATATGTATTTTCCAAATGTTCATATTTACTGGAAGAAACTTTAATTATTTCATTTTAGTGCAGTTAGATTTGTTCTTATGTCARGCACAAATGAATCAGTATTTTTCTGGCTCATCACAGTTATTCTGTAAATAATTTTTTTTATTATATCAAATCTTCTGAACTTTTGAATAGGAATACACTGAATTACAATAGCTTAACTATTTTTATTTTCGTTTTGGACATACAGCATGTTAGATAAACACTTCTTTCATCCATCATGGGGTACTGTGTTTTGAACTAGAAATTGTGTTTTGGCCAGCAGCATAAAGATCTCCTTGTGGATTGAATGAATATATATCACTCCTGCTGGTGAAGACATCCTTCCTTTGCACTTCCTCAGGACCTGCTGCTGCTTGCTCCTATGCTACAAAATTTCACCTTCTGGAGATTTTCTTTCTAACCATGGTTAAATGGCAGCCTGGAGATGGCCCAGGTTTTAATATCACCACTGAGCAGAATAACACAAGTGTCCTGCAGTGTGTGTGTGGCAGATAGTGGATAAATTAATTCTCTCCTCCTCTGGTATCATGGTTTTTAGCTTGGAGCTCTGCCAGTCCAGCAGGAGAGCATCCTTCTCTCAACTCTCTCCTGCCATCACCATCTCATATTCATGGTCCAGTTCCTTTTCTCCCTCTCCCTGCAGTACCTCAGCTTTCACTTGGATGTTTCTTCCAGATTGACAATTGATAAAATACAGAGTAGCCCTCTTATTGTCTGTGTTTTAGTCTTCTGTTTACATAATAAACAATTTTTCTTGCCTGCTGCATTTCTCTGCATTTCTCTAGGTTCTCCTTTACCCCTGGTTCCTGTACAAAATATAGCCAGAAAAGAACTTTTATTARCTGTCAAGTTTTCAGACCAGTACCTTAAATTCATAAATGGCTCTTGTGAGCTTTTTATCTTTCTTAAGGCTCCCTTTTGTGGTGRCACTAAGAGAAAAGCAGTGATTGCTAATTACTGGCCTGCTGGGTGTCCRTGGGCTTCTCCTGCCTGCCCTGCTGCGTCCCAGGAATGGGCTCTGGCTCCAGTCCTATGCCCCTGTTGCAATATCTGCCTTGAAGCAGCATTTGGGAGTAATGCAACTGCTGTTCCTTCCTACAGTGACATACCTCCTCCTGATAATGAAAGTAATATACCATTAACAGGCTCTTGTAAAGGAGAGAAAAGCATTTTGCAGTTATTAATCAAATCCAAACATCCTTACTTCCATCAGCAGGAGGTTGGGCTTTTATATGCAGAGATCTATTATCCTTTCTTCTATGTGCCAGAGAGAGACTTCTTCTGTACAGACTTTGCAGCTTCTTCCATATGCCTTCCCCAGATGGGATGGTGCTCTTTGAGTCCAGTGATGATGATAACTATTATTTTATTATTATTATTTATTTTTGCAAGTGCATTGTGAGAGGTAAATTTCTCTCCCTTTAGGGTAGGTTCTACCTGGTATGGAGCTGAGACACCTCCTGTTTTCTCTTGTGGGTCTCAGAAGGTAACAATTCAACACAACACATTGGTTGGAGCCACAGCAGTTGATGGAAAACACTTTACCAGCACAAATCATTAAAAACAAACTCAAAACCCAAAGAAACAAGAAATCCCCCAAAATGTACTGTTGGTTTTATAAGTATCCCATCCTCAGAGATCCATAGGATCCTGGGTGATGTCTGCGGCCTCTTGCCCAGCAGAGAAATTATTTTTTTTCTTAATGACAACTGCATGGGAGGACCATTGGAAGAGATTGCCCCTAATTAATTGTCTTCCTTCAGCATCTTCTCAGYCTTTTTCTGAGCTGCATATGGAATCAAAAGCAGCTGTATAAGCTTTTTGTTTTTTAATATTACATGTGAGATGTTACTTCTGCCAAATAAACTGCATTATACCTGTTGAAGCCATTTTGGTTTGTTCTTTAATCCTTCAGCTTCATGCTGTGTACTAGAGTTAAGTAACTTCCATCAAGCTGGTTTGGAAGTTTCCATGCAAGTCTGTGTATACTAAATAATCAAGTTTAATAGGAATAGTTCCTCATTMTACTATTTAAAAAATTATACCTTTAGACTCATATGCTTGAAAACTATTAATACACAATGCAAAAATAAATAATTTTGTGATATATCAATTTATTCATTTGCAAGCAGTTTCTATAAGTCCATGTTGAAATGTGTTTTACCACCTAGCCTACATTGTAGCAAGACATATATTATCACATACCAAGGGGAAATGTAAACCAATCATCAGTTCACAGAGCAAAAGTCCGCTGATATTTTGGTTTTTCAAGTGTTCCTTCTTTCTTTTCTTCAGAAGTTCTTGTAAGGCGATGCATGACRGAGAGATCAGGGTATCTTATTTGTTCATGAACCCTTCCCCCTGCCCCAAAGTTATAAAACACGGGCCCAGAGTTCACCAGACGCTTTGGCAATTACATTAGCAGAGGTGCTGCTCAGGTTTCTGTGTTGCATTTGGCAGTGTCACCCGTGGTGGCTGCAGAGGAGAGGGTGAATAGGGTGGCCGGTGGTCAGTGGCCCTGGCTATCATTGCTAAGGGATGGAGGGAGGAATGCTTTAGGAATGCCAAGTGAGTCCCAGGCATTGGTGGCTTTGCAGGGGAAGGAAACTGCTTTTATTCAACTCTGCAAACACTGCAGAGAGTCCTCAAAGTCTCTGAGGCTCAGTAAGTTGTTCTAAAACAATTTAACTCTTGAGTGTGAATATTTGGTATAAACATAGCTGTTCAGCTGAAAAAAAAGGCATTTTTTTTCTGTATGCATTTTTTCTGTGTGCGTAATTCCTGAATTAGGTTTCCCATGATCAAGGGGTTTGTTCTCTTTCTTCATTTAGAAGTATTCCCCCACCCTCTTTGCAAGTGTAAATTGCTCTCCTGTAATGAGATCAATGGACCTTCACTGATTTACAGTAGTAGAGAATAATTTGGCTTGTTATGYGTTTGATGAGATACGATCTGTGGTTATCTTGGCATGGACAGATAGTAAAACATTAAGAACTAATAAAAAATGTCATAGTCTCCAATACTGTACTCTGGCTGTGTATRCATTGATAAATTATTCCATACGAGTGGAGGAAAAGTATCCATGGGTCAGCCCAGATGGAGACTTTTCTCCACTTCCTACTTCTGTTGTGAAACTTTGTTTTGTCAGTCAGGGTGGGCAGAGGCTCTGGTTCAATCTTGGGTTCAGAAYGTGTCCTGGCAAAGTGCAGCTGCTCTTTACACAGGCAAAACTGGAGGGTTTGATTGTGGTTTTTTGTCTAATGGAAACACAAATCCTAGTGAAGTCTCTTACAGTRGTACTAGGATGAGGTTAAGGGAAATTTTTTTGAGTAATAATCAGGATTTAAAATTAAACAAATAACTTCAAAATTGGTTGCTCCTGTAATTTGGCTAAGTAATCCATTTGACAGCCAGCTGGCTACAGGAAAGGCTCTCGTATTCCTGCAGRTTTGGTGCAGATCCTCAAAAACCTCTACCCCTGTGACAGCTCTGGTGAGGAATTTTTACTGCCTGGAACTCTTGATCCTKTGGGAAGAAGTTAAACATGCTTTCTTAATTTTACTTTTTCTTCAAAGMAAGTGTGTTGCAATGGTATTCTCTGTGATATTGATATGCGTTCTGTCCCTAATATTGGGAATTTTGGAAAGGGAAGTGAGAGCATAAGATAAAATTGATTGTGAGATGTGAGGAATGTACTTTAAAAGCACTAATGCAAATTATGTGCAGGTCTTTTTCTGTAGTTTGATTTAGGAAGTGAATAATTTTTGTTTCTCAAGTCTACGTATCTCTCAAATTCACAATTTAGGAATGTGAATATTGCTGAAAACCTAAGGTAAGTTTAAAACAGCTCTGCTGTTGGCCAGCTGGTCACTGCAAGTTCCTGCAAGTACTTTGTAAAAATACATTGTTTCCTTATATGCAAATGTTKTTACCCTCTATATAACACTATTATGACTTAGATAAGATCTGGTTTATTCATGTCTTGCATGTGGAATTTTCTGGACTGACTTTTTGCCCTGTACAGTACATGTAGGCATTTTTACAAAACACATTAAGAGGAATGGGAATAAAATGTTTAAAGGGATCACCTTGAGCTTATAACCTTCATCCTTATAGCGTAAAGATTCAGAGACCTTTAGGTTTTTCACAATGTGGGTGCCACTGGTGAGTAGGGTTGGGTTATCTCTGTTTTCAGTAATGGCAGAGCTCTTTAGTAAGTTGGGTTTAGGTTTGTTTTGATTTGTTTGAGGTTTGTTTTTTTTTGGGGTGGAGGGGAGAGGAAGGCATGGGCTTTGGTTTTTATAGAGAACTTTGTTGTGCTTATAAGATCAGAATATTTTACACAYTTTGTGGTTTAGGAAGCACTCAGGAGGACAAAGATGGTTTTGGTAAGATGGAATAATTCTCCAGCCTCCTGGAGAATTAAACCCTGCTCAGGAGGCTTGGATTAAATTTCTAGGCTATGCTACTTTAAAATTACGCTTTTTCTCCTCTCAGTTAGTGCTGATGACCCAACAGGAGCATTTTGGCTGCTCAGTGAGGCCTTCCTGCTGTGAATCAGAGAAATTCTCTGGTGGCAGGAACCACAGATGAAATATCTGTGAGTGCATGGCAGCCTTGGGGCTGCATGCTGTGGATGCTTCGCTTTGTTGATCCAGCAGCTGCTTTAGAATGAGGCATAGCRGTGCTGGGGTCTGTGCAGAGAGCAGCTGCCTGGGCTGTGGCTGTACAAACCTCCTGTGCTCCAAATCCAACAGTGATGTCTCTGGAAATCACAAACATTAACTTCCTTAAATACTCTGAATTTTCCATGATTTCATGGCTCAGTCTGATGCCTCTTGTCTGCTGTTGCCAAAACATTCCTCTGGTGTTCAGCCATGATACTTGTGAGAAACACAGGTTTGCAAAAATGGAAGGGGTCCTTGTTTGATGAGGTCAAGCCGCGTTGAGGTCAAACACAGCTGTTGGTTGTTTCAGGGCATTGTGAAGTAGGTGGGAGCCTCGTGTGCTGGCTGGTGCTGGCAGAGATTTTTTGTTKACACTATAAATTTCCATAATTGGGCAGGGCTTTATTTTGCTGCGTTTTGTACCAATTTCAAACTAGAGTAGGAAATTAAGGTTTGRGTGTTCCCCCTCCTCCACTCCTTCCACAAGAAATGACAACAAAGGTTATCAGACCTGGTTTTCATTTTCTATTATTCTTTTTTATTCTACCTAAATGCCTCATTCTGCTTCTAGTGATAGTGATGGGAAGAGTAAATGCAGAGCAGCCAGGACAAATAAGCACTCGGTAGGTTTTTRAGATTTGGTTTGGCTTTTTTGAGAGTATGCTTCACCTCAACACAGGTTTCATTCACTTGTGTTATAGGTCCAGGAATGGGAAATCTTGTCTCAGGTTCTGTAGGATATTTGTAACTACTGTGAGCCAGCATCCAGGTACAGCCCCTGTGTCCTTGGCATTGTGCTCCAGTAGTGCCCAAGCGCAGCAAAGACAGCAGTCTGAAGCAGGAAGGATTTGGGGTGCTAAAGGGATTTGGTGTGGCATGTTCTCTGGGTGGTGGATGGAGCTTCAGTACCTTCTCTGATGTCACATGTGATTGTGGTGGCTCTTGGATAAGGTTCCTTAAGCTTTTGAAACCTGAGCCTGGTTCTTTGAATTATTCTCTGAAGCTACCCAAAAGCAAATGCAAATCTTTTTAATCTTTGGTAATAAGCAATGTGATCCAAAATATCATGTGTTAATTCTGTAGCTGCATTTCTTCTTGTTGCTGAAAAGTTCCCAAGCCAAGGCTGTGCTCAGAGCATGGTTTTGAGGTACCTCAACCAGTTTTAGAACCTACAGCTTAAAACTGTCATGGGGCTGCTCTTCTCAAGTATAGCAGAAAACAAAAACTGGTCATATATGAGAATATGCAGAATAATATTAGGAAGTGAATAAACTACATTAAAATTTTTTAATAACTTTTGTAGGACCACAGTCTTTATGATGCCTAAAGCTGTTATTTTCAAAATATTTTCTTGGAATCTGTTTTTTTTTTAATTTTATTTTACATGTCTATCATTTCATGCTGTTTAAGATTTCACAAGTGAATAYGCTCTGCTTCTGTGGAAAAAGTTAATAAGCTCCAGATGTGATTTCATTCTCTCCAGAGGTAAATTTAAACCTAGTAATATCTTACAGGCTTTGAATCAATCATTCTTCTTTTCTTTTTCTTAATACCTAGCTGATGAATTACAAAAGTAATTCRAACTTTGTTTTCGATGTCTTTTCCTTTTCTGCTGGCAACTGGCAATTCTTTGCCTGTGATGCATATCAAATCACAGCTCACTGAGGCTCCTCACAAACAGGAGTGCAAAGCTCTYACATGGCCATGCTCCTTGGGATTTACACTTTGGTTTGAGAATATGAAGTCATTGAGGACTCTTGATCTGYGAAGCCTTAGAAAATTTGGTTTTGAAAAAAAAGGATTCCCACCACCCCTGGCTATTGCTTAGAAAGTCATTACTCTATTGCTGCTTTTTATGCCATTTGCACAACCCTTCMGAATGATATGCTTTAGAAAATTGTGCAGTGAAAGAGTCTTGACAAAATCAAATTGAAGGCTCAAATAACAAAGGCTGAAATTGTAATGTTCCTACAGCTAATGAAGTGTAATTTACCAAGTCAGTTCAATAATTTGCCTCTAAACTTCAGAGCAAGGTTTTTTTCAGTGACTGTCAAATTTAAGATACCCCAAGCCTCGCAGATAAAGCAAAGGCCATGTTTATAGCCCATTTACACGGGGAGCCAAACTGCCAATGTGGAGCTGTGCCAGCTTGGGACAGATGAGAAACTGGCTCCCTACAGAGAGCATCAGATCTGTGTTTTTCACACCTAGTTTTTGACCCTGACATCCAATGCAGTAACCACAAGTTGAGCTGAACTGCTAGCAAATAACAACTTTCCTTTTTATTTTTGTTCCACAGTAGAAACATGTGTCAAGTACAAATAGTGAAGTTCACCTGCTGTCGTAGCAGCCCTCCTCACAGAATTCTAGCAGAGGACAAGATACCAAATGCAATCACACCAAAAACCCCCTAGGAATGTAGCACATGGGGCTTTAGTGGTTTGGGAAGGCGCAGAGGATGATGAGGAAGCAAAGCTGGCCACAGCAGGGACACTGTTAAAGCATTTTTTCAGACAAGCAGCAAAACAGTGATGCYATCGGTGTGGGAGGTGATTACACCCCAGCTGAGATCACCATCAGCTCTTTGGTGTGGGGCCATGCACTAGACCTCAGTGGGAACCAGTCATATCACTTACTGGGTCAATTAAATACTGTAGGAACAGAGCATTCTACCTACATTGCTGCAGTGACGATGGATGGATTTACCTTCCATGAACTTTACACTTGAGAAACAATTTGTTCTCCATTGTGGGCAAAGTGTAATTAAAGAAGAATCTCAGAGGGATGAATCAGCTAAACCTTTTCCTTTCTCCAGCTTCCTGCTTTTTCTTCAACTTTTGTGTCTAGTATTAATTTGATTCTTTCAGAGACAGRCATTTTAATTTATTAAATATACCCTAGAGGTTGATAATATGTTGCCAACRCTTTTAACAATATGTTCCTTTAAAAAAATCATCCATCAGCTTCATGCTTTTCTCAGAGAGGGGGAAAAGAAACCTGTCAATTCTACGTCCTTCATCTTGTTCCCCAAAAGATCCATCATTTCTTCTTGTTGCACATCTGGTTTAGTACTTCCTAGTTTGTGTTGATTTTTTGTCTGCCTTCAGATGAGGGTAGTTAATATTTCCAGAAGCGATGATGGAAGAAACATACCCTGTTCCTTCTGAGGGAAGTGGTTTGGGGGACCTTTTCTAATGAAGGCTTCATTAACTTGCAGAGTGTGCCCTGCATTAGWGGGGCTGCCTTTGAGAGCAGTGGGYGCTGAGGGGCTCCCTGAGTGAGCAGGAGTGTCTCAATCCTAGGCTTGGACACGAGCTGTTAAGAGGTGTGCTAGGTTAGTTCCAGTCTAGATGGGCAGTCCTGCCAGGGACTTTATTCTCCAAAGACTTTTCCCTAGGTGAGTGTAAGTGATTCCCATTCACCATTACAGTGCCAGGCAAAGGAATTAAGTTTTTAGGAGTTAGGGAGAGCCGCATAAAACTGCGCTAGTCGAACAAGAGGGCATCCTGTGAAGCAAAGAAAAATGCAGAGAACTGCACCTAGGAGGGAATAAGCAGTGGCTGGGGGATGGCTGCCTCAGTAACAGGAGTGCAGGAAAGGACCCACAAGTCCTTTTGGTGGACAAGCTGAACATGAGTCAGCAGTGAAGGGCAACAACAGAATCACAGAMCATAAAATCATTTAGGTTGRAAAAGACCCTTTAGATTATTAAGTCCAGCCATAAAAATAACAATGCCAAGTCTTCCACAAAACCATGTCCATGGTTAAAAAAGAGCACAGATGGAATGTCAAGAGAAGTTTCCTCTAGTCAACAAAAGACAGGTTATATCTGGATTCCCATGCCCAGTTTGTTCCCATGGAAGAAAGGCTTTCATTTTCAGAATGAGGGTTATCTAGATAGCAAGGAGGCTGAGGAATAAAATGAAGGACCAAGAGAGGTGGAAATTGTGACTTTATATATCTCAGAGAAGAAAGTAATCAAAGAGCAGTCTTATGAATTGTCTATAAACAAGGTGGATCAGCCTCATCCTGGAAGTGTACGGCTGCAGAAGGATTTCCTGCTAGGTGTAAAAAACCAAATTTCATTGTAAAGATGATCAAGTATCAGCAAATGTTGCCCAGGGAGTATCCAATCTTCATCCTGGAAGGTATTCAGAACTTGACAGAACAAATGCTTGAGCAGTCTGATCTAACTTTGAAGTTAACCTTGCTTTCAGCAAGGAGATAGGACTTAATRATTTTGATTCTTCCAATCATAATTATTCAATGATTCAATTAAAATCCTATGCTTTTTGAACTCTTTTGATTTTTATCAGACTGCTAGTCAGGTGTTTCTCATGAAAAATGTTGTTTAACCCGTAATTATTCCTGATTTGAAATACTTCAGCTAACTCCTTTATCCAAAAGGAGTATATGCCTCACCTGGGGGGAAGAGAAGGGATTTGGGTTTTTTACCAAGCCAAAATGATCTTAACCTTGTTTTCAGGAATGAAAGGATAATATATTGTTTTACCTATATTAGGATTTTTTTCTGTTCTTTCTCAAATGTTCTGTTGCTCTTACRCTTTCAGGCAAAGCCCATTAGCTTGGCAGGCCTCATGGCTTTTTGGCAAGGCCTTGCTGAGTGAAGTGCTGTACAAAAAGTTTATGTTCAATGAGGATTTGAGTTCAAGTTGGTAAGACTAGGCATGGATTTGGAAGGGAACCCTCAGAGCAGAAAGTGTGATGRAGATCAGAAAGTGGGGTAAAAGAAGGAAGCAGGACAAAAACAAGTCAGGGAAAGGGACTAGAGAGTGATCTCTTTGCTTTGTCCTAGCTAGGACTTGTTAMGGGTGTGCTCAGAAGCTGACCAGCTTCTGTTTATATTTTGCASATGGGCTAAGATAACAGGGCAAGGCCATGTGGGTGATGAAGTAGCAGGCTGGACTGGACTGATCTCTTCAGTCCTGTCCATTACCCTGAAGTTCCCTAGTGAGGCTATGTCAATTATGTGAATTTTCCCTTTTCTGAAGTTTGAGCTGTGATTTGAGAATTTCAGTASAAAAATGATGAGCTGCAGCTGAAAAGTATTGGGATTGTGCTAGAGGGTACCACGTGGTATAAATGATCTTCCTGGGTGGCACCAGTTGGGCATCCCAAACTGATGGATGCTTTTGACATTCATGTGTGTGGCTCAGTCCCCTGCGTAGAAAATGTGGTTGGAAAGGTGGCAATTATCAGTATTGATGGCTATTCTTGCAGTGCTCGTTTATCAGTGTTAAGCACCACAGGAAAGGAAGTGAGGAAATTGATAACTCTGTCCTCATGACTCAGTTCTTTAAATACTCTTTACCTTTTCCACTGGATAAGGCAGCAGTTCCCTCCTGGCCAAAAAAAAAAAAGAAGCAAGGGGAAGGTTGAACGTAGTGCATGTAGAATGCAACTTAATTCTGCCATTTCTAAGTATTGACTTCTATAATGTTAATGTATTCTGGTGGGTAATTTTATCTATAAAACTGTGTTCCTATTAGATTTGTCAATATTTTTGTTGTAAGCATTGGCCCTAATGATTCCTCTGAAGCTTCTCAGTCTACTTGCATTACTCAGCATTACTGATGTAAAAGGAGAAGTCCAGGTTGTCCTGTCCGGTTTGCTTAAAGAAAAGGTAAAATTGTCTTTCAGAGGCTGAGTGGAGTGTTCTGCTGCACGGGTTTCCAACAGTTCTTTAACCTCACTGATAGTGAATACATGTTTCTTCTGAGTTTTGGCTCCTGCTTGTGTTACTGTTGAAGCCTTTATTTTTAGAGTTGCTATCTTTTCTCCTGCTGCCATATCTGTCTGCTGAGTGTTGCACTCCTGCCAAGTTTCACTTGCTCTAGACACAACATAAACATAATTACATGAAAGAAATGTGAATTTCCTGGGATTCGCTGTGAAAAGGGGGTTTTGTTTCAAAATAATTTCACTTTAGTACTGTTCCTAGTCTTAATTCTGGCTGTATAAAGCAAGGGCTACCTGTTGTTCATATGTAGAGATTATAGTGTGCTTTAGCTCCTTTCACTGCCTGAAGTTCTGAGATGCTACAAGAGAAGAAATAATAAAGTAGCTTTATGTGTATTAATGGGAAAAAATTGTTTTCATACTGACATGAGAAAGGGATCACTAAAACTGTGAAATGAATTTGGTGTGAGTGGAAAAAAAGAAAATACAGGAGAAAAATATTTTATCTTTCTTAAAAAGAAGATGGTCCTAGTAGTAGATGGTACTAAGGACAGAAAAGATTTTATTCATTGTCCTCTGAGGTCTGTCTTCATCCCAAGTTCATTAGTTTTCTGATTATTAAGGCTATCACGTAAACCACAATGAAAATTTGRCCATGCTTTGAGAAAATAAAATATTTGTACTTGAAGATGCATTACTTTGATGCTAAGAAAAGAATAAAAGTAAAAAAACCCAGCAAAACAACAACCACAAACAACTTTGTTTTACTTACATCAGTTCAGAAAACGCCTGCTTTTAGTTAGCTCTGACGAGTAAAACTTTGAGGTTGAACTTGTGTAATGTGCATTGCTTGAACATTGCTTTGATGACTTTTTTTTTTTAACTTGTGGCAAAGTCAAAGAAACAGAACTGAATTGGTAATTTGGATGAGTCCTGGCATCTGATGCAATGCTGGTGCAGAAGTATATAGCTGCACATCACAGCTGTTATAGCAACAGAGACCCACTGAAAACAAATTTTTGTTAGGATCTAGGTTAGATGTTATGCAAACACATAGGCAGTTGATTTAAAAAATAAAAAAATAAGAGAGACTCTCATCGAGAGACGCAGAAGTAGTTGAATATAAAATGTTAATTTTATTCCTGATGCTCTTTTGTATGATGTAGGACTGTCTGACATCTGCTGAGCCTAAAGGGTTTGATTCTCCCTTATCTAGATAGTTTTCTTCAGCTGGGAAATAGAAGTGGTGCCACAAGCAATGATGAAGGGAAGGAACTGCATTAAGTAATTGCAAAACAAGGCATGGCTGAGCCCTAGTACAGAAGACAAAGCTCTTGGGGAGGTTGCACAGTTCATGGGTGATGTTCTTCTCTAGAATCTTTAGATTAAAGCCAGAGAATAGGCCCCAAAATACTCCCATCCTGAGCTGTGAGCCCAAGAAAATATTATACTAACCTTGACCACATGTGGAGCAGTGTCTTGCAATGATTTAAAGGAAGGAAAAAAATATTCTGTGCCCATCTGTGTGAATCTGTGAATACTGGCAATGTTTCTGTTGGCCTGAATAACTTTCAGGCTAATTTCTCAAGCTCCTGGCAGAGCAGTTCTGGAGCCGTGGGAGCTGTGCCCTACTCTTTGCCTCCTCTTCACTCAGAGGCTGATGGCAGCTCATGTCCTGCCTGTGCTTAGCCTGACATCGTGCCAAAAGGATGCTCTGTGTGCCTCCTCTCTGTGGAGGGGAACAAAAATTAGGCTTGGGAAAGTAAGATAGTCCAGACCATGTGTTTTGAAAGTTCTCAACAAGAAAGGATTGGTGTGGTAGGATTGGTGAAAACCCAGCTCTTCTGTGTCTGCTCATTGCATGCTAAGATAAGATAAAGTTGTGAAACGGAGCAACCTATTTAAAAATGATCTTCATTGTTAGAGAAAAACATGGGCATGAAAAGAGGGAAAAACGAGGTTGTGATGTGGGCTGATCGTGCTCTTGTAGCACCCATTTAAACACCCATTTATAGTTTCCTAATACACTCATCTCCTTTTTGCCTCAGAGCTATTTTAATTGAATTTGCTTGCTCTGCCTGCCATTTAGCTGCGAGCTGCCCTGGCTAAAGCCAGTTCCAGTGCAATAACAAACCGAGCTGTTTCACTAAATTTCCAGCATTAGGAGCAGCTGACCTTCATGTGCTGCACTGGGGGGGTCTGTCGGGTCTGATGCTGAGGGATGCACACAGAGTCCACTGCACACCTAAATCGGATGAGAAATTCCTGTAATTGCACTAACTGGCCATATTAAACACAGTTGCTGTCTTTTTAGGTGCAGGTGTGTTTGTGTCATTTTCAAATATTGTCTGCATTTGAATTGAATTATCAGATGGGCTGAAATAGTAAGCTAGAATTCTTTTGGGATGAATGTGTGTTTTGTAATAATTAGTTCATTGCTAAGCATAATTTAGCTGTTTCTCTTGAATGTACTCTTTTCATTTATTTAGTAAAAAAGGTATTTGAAAAAATTCTCCACAAATACAGCATTGCTACCCTTGGATAAAATGCAAATAAAGGAATTGAGTCAAAACTGTACAGCTATTAAAATAGTCTGTCTAATTTGCAAAACAGAGCAGTCAGACAATGCATTGTTTCTCTCTGACACTATATTTCTGCTGGTTTTGTTGGGCTTGGCCACCCTGCACAGGGCAGGGACAGCCTTTCATCATTAAACTGATGAGTTTTCCTGTCCTTTTGAATAGTGAGGACTTCGCCTACTGAACTGCTGAGATTAGACCTCTTTGTTGGAGGGAGGAGTAGCATGTTTGCTTATGTAAAGCTACTATGGATAGAACAGACTTTATGTTTTTTTTCCACCTGTGCTGTACTCCTGGTAGTCTGTTTAAGGCTCTTGTTGAGTGAGTGATACGATTTTCAAACAGGTTTAGAAAGTTTCTGTTGTTTCTCAGTGGCTTGGTTGGAAAAGAACATGTTGAGATAAGACCTGTCAGTATTGCCGATGGTTAACCCCTGTGCAAACAAGCAGAGAGGAGGCTTATTTGTGTGGTTTATAATGCTGCTGTAATTCCTAGTTTTATTAACAACCCAACTGTTCAGGCAGAGAAGGCCGCTTGTGAAATCCGATATAATTATTGGCTGTTGCTGCCAGAGAGCAGAGTATGCGATAGGAAATGGTACGGAGGAAGCAGGGCTGCTTCTGTCTGACCCCTCCTTTCCTCTCACCAACGTGCTCAGGGTCAGTGCAGCTTTCAAATCAGATTTGAAACCTGTTTGTTTAAGCAAACTGCTGGCTCTGATTCTGGTCTTGAAAATCATAGAATCATTAAGATTGGAAAACACCTCTGGGACCGTTGGGTCCAACCAATAACCCAGCTCTGCCCAATCCACCACTAAACCATGTCCATAAGTCCCACATCTACATGGGGGTTTTTTAACACTTACGGGATGGAGATTCCACAACKTCACTGGACAGCCTGTTCCAGTGCTGGTTATCTTTTTCAGTTAAGAAGTTTTTTCTTAATATCCTTCTATTGCTTAGAATAACTTGAGGATACCACTTAATAAAATCACTTACTAGAGAACGTAATAGGTGTTAGAACAGGGGGATGCATTCTCAGTGTAATAGTGAACGCTTGGACAAAATGTCTTGATTTCTTTTTCTTATTAGCATAGCCATGATTAGTTTGAATTTCTTCTATGCTAGAAAGTGAACTTTATCAAAGTATAATGAAGACTACAAAAAGTAAGGAAAATTATAGTCTATAGAGGTATAAGAAGCCTGGATAAGAGCAGGCTTATTGTCAAATAAGACAGACAAATATTGTCTGTCCACTAAGGAGTATGAGATATACAATGCTATTATTAACTAAAAAATTTTAAAAACTTCTATTTGTTGTGATTTAAGAAATGTCACATGACTCAGCATGATCCATACCACCTCTCCCTCCCATGTTTTATATTCTCATTTGAGTAGCTATTACAACACTCAGCTTCCCTTCCATGAGTTTCTTTACTACTCTTTGAAACTATGAGGTTTAAGCAAAGTGGAGATGTAGAGATGTGGGTGGGAGAAAGAAGAAAGAATTGAAATTATTTAAGAGATATGTTATATTTTTATTTCCCCAAATATATGTTTATAAAGAGAACCCAGTATAGAAACAAATATAGGAACATTGGAAATTAGTGAAAGCGAATATACAATACAGTTGAAAATTACATTATTGCTACATTGTTTTCAAAATGCTTTCCCTGGTAAAAATTTCAGGCTGGTTTTAGTCTGCTCTACTTGTTAGTATTTTCATCTCATCTATTCCGCAGAACCTAGATTTCTCAGGTCAGATTCATTGTTGGTCCTTCATAACAAACCAGGCTGATCATATCTTGATAATTAAGATGAAGTCTTCCTGCAGTGTGATCCTAGTATCCTCTGGAGTTCTGCTCAGGTACCCAGGACACTGAAGGTGTTCTTCACCTCTCCAGCCCCCTTGAGATTGAGTGCAGGGGTTGTGGAGGTGAGTTCCCACTACAGGTCTCCAGAAGGTGGAGGTGCTCTCTGGGCTTGTGCAAGCTCAGCACTCGCTATGTGGTTACGAGTCACTGTTGTTTCTTCCCCTCACTCCGCTTCAAATGTGACATCTCTCTGCACGGTTGTTACCCGTATGAAGAGCTCTCAAATATTTGTGAATGCTTAAGTGTAACTTTAACTGCTTTCTGTGGGCTAAGTAAATCCTACCCATAATATTCCTTATTATTTAACTTAGTAATGCTGTAGGCATTTCAAATATGTCTCTATTTTTCATCACTTTCTTTTTCTCTTATAAGTAAGCAAAAAACCCTGAACTTTCCCTTACACAGTGCAAGCATTTTAGAGGTTTCAGGTACTGAAAGAGGTAACAAGAAGTGGTTAAGAGCAGTTGCTGTACTCATGGTAGAGAAGCTGAGGGTATTAAGGACTTCAAAGATAAGAAATTAAGATGTAACATGCCACATTATCTTACCATAATGGCTCAGTTTGCATGTGCATAATGCATTGTAACTGCTGTTTTATGGCGAGTTTCTCAGATGCTGTAATTGCCTGGTGAACGTTGCGTTGCTGCATTCATCAACTGATGAATTCTATACAAACTTAAGACACATCACATAATGGGATATCTGGGAAGTTGCAAAGTGAAGATTTTATTTGATAAGCTGAAATAAAATTGAAAAATAATAGGGAACATAATTTTAGCTTTAAAGAAGCTTCAAAGAAGGTAAGTGAATAAAATATCCACGTTGATGATACAGCTTTTGCAACAGACCTTGTAATTCACATGCATGTCAAGATCACAGTCAATTACAGAAAAACAAAACTTTGCTTTGCTTTACTTTGTAAATTCATCATTGGTGAGTTTAACTTCAGAAGTCCTTACTTCAATTATTAGCGCTGACATATGTCAGAGTATTTGATTTCATGGGTGTTTTGGAGGATAGAGAATTTATTTCTCTCAAAGGCTAGACATTTTGTCATGTTATTCCAAGAACTGCTCATTAAAAACTTAAAATTATTATTATTGTTGTTCTTATCATTGTTATTTGCTACTCATTAAAAACAGGGGTAAGGAAAACAAACTGAAAACCTACCAGTGATGAATTCACTGATGAAATGAGAACACTTTCTTTTTGGAGATAATTTCAGAGTACTGTACAAAAATGATCTTGCTCTCTGAAGGGGTTTGGCACTCTTGCACCCCAAGAAATGTGTCACCACAATTGTGGTGGATGCTCAAGGCTGAGCTCTCCAAGAATAAGTCACTCTATCTCCTGCCTTTTTGTCKGGGTGGAACATGAGAACAAGAGCTCATGTTTCATCATTCCTCTGTATAATCACTTTCAGGTCCCTTCAAAGCATGGCAGAATCCCCCACAAAGTAAAATAAAGCAAGACTTTGTATTGCTTAATGCAAAGCAGAGGGTGGCTGGCGCAGGGAGAGACACGGAGGCTCTGCGCCACAAGATGCTGCCACAGCATCTTTGATGCTAAGCATTCCAATCCATCCTGTGCAGTGCTGGTGGTGTAGCCATGGTGGTCTAGGATGGATGGTCTAGAGGAGCAAAGCTTGCCTCTCTGTCTAGGGGACAGGTTTTGTTTTGGTGTGAGCCCTAGTGGGCATGGATCCTGTTAGATTAATYGCAGCGCGTGTGGTGATAGACGATCAGCGTGAGCAGTGCTGCCTGTCAGCACACACACTGCCAGGGCATATGCTCCTTCCTGCCTTCCAGAATGATCCAGAGGGATCTAAACTCAGAGTACTGAGCTTGCTGGGGTAAGCATGGAGTGTAGAGGACTAGGAACAGTAATAAAACCTTATGAACACAACCTTTCCCGTATTTCATTTTCATCTTTCCAATTTTTCTCCTCAAAACGTGAAAGGAAGATAGGAGAGCAACTCATTGAAGTCATCTGAACCCTCTGAAGGCTGTTTTATGAGTTCATTTTTCTGGCTTGCTTGTGTTTCTTTGTAAGTTCTTTCTTCTGCTGTTCTTCTGTTATTTTCTTCTATAAAAATAACTCTTAGACTATAGATTAGCTGCTGTACAAAGAGCAGTAAAATGGCCCAAACCTCCAGGAATGGACTTAATAGCAAAGTCAGAATTGGAGGAGTTTGGGACATTTAATTCCAAACTAATTGAGTTATAGAATTTTCTTGCAATTGTAAGGGCAACAACTGTGAGCTACATGTTGTGTAAATGTAATACTTGGTGTCAATGTCACTGTGTTTTTCCTTTGAGAAAATATTTGTAGGTTTCATTATGTCTTACGCTGCATGTTTTGTCAGGACAAAATAATGTCTTAAACTGAAAATACTCCTTTTCTGGCYTTATTGCCCTTGACTGGCACCTCAAGCATCAGCAAGGTCTGGTTACTTTGGTTGAGAAGGGACTGTTCATGGGGCATGGTAACAGGTGCAATGGCAATTGCAAATTTGTCCTAAGCAGAAGGGTCAAGATACCCAAGTGTAGAGTGATGCAATCCATCACCATGGTGCCATCAGAGTAGAGTGGTAGAGTGGGCAAGTTGACAAACTGAGGACCAGCCCTGTTTGTAAGCCCTGACACTATTGACATGATTTTATCTTGAAACAGAGATTCCAGCCCCACTTTTTCTGTTTGTTACTTTGTTTTGAGAGAGGAGCTACATTAAGACCCTGAAAAGTGGGAGGGCTAGCCTACTCTGGTGTTAAAGAGAGCCTTGGAAATAATTTGACTAAAGTTTGAGCAAAATTAGTTCAAATGTGGAGGAGACTGTAGCCTGGAACTCCTTGGTTCACAGGCCCTTTGTGAATACATTATTTTAGAGTTTTGCATTTGAAACCACTGATGTGTGCTTGACTTTAACTGTCAGCAGTGGTTCTGTGTCAGCCCTCAGGTACACTGAAGGGATGCTTGCTTATTCCTGGATTTGGGTAAAGAACGGAAAGGCAGTGTGTGCTTTGTGTGGTTTTGCCCAGGAAATAGATTTTTCAACCTGAATATTTGTTCAGATTTTAGTTTAGAAATCTTAGAAACTTCAGCACACAAATTGTTTGCTTTTTTTTTCTTTTTTCTTGAATGTGATGACAGGAATTATGACATTTACTTTTCTACCTAAAAAATTGTGCACCCAAAAATTAATTTTCTGGGAAATCAACAGAGCATCTCTTCTTCTAAATGCAGGATCCTTATGTAAGCTTGTGCATTCCTATCAGCCTATTTTTCCGAGTAACTTTCTTAAAGCAGGCGAGCTGGCCTGATGCTTAAGGCACCGAGGACGTTGCTTGGCAACTTTGGGCTGTGCATGCGTTTCTGTGGGAGCAGCTGGACAGATGTTTGCACACAGGCTGACTGGGAGCAGAGCCTGGTGGTGACCAAGTAAACCCAGTCCTAAAATTATTGTTTCAATGGATGTGGGATAAATTAAACATTTGCACTGTGAGAGGCTGTTCATGATACTCATTATTTGAAAAGTGTAAAAAGCTYTTGAAAAGGTGAGAGGCTGAGATGCCTTTCTGGCTATTTTTGGTGCCTAGGGGACAGACACATACCATTTGTCATTTGGGTGGGTGAAATTTGTTTACTTTAAAGCTGTGAGTTGAAGATGATGGTTTGTTATGGTGTTGCTTTTCCCCACTCCCCCAGCTGTACCAGTGTCATTTTCATGCTATTAAGAGGATTTACCCTTCAGAGATCCCAAGGCAGATATCAAAGGGCTGTTTTGCAGGTCTGTGTCAAGTTAGCAATTGGCTGCATTTCAGTTAGAAAGAAGACCCTGGAGTGTGACCCTCTGCTACTTTCTATCCTGATATACAATTTGCTGGGTACACACAAGGCATCTAACTTTAAGGTACGTCGCTGTATTTGCTGAGGAAAAAACACAAAAACCCTGCATCAGTGAATGCCTTCTGATTTTTCCCCATGAGTACTGATAGTGAGCGTGAGTTGCAGAGGGAGTAAGCTGTTGAAGCAGAAGGAAAGGATGAATGTCTCTTCACTACCTTCATTTTAACTGGCAGTGTCCCATGAATTGAATGTGAGACTTAAACTGTAATCTGGATCAGATGATGTTTTAATGCATTTGGAAAGCATCTGAGCAGCTATGAATTTCAGGTGGAGGAGCTCCTGGCCATGTRCAGAGGCTGTTTGCTGGTGCTGGGCCAGCCCCTGTGAACCCCACTCAGGTGGGGGCTGAAGCATAGGGGTATAATTTTGATCACTTGCTCACATAAATAAAGGCTGATGCCAGCACAAGCTGGCATAGCCCCTGAGAGAGGCAGTGGTGTGATATTGCTGTCATTTTCACTGCTCATGTCACACCACACCACCCACTCCTCAGTCTTGTATTGATGAGCTCTTGCAGGAAATCATAGTGAGGAATTGATCAGATTTATTGTTTCTCCTCTATTTTCAGTTCTAACTTGAAAGGGTTTGCCTGCTTCTTCCCATAGACTTAATACATATTTGTAGTGGCTTAGTGAAAAGGGCAGGAGATGGAGGTGGGAAGGAGTAACTGAGAAATTGTGGGATTAATAAAGAGGTTTCTCCTGTTGATATTGCAGATGTCTGACTGGAAGAATGTGGCAAACTGGGCCAGGGACAGGCTGTGAGGACAAGGGTGACATCTGGCTTGGTGGACTTGGAGCCACCAGGCACAGCCCCAGGTCCTTGTTTTGTGAAGAGCAGCCACTTCTGCTGTAAAGTTTTGTGCAAGGAAAGATACAAGAGCAAGATGAGGCAGCATACTGGGAACAACTGTGCACTTTTCTAATTAGAGACAGAGAAATTACAGTGCATAAATTGGGGTTTTGCTTTGTTGTTGTTGTTTTTCTTCAAAAAGTATATTTGATAGATTAAAAACACCAGCCCTTCTCCCTTCTGAGAGTTCACTTATTGTTGTCCAGTCTGGGTTTTTCTACTCTTGTGTCACTCTGGGAGATTAAAAATGGAGAGGGATAGCTCAACAGAAAGGATAGTGAACCTAAAGTTCTTGTTTAGACATGCCAGGCCAGAAATGTTTCAATTGTAAGGAATCCTTGAGCTTAAAGGAATCCTTCAACCATTGAAAGCAACCTGGGGCATCTTAGCCTACAACACAGATAAAGGATAAATGTATTCTGTTTTGAGCAGGCCTTCTTATCTTTTCCCAATAACATTTTAGTATGATGATAAACATAAACATTCATTGTATTTTAAACAAGAACCTACTACTTCTTCCCTTAATTGCTTTTAACCTTAATTAGGATGAGAGCTGAACTGTGTTGGGTGCTATGCAAACACTCATTAAAGTGCCTTCTCTCCCTGGGAAATCTTGCAGCTAACAAAGACAAAYGATATGAAAGCAGTTGGGGGCTATGCCTATTAACCTGGCCACTGCAAGCCATTTTATTATAGGTGTCATGAGGAAGAGACATCTTCCTCATGGGATTTGTAGAAGGCAGTTATGATTCAGGACGGCRTTTCTATTTCTGATAGTAGTCCATAAATATGAGAATTGATTCTTCTTTGACTCAGTGAGACTTTAGCTTATGCTTAGGTAAACTTCACCTTAAATCTTTCTCCGAATTAGATGAAAAGACATAGAAGAGCTAAAAATAATTTTATAACTAAAATGCAAGGCTGGGTTAAATGGTATGGAAAAGAATGAAAGAAGCAACCTAGTAAAGGAAAATAGTCTGTGTTGACCTCCAAAGAGATGGTTGCCATCTGGGAAGTTTGTGGTCCTAGAGTTGCTACTGGAAAATGAAAGTTGTCCTTGCCTCCCTTATTGTTGGGCTGTTCAGGAACACTAATGAAATGAAAATAAATTTGTACTGACTGCATATTGTGCTGTTGGTTTCCTGTAGTCAGCGTATATTAAATCAAACTACGGGTAAACCTTATTAATGACTATGAATAAACAAACTAAATMAAAAATTAAAACCTTAACTGTGATTCAAAGCTTCAGTTTATTATTYTCTCTGAAAGATAACTCTCGTATGTTTTGGTCACAGCCTCAGGTACATCCCAAAGCATCATGTATCCATAAAATGTGACTACCTTTGGTTCATAATWGGGGCTGGAGAACTGCAGCAGGAGGTAATCCTTGATAATCCAGTTAATGCTTTCAGTCAGAAAGTAGCCACAGATATGAAAGTGGCAAAGGGCAGTGCTGAATTAATTGCAGTAAATCTTCTACGGGCAGGATTTCAGTTGCACAGCGCTGGGGCCAAATTTACTTATTGTTCCTTCAGTAGTCTTAAAATGGGGTGGATTTGGCAGTGACTGGCRGAGAGTTACAGATAACAGACCAAATAAATCTCTTCTCTGAGGTCAGTAAACCAGTGTCAAGAATGAATCTAACCTGCTGTGTCACTGGGTTCTGCTTAAGCATAGCTCATCAGGTTTACTRCTGACATATTTGAAGGCAATGGTAATATTGGCCAATTAGTGGGCATTATGTTTGTAGTGAGTGAAGACAGAAATAGAAAATTTGGTTTGATTTCTAAATCTTACCTTCATCTGTTCACAGTGATCATTCTTAATTATGAGAATTTTGTTTCATTGCCATACAGAAAGTTAAGCTGCATGAGTCATGGACAGAATGGTTTGTTTTTAATAAATGGAAGTGGATACGGTAATAATAAAAAAAAAGAAAAAAAAATCAGTTTGACTCCAAACCCATCTGCCCGTCTAGACAGATAGTGCCAAGCTCCTGTCTGCTAAGAAGTATCTTCTTAATAATGCTGTATTAATGCTAGTACTTTTATAGTACTTGCCATTTCTCAAAGTGCTGTGCCCAGCTAATTCATCGTTGGCTGGACTTAAGACGGCTTTTTGCTGAGTTTGATAGCATTTTTGTGTCTTGCTTTTCTGTTATGTGCTATTTTGAATGCCATGTCCAATCAATTAGGGAATCACAAGAATGTTTTAGGCATCAGTTCCCAGAGCTGGGCAATAATCCTTGTCCCTGTTCTTCCAGGGTTGCCTATTCATCTTTTCCTGGCAGAGACCATGTGTCTCCCCATTCCTCTCCCCTAKAAAAAAAGTCCTTGTAGTGGCCAAATGCTTTGCACAGGCCTGTTTTCCTTACCACTGTTTTCCTCTGTGTGGAACCCCATGGGGAAGGGGTGTGTATGTGTGTGTGTGTTGGCACCTTTTCCTTCCCCACCTCTGATTTACCTGCTTCATGTTTGCTATTATTATTCTGTGGCTTTTTCTTCCTCCCTTTGAAGGGCTTTCCTAAACATAGTAGCAAGTGTTCACCAAAGCTGAGAAACTGGAAGGGCAAAAGGGGGGTATGGATAGAGAAAAGAATGGAAGGTAGAACTTTCCACCTATTTTACCCCCTTCCCCAGCTGTGGGTCATTCTGAGTGACTCTGACTCTTCCTCATACAGTTGGTTCCTGCCATCTCAATACAGAAAATGGAGAAAATACAGGGAAGATATCTGAGGGGAAGGAAACTTCTTTAGAGGGAAGATGAAGAGATGCCTCTTGTAAGGGCTGAGGTGGAATAGATGTTTGGGAAATCCCTGGCCAATAGGTATGGTGCTAATAGAGAGASGGGGAGAATGGGCCAAACTGGGTATGAGAAGAGGAAAGGGGATGGTGTAACAGGAGCAGGTGGGAGAGGTGTTCTGCAGTCACTGAAATAGAGAGGAGATGGTGTGTGGGTGGTGGCACCCAGGGAGCTMATGTCTAGAACAGCAGGGTGCAGGGAGTTCAGAGCCACTCTGTGTTCAGAGCGACTGCCTCTGTGTGGCATCCCACCCAACCTGGTCCTGTTTTTAAATAAGCAGAATGTAGGGGTTAAAGACTCCTCCATGGCAGGCAGCAAGGGCTGTGYGACTTGCTGCCAGCAGGGCCTTATGTGGAGGTGAGAAGGGAGTGCCTTGGGCTGCACCAAGCCTGAGGTGTTGGGAGTTGAGATGAAAGAAACTCAAAWGGAACCATTTGCTCCTGACATCTAGGTCTGAAGCACCACCTCCAGAAAGAAAAGAAAATAGTAAAAATAACAGTATTGTCCCATAGCAAAGCGGAGATCAGTCTCTTCTTGTGCTACTGGGACTTGTCTTCCATTGTCTTCCCTTTGTGCAAACGGACACTGCATTAATTCCAGTGAAGTTCAGGGGGATTTTTCACATTTCCCACCTGTGTATGAAAAGTATGGATTCAGACTTGCTATAAATTACTGAAAAAATATTTTTAAAAAATTTAAAATGCTGATTTATGGAAACCTAAACTTCCTTGGAGCTTCCTTCTGACAAAAGTCATGACAAGTTGGGCAACAAACCCATTTTGGAATTAAAAATTAACATTTGAAAATGAAAAAAAAACCCAAAAAACTGTGTTGAGAGCTCTGAAACTTAGGCCCTATTGGTAGCCCAGGGGTACCAGCTGCCTTTAATCTGTTGCAAAGATTTCTTGTTTGTAGGAGCAGCCTGTTAATACTACTTGATGCTTTGAGGTTAAGTCAATGTGCTGGAAGCCTTCTAGAGCCTCAGATGAAAGATGCCATTATGTATGCAGAATATTCACAAAAGGGATCACAGAGAATAGTGTAACTGTGGGGCAAATCTGCCTGCTGTACTGCTCAAGGACGACATGGGTGGCTGGGGAGCACTAATAACTCCTGTGATGTGTCTGCATAAAAGTGATGTCAACACCTTCCTCTGTAATGGGCAGTGCAAGAGCTGCCAAAGATTGAGCTGGTAAATTCTTGCTGGTTTTTTCACAAATATTTCTCAAGCCTCCTAGCTTGCTTTTGAGACTCAATTTGATTCAGAGCAAGTCAGTCCTTTTCTTACTTTCCTCTTGTTTTGTTTTATTTTTTTCAAATCAAACCTTGTTAACTCTAATGCGCATCTTAGCTGTCAAGTCCTTTCCCTTTTGATTTSTGATGGCTTCCAGAGCTCCTGGTAGAAAAGAATATACAAGTCTTGTTATTTCAACTGCGTGGCCAAAGGTATGCCCTCTCTTAGCTGATGGCATGCATTTTCCTTTTGAATTCTCTTTCCTTCTCAGGCACATTACAGTGTGCCAGGCACTCTTGCAGAGCAGGTGAAGAGGGCGGTGTGTGGCTGGCTACGATTCCACGTGAAATACAGAGCAGCACAGTTTTGCAGATCTGAGAAATGGTATGCTTCTGCCTACTGTCAAAACCTCCTTCTCTTCTTAAATCCCCCAGAGATGCTGCTAATTAAAAGAGCTGTTCCCTGCCCATCCCTCTCCCCTTGATTCATGTCAGAGCCCTGAATATGATTTGGATCTCCTAAGTTTTGGGAGCTCTGTAAGTSCCGTATCTAAAGAGAGAATAAGCCTCATTTATCCACTTTGCTGCCCCAGGATTGAAGGTGCAGCATCAGACCATGTTCATCTGTCACTTTTCTGCAGCCAGGCCATCACTGCCTTTCCTGTGGTCAATTCCTCCTCCAGAAAAGAGCAAGCTCAGATGCTTCTTGTCCCCAGAGAAGCAAAGGAGCAGTGCCTCTGATCACAGTGATGCAGCAGTCTCAAACTCAACAGCCACTCCTGTGTGTGTAGAAGGGAGAAGTCAGTTTTKTGCTCTAAGAGGAGCTATGTATTTACCATACTGGAATGGTGCAAGTCAGATTAATCCCCTCCCGAACAAATTTTTGATGCTTTCTGACATGTGGCATGTTGTGGTCTGTGCTGGAGTACAAACTTGACTGTACTGGAGTACAAACTCCAAAGTCATCTTCAGTTTTACATTATCCTTTTTGGATCAGGAGCTGATGTGCAAAAGGACTTTTATTTATTTATTTATTTTTACATTTTGGCAATCTTCTTGAGGGAAATATGGTTCATATTTTAAGAACATGTAGTTTGTCACTGAAAATTAAAATTGAAAAGGCTGTAACATGCTCCCCCATCAAAACCCCCACATGTAATTCAAAGCCAGACCTTGCCAGCTCACAGCTTGCTGCTTTTAAGTTGACAGGGAGCTTCTCAATCGCAGGGGTTTGCCTGAAACTGCTGCAGCTATACTCATCTCCCTAAATACACGGATTCGTTTAGCTGAGCCAAAAACCGGCCGAATCCCTCCGGACACAGGTGGGGATCGCTGTGCTGGCGGGGTGGCACTGTACCGTGCCCGGGGAGCAGCCTGCGGCGGCCAAGGGGTAGGGCAGGCGGGAAGGCTGCCTCCACAAACCTGCTGGCATCCAGCTTTTGCCGCTCTCCCCTGCGTACAGTTCGTACAGTTTTTTTTTGGTTTTTTTTTTTTTTTTTTTTTTTTTTTTTTTTTTTTTTTTTTTTTTCCCCTTTTCCTTTTTCCCTCCCTCTCGCCGGAGGAGCCTCGGCAGCCCTGATTTGCTGGGGAGCGGCGGAGGCTCGCTCTGGGCAGAGCCGGGCTGCGCTGCCGCTGCTGACGCGTGGCCGCCGCCGCGCCGGGAGCAGCCCCGCGCCCGCCGCCCCCGCGCTCCGCTCCGCGGCCGAGGAAGCTCCGCGCCGCTCCGGCCCCGCCGCCTGCGGTGCCCTCCCCGCAGCGGGGAGCTGAGGGTATGCCCGGGGGGGCGGGGGCAGGTCGCATCTCCCCCTTTTTATAATAGATACGCATTTATTTATATCTCTGTGTGTATATATATAGACATATATAAATATATATGTGTATATATATCTACATCATTCTTAGGAGCCATTTTTAAGTTGGGGGGCGGCGTGTGCGTGCGGCCAGGCTGCCTGGGGGAGCCGGGGCAGGCAGCGAGCGGTGTCCCCGCAGAGCGGGGAGGGCGGCGGGGGCTCTGCGGGGACACACACAGGCTCGGCTGCTCCCGCCGCAGCTCTGCCGGGCGGCGGGCGCTGGGAGGGCGATCGCAATTTTAATTTTTTTAGGACGATACGCATTTCTGTGGGAAACTTCTGTAGGCGGCGGAGGGGGGCGGGCGAGGCGTGTGGCGTGGTGGGGCGCACCCCGAGCCCCCCTAGGGCCGTGCCTCGCCCAGTGCCCCGCTCACCTGGGGGACGCCGCACCTGGGCGGTGCGGGGGCCCGGCCGAGGCTGCGCTACTCGCCATGGGGGGGTTACCCCCTACCCCCCCGCCCCGGGCCGTGGCTTCTGCAATGCGGTGGGTGTGGTTATGCACGGAGCACATCGCAGCCCCGGACCGCTGCAGTGGCAGCACCGCGCCGGCCCCCTCCTGGCCGGCAGCGAGGGGCCCCGCCGGGCCGGGCCGGGCTGCCCCGCTCCGCTCCGCCCCGTGCCGGAGCGATCGCACCTCCCTCCCTCCCCGAGCCTGCCCCAGGTGCTCGGGAGCGCGGCTCGGACGCTGGAACCCCTCACTCTTCCCCATCCCTCCTCCTGGCCCCGCGGAGCGCGGCGTGGAAGTGTCGGTGCTCGGCCAGGTGTGTGGGGAAAGGGGAATAGAGAAGCCGCGGGTGCGACCGGCGCGGGGGATGAGCGGGTCCGTCGATGCTCCCGCATCCTGGGTGCGGCCCCGCGCCCTTGGGCTGCCAGAGAGGGACCGGGGCGGGTCGGTGGAAAAGGATTTTGTCTTTTTCGGTTGTCCCGTTTTTCATTCAAAGGCGAAACTTCATCACATATAGCAAGAAGCGTTAAAAACTTGCACTCCTGTGGAAATCGCAAGAGCAAATCATCCCTGTCTGGCCTTGTGCTGTCTTGATTTAATTTCTCTCGGGGCTGTTCTGGAGGAGGAAAGCGCTGGGTCAAGGCGATTGTTACTCTCACCGCGGTTCTCCGGCGTGTGCCCCTGTTTGAGGCAGAGATGGAAACTGTTTCCTCCACTGAACATGCACGTTGCTTCGAAGTTGAAGGGAAAATACTTACAATGTTTTTCTGTCAAAATGATTGCTAGTCAGAGGCCCGGTTGCCAAAAAAAAAAGCAAAAAAAAAAAAAAGCTCTGGATTAGGTGTGTCCCATGCACATCTGTTCTTTTACAGCCTGGTCAGCTGAGTGATACCTTTTTGTTTTACTTTTAGTGTTGTCAGCAATTGTCTCTGTCCATAGAAAACTGAAAGGTTTGTTATAAAGAAAGCAAGTATTACTRAATCCCATTAAAAATAAGAATATAAGCAAACTACATAAGGCTTGGACCAGTAAAGGTCAGATGCAGTTGAATGTATGCTTTTTCTCTAATTCTATGGAGAAGAGTCCTTTCACAGAGTATTAAAAGGTCAAGATCATCATGCTGCATCACTGATGATGTTATATTCACTGCTCTTGCTGCACCTCTGAGTGTGTACATGCATAATAGAGTATAGGCAAATACTGCTATGCTGGTCTCCTTGGGTTGGAAAGTTTCAGCTCTAGTGTGAGGATGAGAGCTGCATGGCAATCAGGGGAGGAGAGGAGAGCCTGAGAGCACTGCATTGGGGTAAGAGCTGCTGGAAGTTTATTCCTTATGGCACTGCATGAACGCGAAGGCTCCTTGAGCTGCTGGAGTGCTGTAGACCKGCTTGCTGCAGCAGGGAACACGAAACACATCGGGAAACATTAAAAATACACTGCCTCTATTTTACCAGAGCAGCGCAGCCCCGGCCTCTCCCCTCTCTAATTGCCTGCAGTCGCATCCCTCTGTTAGTGGTGCAGCTGGTGGCCTTTTCTCCCCGAAGGCTTCCCCATAGGATGAGGAGCTGGTCGGATGCGCATCAGGAGCTCATCCCATGGGAGCCCGCTGCTGCGGTGGGCAGGTTTAGCCTTGAGGAGGAGCCGCGGGGGAGGGGGGGCGCAGGGTGTGGCACCCATCGCCATCCTCCCCCTGCGCCTYTGCCTTGGCGGCTCCTCGCTGGGCAGGGCTGTGGCTGGCTGCTGGAGAGCTGCACCAAAACTGGAGAGGGCTGGTTTGGGTCCGGGTTCTGTTCTCTCTTCCCAGAAGGAGCAAGTGAAGGTGAAGCTACAACTTACGTAATTTTTCATTTAATCAGGATTAAATCATTTCTTGTCTGTAGTGAAAATCTGMTGAATATTTAGTCTTTAATGAGAAATCATTGTTATTCAGAGATTTTTCTTTGAAGTCTGGGAAAGGGTAGGTGATAGTAGATTTGTCCCACAGCAGCGTGGTWGCACCTATGTTTGTTATATTTGTTGTTTGATGCATGATTGTGAGTTTCATGGGGATTATGCATGGTTGTTTTCCTAAAATATGTAAAATGTCACTTTTTTTGTATTTCAGGCATGATTATGAGTTAACAGAAAGTTCTTGAAATGTGTTAAATGTGTTATTTGCGGTGGGTGACATTCAGACTCTTTTCATGGAAATCTCATGTACCAGTAAATGACTGCTTGTTGTCTGAGGGAAAACATCAAACCATTTATAAGTGGTTATAAAAGCCTTCTTGTCTCTCATGAGATGAAGCATCAGCTTTATTTCTTGGCCTATGGCATTTTCAACACAAAAGTGTGAAACTATGTGACTTTGTCACATCAAAATACATCCTTGGCTGAGAATGTGTGTGTGTTCAGTGCATGTTTAATGTAAGTTGGGCTTTGAAAACAAAGGGTCAGTCTATGCAGGCAGGGCTGTTGTGAGTCTGCAGGATTGTGTTTTCTCAATGTGTATATAGCATGGCCCTAGGATTTTGTGGTTTAGTATCTTATTTATCACATTTTTACAGGAAATGTGTTATGACTGCAGTGTTTGAATGTTCAAAGTGTTTTGTTCAAACAAAATTTCTCTCTAATCAAGKGAGTATAAATGCATGCATATAACTGAAAAATATGATTGCTGTCAAGTAAGCTGAAAATTAGGCTGAAAAAGTGTTTATTCTGGATAATGGATTGTTCCTATTTTGTATAAAAGTTGTAGAGTATAAGAGTGTTACGCAGAACTAAACTTAAATATGCATCACTAAGCAGTTTGAGACAGTAGCATAAAGGAAGTCTTTAAAAGAGATGAACCACTGGAAGAATGATAGATTAGCTAGCTTTTATAGCATGTTTCTCTAAATTTTCAATCTCAGTGTTAGCCGTTTATAATGGCTGGGGAATGGTCCAGGTCTAAATGAGTATATGGACCCATAGCGCTGCCTCTCTCAATAGCTGGCTTGAAACACCTAAAGAGAAAGGCTTGTTTTCTTTGGGAAGATCTCCATTTCTTAAAGGGAACAGCCCAGGTAGTGGAGAAGAGGAGCATAAGCACTTTCTGTGGCTTCGGTAAGAGAAAACCTACAGGCCCTTTGCTCCCTGCGCTGCCACTCTCAATCGCTGTCACCATCACCATCAGTGCAGGGGAAGCTCGGGAGGATTGCTGAGGACTGAGTAGCTCTGGAAAAGCAGAAATGGGTCAGTATTTGGGACAACTGAGTTAATCTGAGACAGTGTGCTGTRTAGACAGCAAAATCAATATCTCCTGCACCCTTCCTGAGTAATTGATATAATGCAATTTGAGTAATTGTCAGCTTTTTGTCTCTGGAGGAAAATGAAATCTTTAAATTTTACTTGTCTTTGTATCAGCGGAGTTGGCTGTTCTTGTATAAAGTGGGTAAAAGCAAAAAGGAAATGATAATCTATTAAATAATTAATCTATTTGTATCATATGGGATGCAGTACATGAAAGAGTATTACGTAAGTGAAAGTTTTAAAAGTACACAGACMATAAAAAAAGGGGGGGAGTGGGTTTTTCTACGTAGACCTCATCAATTTTTACCCTTTCCTTTATAGATCTTGGAAATACTTTGTGTGCCACAGACAGAGACTCCTTTTCAGTGGCTTCACTATCAAAACTGATCTGTTAGCTAGCTGAGAAACAAAAGAAGTACTGAAAGCTGCATGAGGATCACCCACCAGATGTTTGATCCCACTGAGAAAAGTCTTTCAGTTTAAAGGGTTAAAGAAGAATGTGGAAACTGGGGACTCAGAGCATGTGTTGGGGATAAAGGGCTAGAATTAATGGAAAGCATATGTGAATATAAAAAAAAAATCAGAAAGGGTAAGGGAATGTGAAGAGAAAAAAGCAGGATACAATTTTTAATTCCTGTTCACGTGCGGGAACATCTGTAAGATGTAAGAAACATCTGTAAGAAACAGATGTTTATTGGCAAATGGGTCAGGGGGAAGCAGTCACAGCTTTGCTCTATTAGGTGAGACTTGGGAGAAGAAAGCTCCTGTGTGGGATAGAGAATGGTTGATGATTCTGATTTAGGGCTATGTTAAATTTGGGACTACCAAAGTGTAGCATGTGCCCATTGCCTGGCTTTTACTGCAGCCTTTTTCCCAAAACAGGAGTTGGCTTTTGTTCCCAGATGGGCTGCAGGTAGCAAGTGAGTGAATGATCTGAGGTGGCAACAGCTGACCCTGGTGGGCTTTTGTTTGCAGCCCTGTTGATGAACAGTGGGATGTTCATGGGGTAGAGGTAGGGAAAACACCTGGCCCTGACCCAGATCAGGCTAGGGCAAGCTGCACACTTAGGCCTGTGGTTTTCTTCTGCTCTATAGTTGTGTCCTGCTCCTCCAGTCAGGAAGCTCTTGCCTATTGCTCCCCCTGCATGTCCCCTCTCCCTGTGTGGGTCCCCCTGTCCTTGGGCTCCTTGGTGGAATTGCTAATGGAACCCTATCCTCTGGCACTCTCCATTTTTCCCATCACCCAAGAATATGGCCAAGTACCTGGGCACTCGCTTGCTTCTCCTCCTCCTCATTTGGGATTATTCCCTCATATTCTCATCCTCAGAGCTTCATCCCTTGCAGCAGCTCAGTCACAGCACTCTCCACCTCCCTGGAGGAGGTGAGTAAATCCTGGGAGACAGCCACGTGCTGGGGTGCACCAGCAGCTCTTTCCCTGGTGGCAGGAAGTGACGCCACTCATGGCATCCTGGGAACTTGACACTCCTGGTAGCAATGGAGCAGGGGGGCTCCTTGGTGGTGGAGGTTACTTTGTTTAGTCCTTATGAATCTGAGGGCAATTATGTGTAACACATCCAGTTCCCTAGGACGTACTGGCTGCAAATWAAATCTAGTGTAATAAGCCAGGAAATGTAAACAGGCTGTAAAGAACAGAAGAAGAAAAAAAAMCCAAAAAACACACCAGCTCTTCCAGACCTAGGAAACATATGTTTATACTAACTGAGAGACCTGTTCTTGCACCCTGACTCATGTTGGGGAGTATCTTAGTCCGCCAGTCTTCCCACGGAAATYGGTAAGCCTGGCTGTGAAGCAAGGCTCAGTTTGGTTTAGATGAAAGTATCAAAATSTGACCCAGCCAAATCGTAGCTTAGGTCAGGAAGCTGAAATCTTTCTGATGACATTGGAAATTATTACTTCACCAGGTACTCTGTATCACTGTTTTCTTTCTATTAAATTACTGCTGTTGCAGAGCAACTGCTGGGGCAGACGGAGCTTAGCCCCTCTGCTCCCAGCACAGTGTGATTCCTTAAGCTGCCCCACAGATGCACTGGAGTCCATACATGGACATATGCATACATACAAAGAGAAACATCACTGCTTGCCTGTGAGAGTTATTTGTAGCAAAATGTCTGATATCTCTGCTTTGTTCCTGGTAGTGGTTCCTAACCTTTCATATCAGTAAATACCAGGTTTTATAAAGACAGTGGGTGGTGTATAAAAGTGTGTGCTCAGGAAAGCAGGATATTTTAGTTTGGTCAGATGGTCTCAATAGTCCAGGCACTGGTTGCACAGAGCCTTCTGTGTGCGGCGTTGGGCACTGGCATTGGCCAGGGAGGTTGGAGAATGATGGGCAGCTGCCTTTTTGGAGGTCATCATGTCACTTTGTCTTGAAGCAGGCGTAAAACACAGGTCTCACTTCCACTTGAGGGGCTGGCCCAAGGTGAAGTGGCTTCTTGTAAGCAGGTTTCTTAATTGATCATTTTTTAATGATCGCACAGTTTGCTGACACCACCAAGCGGTTTGGTGCGGCTGAYGTGCTGGCGGGAAGGGATGGCATTCAGAGGGACCTTGCCAGGCTGGAGAGGTGGGCCCAAGTGAATGTCTTGAAGTTCAGCAAGGTGAAATGCAAGGCCCTGCACAGGGGTCAGGACAAACCCAAGCTCAAATGCAGGCTGAGAGATGGATTGAGAGCAGGCCTGGGGAGAAATACTTGGAGGTGTTTGTGTAAGAGAAGCTCAGCATGACAGCAAGGCATGATCACAGCCCAGAAAGCCAACAGCATCCTGGGATCTGTCAAAAGCAGTGTGGCCGACCAGTGAGGGATGTGGTTCTGCTCTCACAAGACCTTACCGGGAATATTGCTTCCCTCTCTGGGTCCCCAGCACAGGAGAAGTGTAGACCTGTTGGAGCAGATACAGAGGAGGGCCAGGAATGTGATCAGAGGGCTGGAGCACCTCTGCCAAGAAGACAGACTAAAAGAGTTGGAGTTGTTCAGACTGGAGCAGAGAAGGCTCTGGGGAGACTGCATTGGGACATTTAAGGGGCCTTACAGAAAAGGAGGAGAGACTTTTTACATGACCAKGTAGTGATAGGACAAGGACGAATAACCAGGTTTTCTAGAGAAGTTGTGGATGCCCCATCCCTGAAAGTCATCAATCATAGAATATACTGAGTTGGAAGCCCCCATCAGGSATCATAAAATCCAACTCCTGGACCTGCCCAGAACACCYCAAGATTTACACYATGTGCCTGAAAGCATTGCCAAAGGCCAGGTGTTCAAGGCAAGGTTGGTTGAAAGGTGAAGTGAGATGACAAGGGGTTTTTTAACCTTGGAGTTTGTCTTTTCCATTTCTTCTATCTTTCCCATTTAGATCATTCCAAAAGACTAAGGTTTTGGTCAATTATATGTGCTTAAAGAGAAACACTGTAATGTAGTTTCCACTGTACTGGAGCATTATTCTTGTACAGCTGGAGCTGGCAGCCCTTCACTCCCTTACCACCTCCTTTTTTCTCCTAAAAATAGCAGCACACTACAGCAGTATTACAGGAGAGGCAGAAGAACGTTTCCTGAGCAACAATTTTTGCCGGATAGTGGTTGAGGTAGCATCAAGAGCAGATTTGGGGGAAGTTGGAGGAAGATATAAATAGGAACAGGACAAAATGGGACAAAGATAAAATTGGTACRGAGAGGATGAGGCCGGTCAGTGAAAAGCCTGTGGATGGTGATGTTCACTGGGCTGTGTAASAGTCTGCCTGGGGAATTGGGAGAAACCTCAGCGCTTGAATCATTTAGGAGTTGTCGAGACRGAGCACTCGGCAGCACTGTAGGGGTAACAGACTCACGGTGCAGATCGGAGGCGTGGGTGACATGACCTAATTTTCGTCTCTGATTTCTATGATTTATTAAAGAGTTTTGCAGACTTTCTCTTAACAGGCTTAGAGCTGGAATTTGAAGCATGGCAGTTAGAAGGATCTTTTAAYACCGTGCCAGCACTGTTGGGGTTTCATCAGTTACTTGCAGGGGTAGTGTGCTAAGTGCAGAAAACAGAGGCTGGGGACGGCTCTATGCCAGCTTAGATCTGGTATTGACAGTGGTTTGCTTTCTGTGTTCAGTCCTGCCCTCAGTGCCACTATTAGTATTTGTGGATTATAATTATCTATTCATGGGCTATAGTAGATATTTTGGAAAAAAACCCCAACAAACCATCACCCACAGCCACTTCTCATGCCACCCTATTTAATCTTGACACTCTCAAGAAATAGCTTGAGAATAGCTGATTTGTCTCACTATCCTGATCTTGGGAATCCCTTCGTGCCTCAGCTGGAGAAGCAGAGCCAGCAGACAATGCTTCTGTCCTCACCAGTTTTCCAAGATAGGGAGAAAAGAYAGCACCCACTTCCTTCATCAATATATTTAAATATATTCAGCCAGGCTTTCTGTCTGCATAAACAATGTACTTATTTTTATTTGCACAAACTAAATATGCCATGCAATAATTGTGATGGTGAAATGCTGATATAGTTGAAAGTATATATGAAAGAAATGCTGAACTTACTTGAAAGCTAAACTAAACATACTTGAAAAGCCAACCTTATGATTCTAAGTGTTGGTGCTAAGGTTCTTATTTCTGATCTGTTACCTGTTGGCCACAGCTCTTGTGAAACTCAACCACACAGAATTTCATACTTAAGGTTTGAAAGTATTCTCTCCTCATCTGCTACTTCTTTGACTTAGATTTCTTGACTTATTCTTCACTGTATGAACCTGAAACTGTTTTYCTTACACTTGCGTCATATATAAACTAGGAATATTTTTCTGTGTAGCTTCTCTGCCAACATGATAATGCAGAGCAGTAAAGCCAGTCCTTTTYTCAGCCCTAGGGGACAGTGATTGAATTAAGGATGCAGAGCTGAAGAATAAAAAAAGTTCCTTCCTTTTAAATTGTTACCAACTTCCCATTGCTGTGCTGTAGGAACAGACATAAAATGTCTCTTGTCAGAACGGGGCAAACTGCATGGTTTTGGGGTTACCCATGGGGGCAAAAGGGCTACATTGACCAGAAGGACACCAGCAGCTTCTGTAACAGTAATGTCTGTATTAAAGCAAACTCTTTACCTGGCTCTATACATCCTYGCTCTCAAGCTCCAACGTTGTTTTAACCTATCTGCTTTGCAGACACGATCACTGTATTTTCCCCATCCCTTGGTGCTCTGAATCACCTTGCCTCACCCCAGTGGGAGTTTGGGTATCGCAATTTATTTTCTTGTTTCCCTGTGTCCTGCATTTTCCATCATCTGAAGTGCCCCTTTCTAACTCTAACCAGTATTTCTTCTATCTAAAAGTAAAATAGCTGGTACAAAAAAAGATACCCCTCATGACCTTCTGATCCTGTGATGCTGCTTTGAAGAACACTGTTGGTGTAGTTATACCTCTTTCTTTAAACCAGTCTGTGGAAGTCGATATAAGTGTTTGAAATTTCCATAGATTCATAAGAAATCTTGCTGTGGTTTTTTTTTCTTTTCCTAAGTGAAAAAGTGCTGGCATGCACTAGAAGACGGGGCARCAAAACATCATGTTAAAAACTTTCTAATTGCCTAAGAAGATACCCATTGCTCTCTGGCTTCCGAGCAGCTACCAAGGGATAAAACAGATACATTAACTACATACTGCATTGTGTGCTTCACTGAAAATGCTTTGCCACCTTTCTTTTAAGGCACGCCAARGTTGTCATTGTTCCTAACCTGCAGAACTGTGAGTGTGCTTCCTTGATAGCGTCCTCTGTGCCTGGAATGTTGTTGGAAAAAGAAAAAGCTCTGCAGGACAGTATTTGGCAAACAGATCAAGGTCTCAGCCAGGGAAATACATTGTCTATTCATTTTCTAAACAAAACTAGCTCAGCTGAAAGCATGTGTTTTGTATCTGGTTTCCACTGGTTGTATTTTGATTTTGTAAAGTAGATGTGATATGCAATTATTTCTGCAAACGTGATGTTGTTTAAAAAACACTGGTTGTTAAATATTTCTTAATTAAATGTTGGCTGCTGAGTCTGAAAGAAACTGTCCAGAAATTCAGAATAGATAGCATAAACATTAACAAGAGTTTGAATAAGAGTTTACATAATGAATAGAATTATTTCCTACTTAAAACCATACTGGAGATGTGGGCTGAGCAGAATTCACTCTTTGACTCATGTTTAAGCCCAACATCTCTACATTTCCAGGCAAGGAATCCTGCTTTCTGCTGGCATTTAGTCTTTGTTTTAAGACATTGGATAGCTTACTCTTAACCTACTATTCTGAAGTTGTGGTGTATGGAAACCCCATTTTATTAACACTGTGGAAATTTTTGGAACTTTATTTCTTTCTCAATTCTGGTAGGACACACAATGAGGAAATTCTATTGATCACTAATACTAGAGAGGCAGAAAATTAGGATATAAGAGTAATAATATAGCATTGCTTAGGAAAACAGTTCTGAAAAATGCATGGTATCTTCCAGAACTGGGGTCACAACTGGGCAYGATGTCAAGTGAATTCCATTAGAAAAAGGCAATTCCTTGAAAACTTAGCGTGAGCTTGGAGTATTTCACAGACACACCAAATAAGCTGAATTGGAAGGGACCCTCAAGGATCTTCATGTCCAATTCCTGGCTCAATCATCACACCATGTGCTTGAGAGTATTGTCCAGACACTCCTTGAACTCTGCCAGGCTTAGTGCTGTGACCACTTCCATGGTGAGCCTATTCCAGTGCCCAACACCCTCTGAGTGAACCTTTTCCTAATATCTAACTGAAACCTCCCCTGACACAACTTCAGGCCATTTCCTCAGGTCCCATCCCTGGCAAATGAAGTAGTCACTAGCAACAGGAAAAGTTTTCATTCAGTTTCGAATAAAAAGCCAATCAGTCTCCTTAGCCCTCCCTGTCAGAGCCCCAAGTACAGAACACACAGCTCTTTCCAGGTGCAGATAAAGGCTTCAACTTCGTTTCTGTCACCATCCTTGCAAACCACAGCATTTCTTATCAGYGGGCCTGCCCAGAGTCCTCCCCTGCTTTGGAAAACAAAAGGTAGGAGGTAGCAGTGGGGACAAGGACGAGGTGCTGGGCCCTCCTGGCTGTTGTGCTTGCGAGGAGCAGGACTTCACCCTGTGGTGCTGCAGGACATGGCTTCCCCTTCTCAGGGAGGTTCTGTAGCAGCTCCTGGGGCTGGTGACTGACTGACTCCCTGCTCCACTTGGTCTTTTGTCGTAGGCGCCGCCAAGATGAATAATTCAGTTTGTCAGGTGAAAATTTAAATAGCATCAGTCACACCTCTTCTAGAGTTATCCTGTGATTAAAAATGACAAACGGGTTTCAATGAAATACTGTTTTCATGTTCTCCTAACCTCTCAACACATACGTATTTGAAGCTTAAGAGTGTCACACGCACTCTTCAAAACCTGTCTTTAAAATTATATGTTTAATGTAAGGAGGGAGAAAAGTTTCACCTGTACTTTAGAGAGAACTGAAAGTGTATCCATTTTCACCTAAAATATTGACCTYTTTTTGCCTTGCTGCTAGGAACAAAACCATAGCTGTTCAGGCTTTGAATTTCTGCACCTGTTTGGCATGATCTCTTTGCTGAGAAATGATGCTTTTAGACTTGACAAAACCTGAATGATTAATCTGGAAGCCTACCAAAATAGSCTTGGAGCTGATAAATCCTGCACAGTTATGGAAATCCATTAAAACCTYGATGTTGAATTGTTAATCTCAAGCAGTAATATAACATGGAAAACCAATGCATTCCTTTCCTGAAGGGGCCCCATGTTGTTTAAATGGCTGGTAACTTCCAGCAAAGTTGCAGCCTCATCCTCTATGAAACCAGCCTGCAGTTTCATCAACATGAAGGCTTCACCTTGGCACTCAATTTTACTCTGACATGTGAGGCAAAAGGCAWAACCAGAGCATGCTGTGACTCCTGAACATGTTGAAGGAGACACCGAGGTGGCTGATCCCAAACATCCCTGAGCCTTCATCAGCAGACTACAGGCTCTGGGCTGTCAGGATTGCCAGCTGGCACTTGCCAATCGTGCTATGAATGGAGCCTGTTTGCTGGGTTTTGWGATGGTGCTTCAGCAGTCAAGCCGATGTTGCCCTACTCTACAACAGATAGTATTTGGAGATAAAGGCTCCTGGGTTTTGGTGTGCAGAGTTGCAGAGCTCTGGGATTGAGGATGATGTGCATGTCTCTCCAGCCTGCAGGTTTAGGYTGGGGAAACCTTTTGGGCTCAAAGGCTCAGCAGGTGTCCCAGACATTTGGGGATTACAAAAATAACAGCACTTTGTAGCTATTTGGTGGGGGGTTTCTTGTAGTGGATCTGAAGGCTTGTGGATGATGAGTCTTTGAACCCCATGCTGTGTTCCCACTGGGTGTTACATTGCCTTCACCTGCTTTGTTCAGCTTCCTCAGGGTCTTATTATGTCACGTTACCAAAAARTACAGCATTAGCTTCAGACATCTTCTCCCTTTTTCAACTGTGAAGCCAGTAATTTTCTTATAAAATATCAAGTTCTCTTGAACACTGCAAGAATAGTACCAGATGGAAATGTTGTCGACTAGCTCTGCTGTTCAAATAATCTCTTACATGAATGTGAAAAACACATTTTCAAGATTGAAGTGCTAACCCCAATTTACTGTTGCAATCTAAAGTAAGATATCAGGCGTTTCATTCTTTTAATTCAGGCTCCTGTTTAAACTTTGGGCTTGAACCAAACAGCTTTGTAAATGCTGTTGGTTATAGAGCTCTTTCTAGTATATTTTCCATACAAAATGTGTAAACACATGCAGTCTTTATGCATCAGTTTTCAAGCCCTTTRCATTCCAGCTATTGGCACTATAAAAATGCATTAGTTTAATTGTTAAGATAATACTACTTTGCCATTTGATTTCCCTGGTAAAAGATGAGACAGTTTTTAAGTGAATGGAAGGTTTTTAGCCAAAAACCTGTAAGGGCAAGAGGCTTTGATTCTAGTCSATGGTCTTGGAAATTGGAAAAAGAGCTTTTTAAAGACTACTTAGAAATAAATGATGGATATTGGTGCCATCTCTTAGTGTGGCAGCTGGAAAGTTTAATTATAGGCTGAGAAGTCAGTTAGGGATTAAGGAAAGTGGTAGCAGAAGGGGTGAATGTTAATGACAGCTGTTTACTGTAGGTTTCAATGAGGCAAAAAACATATAGAAAATAAGCATAGGGACAAACATATGCTGGCTTTGAACATTCTAAAACACCAGGCCTCTGTGCCTTGGCATGTGACACCAGTTTGAGTGAATTMATTTTACCCCCCTTGCACTTGTGGAGGGGGGAGAAATTCTTTCTTTCAGTTTCAGAGTCCCCAGCACAGGGGAGCTTGTGTTCACAGTTGGAAAACAGCACCTGGGCCAGGGATAAATATAAACCGGGAGAGAAGCATGTACTCATGTCCTCATTAGGAGAGTGGAGTTGGCCTGAGAGAAGGGGCTCCATACAATGAAATGTTTGGGCTGAGGCCCTGACATGCCCATGCCTTGCACTGGCTTTGCTCTTGTCCCAAACAGCACACTGCCTGTGYCTGCAGAGACCTGTGAACTAAAACAAGTCAGAAAACTCATGGCACAGAGTGCAGGGGTTGTAAGCACATTGTAGCTGGTGTTGCAGACCCACACATGCTGTTTGAGGGAAGCTCCAAATCCTTTTGCTTTTGAAAGCAATACATTGGGAAATAGTTCTGCATCTGCTCAGGGTMCCCATAAATCCCACTGTACAGGTCAGGCACTACTGCTGAGGTTAGAAACACTGCAAAGGGCAAGGTTGGTTACAGCCACCACAGGGTTAAGGCTGAGCCAGTCCTCCTGTTCTGTCATTCTCCTAGGTACTCAGTCTAGGTTTTTCAATCAAGTACATTCAGTCTGTTCTGRAAATAGCTAAATAGCCTTTTTTTTTCTTCTATGGCACAGGTTTTGCACTATATAAATTATGTTTGAATGAAGAGGAGTTGGAAGGGATGTGTGCCAGACCTAAGCTTGCTAGATGCATACATGACTTAACAAGTCTGCTTTCTAACAAAAAACTGCTTTCTSCAGTAAGCAGATGTCATCCTCTGAGAGGACAGAGAATTATAACATAAGCCATATTTTGAGAAAAACAAAATTCCCCCCAAAAAATCAAACACCCCTCCAACCCCCCAAATCCAAAAAACTCCCAAAGGCAACCCAAAAAACCCAACCACTTCACAAAAGCCAAACCAAAAAYCCAGCCTTTTTGTTATGAGGAGTGTTTGAAACAGATGTGCAATCATGGCTTTTTGGTGTTTCTAGTCTTAAAGAAGTTTGGATTTGTCCTTTTTTTATGTGAGTTTTAAAATTGCCTTCTATTCAGTCAGAGTAGTAGACCTGCTGTACCTTGCAGACAGCTATGGCGACAGTATTAGAGGAATAAACTCAAAGAATCATCTTCTCTGATAATATTGAACTAAGTTGAACATGTGTGTTATTTATAATACATTTCATAGGTTTATAGCTGCACATSATCTTCCTTGACAATTAAAACCTACAGTGCGCAGAAATGTAYTTAGTTTAATAAGCTGCAAAACCGTCTCCTGTGAGGCTTCTGGTTGTTACAACACTGAGGTTGTTGCAAAAGTAATTCAGCCTGTCTGCACTTACTTGCATGTGACCAGCCATAAAGAATGTATGGCTGTGGTATATAGGGTGGTACAGTGAGTGCTTGAAAAATAACAAAATAATATTCATWWAAAAATTGGGAGCTTTTGGATGCTYGCCATTTTTGGTTACAGCTGGAGCTGGATGGTTGAGTGAAGGGGCTGATGGTATCTTCTGTCCTTGCTGGCTTTAGTGGGTGCTGAGTGGGTGCAGTGGCTCACAGAGGTTGTGGGCTCCCTTTCTGGCCCAGCTGCTTCCCTCTCACTGAGGAGGGACAAAGGTGTTTGTACCTCTGGTTCTTGGAGAGCTTACAGTTCATGGGAAGCTGTCTGACGTTGGACAGAAAGCACTTCATGTGCTATTTAAAATGCTGGGCAAGAATTCACAGCAGGCATTTCCCGTCATCTGAAGTGTGAGCAGAGGAAGAAGAAAAAGTTAAAAACCCKAATAAAATGCATCTCACTTTAGGGATGGTGAAGCTGAATAGTTGAACCTGTGTCACTTAAGGTTATGTCAGTGCAGGTCAAGTGCTGAACTGCAGATGAAATAATAAGAGATAAAAAGAATCCTTGCCTTTTTGAAGGCAGTACACTTTTACAAGACTGTAAAAGATTATAAATGGGGTGTAACAGGGAAGAACCTCAAATGTGTGCAGTTTGGAAGTTGTGCCCTTGATTGTGTGCTTGCATGTGAGCAAGAGAAGAAATCTCTAACTTGCTCAGTCTGCAGGCTGCTGTGGTTTTCTGGGTGGTTTCAGTTTTGGTGGGTTTTTTTTTCCCTCCAGTTGATTCTTCTCCCTTCCTCCCCCTGCCCCTCCAAGTCCCCCTTGGAGAACTCATTAATTGCAGCTGTAATTCTGAGGCTTAAATGCAGTTCTGGGCATACATGACCCTGCCATGTTCCTGGTCTTACTTACTACTAATGGATTAGACAAAAAAGAAAGTCTCAGAACCCCACCCTGAAATATTGCAAGCTGCTTTTCTTCTTAAGAACTCCTAAATATCCAAGCCCACACTTGCATCCACTTAAGCCAGCTTGAACTAGCTTCTCTGCAAGTTTTCAGTTGTCTGAATGCCAGCCATTGTCTACCACTTGGTTGGAATGAAGCAGTATCCTATATTGGCCTGTCAGCTCTTTCTTGGCTTCATGTCCCCAAGGCACATTCACTCTCAGTACCAAAGGTAGGAAGAGAAGGTCTCCGTGGTAGTGGAACATAGGCTGGGGTTTTGTTCCCTCCTGAGAAACCAGTATTGAAAATGTTCTTAAAATCCATATTAAAGGAATCAGTCTCCATCTCTCCCTTTATTTTTCCATTTTTTCATTGCTAAGGCAGAGCATGCCATTCATTTCATGAGCGTATTATGATGCCCAGAATTAACCTGAAATTGCAGTCTTTCCTCACCATTTAACTTTTGGTTCAGTAAGGTTTGAGGCAAACGTTTGCCAGCATACTGAGAGGAACCTGACACTTCTGTTGCAAATAACTTTTCCCCAAAAGCACTGCTTGCGTTGGAACAGTTTGGGCTCTGGCTTGCAGCCATGGGTTCACCTAAGCATGTTACACGAAGTGACAGGTAGACAGAGGTAATACATATTTTAATGTGCTTGACTCAGCTAGAGACCATAAAATGAGGGAGACTAGACTTTCCTTTCCTAGCAGATGTGAGCTTGCTCTCAATTTATTAATTAGTTGTGACACTGCCAGCAATKCCACTCAGGTCAGCTTAATGGCCCTGTGGCTCTTGAAAGTGGACAAGAACTTCTGAGTTCCTGCCTTGTTTGGAAGGTGTTCTCAGCTCCTGTGAAACCATTACAGCAAACATGCTGGGGGTCAGCCTGGCCAAGTTCCTAATGCCCTCAAGACCTGTCAAGGAGCTGGAGCGTGTATGTCAGCAGTGAGTTGAAACTGTAGGTGAAATTGGAAATGTTTCCAATTGGTACTCCTTAATATTTTAATAAATATGAGAGTATCGTGGCATGAATGTACTTTGGATGCAAGGAGCTGCAGTTGTCCTAACATAAATCATGTGCGCTCCTGTCACTGAAACTAGATCTTGTGTGATAATAAATGCTTTAACTTTTTGAATGATATCCATCAAAAGGGACTTTGTAAGTATAAATTTTTTTAAAAATCAAATAATATCTRGCTAGTAAGTAGGGCTCTTTCCTCACTTTTTGTTGGATAAAATGTAGCTAAATTAGTTTTTATCCACTATGGAGATCCTTAGGCAGCAGTGTGAAGAAAACAGTGTGGGATTATGAATGAATCAAAGGTTAAAACTAAGTTAATAATTGTCATAATACGGTAAAAATATTGAACTCTTTAATAGCTGGAGGTATGAAGAGATGTATTGTATCAGACATAAAGCTGTCCTTGCAARCTGTTCAGCATCAGTAAGGACAGTTGATCTTTAGCTGGAAGTAGGGTTTGGATGCTGTTGCTCTGGAAAGAGGTGAACTGATGGCAAAGAGAASAGAGCAGAGAAGAAAGAGCCTGAGAGAGGACTAAAAATAGGACTGCCAGAAGAGGCAGAGCAGAGAGGGGTCTGAGGGGCAAACAGCAGTTGTCTGTGAGCTGCAGAGCCATGCTATGCATCCACTATTGTCAAGATGAGGAGAACTCAGTACATTTCAAGTGGGAAGAACTAGGTCAGACRTTTGGGAAAATTTTCCCAAACAGCAAGGCTTGGGAGCCAGTACAATAAATGGCCTATGGGGAACATATAAACTTCAGCATTGTGGGATTTTAGTAACAATTGACATAAATATATGTCAGGTAGAGTTCAGACAAGGCGGGCTGGGAAGGGGACCATGGAGCATTGAAGTTAGTGTGCAAGATGAGCTCCCTAWTTAAGGTGCAGTATGCGTCTGATGTGCTTGTTTAGTGGTGGTACTTTTGGCATGCTTGGATGTCTGTATCTCTCAAAGAAAATGACTGCTCTTGTAGGGATCATTAATGCCATTCTGGAGCTGGGGGAAGAGTTAGTTGGTTTCTTGCTTCTTTGCAAACCTCTAAAGCCATGATTCTTTGAGGTAAAAGTGTCTGTGCCCCAGCTGTAGTAAAACACATGTATATAGTGAAGGTGACAGAGAGCAGAACGGGTTGGAGCCCAGCTGCAGGGTACCACTTCCCTGGAGCATTCATGACATCCAGGGAGGGGGTGGATTACCTCATTCATTTTTTAGTTCAGATGTAAGGGCCCTGTGAATATTGGCATGGAGTTTTGTGTCCCMATGGAAAACAGACTACAGAGGGAGCAGAAGAGGGGAAGGAGAGGTGAAATGTGACTCTTGTTAATCTAGCATCAGACATAGCTCTAGGAGAAGCTTGTGGTTGTTGGGTCACGATTTATGATGCTCTAGGGAGTAACTGTATTTCCTACATGTTTATTAGCTCCTGAGAAGGTAGAATTGTGCACTAAGGTATCAAAGTTGTTTGATATGTTAAACTTTGAAATTATAAATGCCTTTCTGAGCAAATTTKGCAGTAAGGAGTAAGACAGTTACCCAGTTACTTTTTTATTTTTTCCACCCAAAGTAGCATATAGTGTGGAACGTAAATGAATTTTACATGCTGTGGCCTGAAGGGTACTGAAGGAAATGGATTGGTATAAAATAATCATTAGTTACAATGCACAGMAGTCCTTTGTCACTTGGCCAGAGACTCTTGCATAGGCTCCTGCATAATATCAGGAGGAAAGATGGCAAAACTCACTGTTCATGGGCTTGTTTCACTGATTTGGGCACTTACCTCGTTAGCACATGCGACAAGCTGGAAACTCAGCACATTAAACAGGATCCGGCATCAAAGTCTCTCACTTTGTTTCTGAATTGTAGCATTCTCCTTAAATTAAGGTAGATTATAGCAACAGAATTAGTGGCCTTCTGTAGTGGACAGAATTTATAGTCTTAAAAACACACCATCAAACATTTAGCAAAGGTATGTTTAAAGAAAAGTATGTGGGGATGGAAATAATTTTAGAGTCATTTATTATAGAGTTTGGGAATTGCAGCATCTAGCTTAATTACCTTCRCTTCTCCTTTTAAATTATGAACTTGATACAGAATATATATTTTTTATAATCATTTTAAATGCTCAAAATGCTCACTTTCTGTTGAGTAGCTTAGATTTATGTGACTTACTTTTTATAAACTCTAGTGATTTAAAAGCTGCAAAGAGCTTTCAAAGAGCTTTTCTTCTTCTTTCTGCTGCAGGAGTTTGTCCATTCCTTTTTTTTTT
>JACDOX010000056.1:2017802-2120884 GCA_014549065.1 Cardinalis cardinalis
TTTTTTTTTGTGATTAAGCTGCATTACTGCAACTTTCTGCTTCCTTGTTTTCCGCTCCTCCCTCATTTTTTGTTTTCTGACTGTGCTGTCTTGTGGGGACACTTTAGGCCACCTGTCTGTCCCAATTGCCTCAACCCCTTCTGTCCTCTCTGAGCTGCTGTCATTTCTATGTGTCTGAACTCCAAGAAGGTCATACACATTGCAGAGGAATTGCCAGATCTAGTGACATCCATCTTCAGAGACAGCATAATCCAGTATAACACTGGGTCAGGACTATATACTGTAATTACTATGGAGCTGCATGTGGAGCATTTCAGGGTTTAATAGGCAAAAAGGGTTAGAGCCTCTTTAAAGAAAGCTATTTTCTTTGTCAGGCTGTATTGGATGCTGGTCTGCAAATCCTTGTACTATGGTGTAGCTGCACAGATGGTGAAAGATTTTGGCTTTACTGGGATGCTATGTGAAGACACCGAAAGCTTTCTGTTAATTCCCTACAGAGCTGATTGTGCAAAGGACCCTCAGGACTGAACTAGTGTGCATTGGGAGATGTGAAAGAAGTTTCCTGTCCTTTAGAAACATGTAACTAGGAACATTCTAAAACATCTAAATCCAAGTGTGACTGGCTCTGGAAGAGAATCCTGCTTTCTGGCTGATTTTAAGTGAGATCACTCTACAGATGCCTGGACCCACCATAAATATTCGTGTTGTTCGTGCATTTCCACTGACCAATTTGTTCCTAGAAGTCCCTGCTCCCACACCATCTCAGATCCTGGTTTGCATCCAACACATGATTTTACAGCTGGTGTCTGTGAGGTGTTAGGGCTGACTGCTGGTATGTGCATTTGAGTTTTGGGAGTGGGGGAGAGGGAAATGTTGAACTGCATTTTCAGATGATGCTGGGAGATTGTTTTTGCAGTGACAGTGTAACCTGGAGCACATGTGTCATGGGCTAGCTGCTGGTGCCAATTGAGCAGTATTTTTGTAATGTCTAGCAGGTAATTAAAGCTCTGGGGAGCGTGGAGATCCCAGAAGAGTTTAGGTATGAAAACCTAGCTGTCTGATGCCATGGGTTCTGTTGTTTAGGTGCACAAGATTTTAATTTGTTTGGGGAGCCTGTGGTTTCCTGATGCAGTGCTCCATAGTGGAAAGYCTTTTACTTGATATTGCAGGATGTGTTTTATATTCAAAACCGACATGAATGCCCAGGAGATTAATATCGAAATATGAAATGAATAATCCATTTCAGAAAAACAGAAGCTATTACAACTAAAAWCACTGTGATGCCTCGCCATCAAGTAGTCTTGCTGCATCAGACCCATTTAGTGCCTTCAAAAGTTGAAACACAGAGTGTAAAATTAGTGTTAGCATAGRAAGGAACAAAAGCAAAAGAGGAAGACTAAGTAGGAGCACTTTTGTCCCCAGGTCTCAGCATGATGGCTCTCGTCACACAGARCTGCCTTTATTTAACTAGGACCAAGTATGAATTCAAGGTGGTTCCTCTGCATTTTTTTTCACTGCCTGTGACTTCTTCCTTCCTTTGGCATCTGCCTGAATTTTTGAAGTTTTCTCAATTATTTTAATCCAGCATGGAGGAATCCACCTGGAGCTCCTAGCGGTGGAGAGCAAGCACTGCTCTGGGATGTTGTGGGGGAAACCATAGCTCAGGCATCCTGCCTTGCATGACCCAGGTCAGACATCTGCTTCTGAGATGAAGTGATTCATGACCCCCTTAAAAAACTGCTTTTRAAATGCTCAGCTCTGGGGAGGTTTATGGAAAACCTGCAGAAGCTGAGCATGCTGCAGGGCAGCAGTGCCTGTGAGCCTGTGCCAGGCYGGGAGCTGGGAGCAGAGCTTGCAGCCACAGTGCTGATTTGTGTCTTGCTGGGAAGGAGCAGCAAGGACACTGGGAATGGCTGTGGCCAGCTGAAAGAGACATCAGGCTACTGGCTGCAAAATGTCTGTCTTCCTTTCTTCCATCTCTGAGCTGAATTGGATTGGAAAAAAGGCCACAAAAACGTGAGTGAATTCCCTCCAAACCATAAAAATGGGGGAAAAGTATCCTGTCACTGAAAAGAAATCCAAACAAACTCAAACAAAAAAATTATATTGCTACATTGCCTTTGGAAGTAATAAGCTAGGGAGAGTTTAATTTGTCAGTGAGCAGTCCTTTGTGACTTTTTCAAGCACTATTCAGTAAAATAAAGCAAAAAACAAGTGGTTTAATTGCTGGATTCTAATTAATAAGATAAATCAGAAAAGTTGAGATKATATTTTTAAATTACAGTTCAAATTTTCTTTTACTTCTTAGGCTCTTCCATCCCCTGAGCTGGAATGATAAATGTCTGGTCAGAGGCAGCCAGAAGCCCTTGGAGGAGATGGGCTTGATGCTGTGATTTGTACCTTGTCTGTCTGATTCTCTTGTTTCTGTGAGGTCAGGCAGGTCACTGGCTTGGGAGCACTGGAGCACAGTCTATTTAGGTACTGCATGAAACAAAAAATATTGTTCACAGGTGTTACAGTATTTTGGCCTGAGGGTAGTGTGATAATGTAGCACACCTGCCATGTGTCAGCAACCCCGTGCAACTCTTTTTTTTTTTTTWAAGTTTGAATTGGTTCTATTTTCTGCTAAATATAAGAGAATATGAACTTTAATGATGTGATGCCTGAAGCATACTCAGCTTCTGTGACATTAAATACAACTTTTAAATAGTGAATGGTGCACAGGGAGCCCCATGTGAACATTTGGCTCCAGAGCAATTTAGAAAGGTCAAAACCTCATGTAAATGTAACCCAAGTAATCAAAGTCACTTGTTTGCAGAAAATCAGCCTGTGCCATCAAGGGCTGTTTCTTGCCTTTTTAGTTTCTGAATGAAGTATTTATCAATTGGTTGTAATCAAMCTACAACCAGTTTTTCTGTGGGTTTTTCTTTTCCCAAGATTTTTCAGTGAAATCTGGAAATGAGGGATGAAGTTGGGTGTGTTTCTATGCAATTCTCTCATGATCAACATCTGTGGGATGTTGCTGTATTCTCCATTATGGGTTTCTTCATTTCCTTCTCCTCCTCCTCACATCTGCCTCCTTCCTGTAATTCCCTGTTGTTTCTCACTATACAGACTTACTAAGTTATTTGTGTATTATTTCTGGTTCCCTTTACCTTCCTGCRATGCAGTATTTCAGTGGATTAAAGCTTTTTTGGGAGCAAACGTTTTGCYGAGGTCTGTTATAAGCAGCAGTTCATTGTGTTTCTCAGAAGGAGTTGTGCTTTCATCTTTTGGGTTTTTTTAATTGATAAAACAACTGTCAGGTTTGGGTTAAATTGTGCATTTCTACAGTTACACCCGGGACTCCCAGAGAGATGTGTGCTTGCCAGCTTGTGTACGTGAGATCATCCYGGCAGGAGCCATCTGCAGGAACTGGCTTGTGTGGTGGGCAGTGGCTGTAATCAACRCTGCTTTTGGAGATGGTGGAGCAATCCTGGCAGTGGGGGATGAAGGGGGCAGAGCCACTTCTCACTCTGGATGCAGGGAAGGGTGCAGCAGCAACTGTACCCCATGCCTGGAGACCTGAACAGAGAAATTAGTGGGAAAATGCAGTTCCCTTCTTCCACTGGTAAATCCATGTTTGCCCCTGGGGAAAATGGCCTGGATCAGCAGAACAGGAAAAAGTGATCCAAAACGTGTTATCATGGCCTGATTTTTCTTCTCCTGTTCAGAAATTAGGGTAGCCTTGGGGTACTCTAGGTGTTGTGACCTCCAGAAGGTGATCTGGTGTTTTCAGGGAACTTGGTCAGTCAGACTCCTCATAAAACTTGTGTGCAAGTGGGGCAGCAGAAATGGCAGTGGTCCTGGGCTTAATTGCTATGTGAAGCTCCCCATTCAGAGAACAAACCAGAGCCAGGTAATTTCATTGACTCATAGAAATTAAAGGAGACAAAAATGCCACCCTATGCATCCAGGTGCTCTGAAACAGAAGGGAATACATGCACTTTGTGAATTTAGGATTGTCAACCAAAGTAGAAGGGGTAGCAAAATAGAAGAAATCTAAAAGTCTTATGCTTTACAAAGTTGCARACACAGAATTTTGTTGCTTTTTTACCAGTACCTAAGTGTCCCATGATGACTTTACACAGCTATAGATAACCTCTTCTTGACTGTCATCATAGTTGATATGCTGTCTACTCTAAATCCCACTTGATGCCAATCAAGCTCTTGCTCCACTGTTAGCAAATGCTTGATTACTTTCTGTCTGCAAGAAGCTTGAATGTATTGCAAGGCTCTTATCAGCCCCTCTTTCTATTCCCTTTCCCAGAGTAAACAAATCCARCTCCTTAAATGTTTTTCCACTGGTCACATTTTCTAAAGCTGCTTCCTACTCCMTTCTTGACACTCTTCAGTGCATATTTTTCAAAAAAATATGAATCCCAATCTTAAATATAATATGCTGTATACCTCTCCCTGGTGCTGCAGAAAGCAGAACACCCGCAGCATTATGTCCCACAGAAATTCATCAGACCCTCATGCTGCTTCATTCCTGCTGCCTCACYCACATCTTCCTCACCACTTTTAGTTCTGAGGTCCCTGCTGCTGCTGCCATTAGCCTTACAGGAATGCAGTCAGATTCAGCAGACTTATGGTTTTCTTTCAGACTGCTTTGCTCTTCTTTAAKTCAGGAGAGGATGCCAGTGGTGTATCCCAACCTCATCAGTGTGATACTGAGCACAGATCAGGCACTCTCCCATCTTCCACTGATCCCCAAATAGCTGTGRTTCCTGAAATCAGTAAGTTTTTGCAGGTTGTCATCATGGTGCTGATAAATTTGTGGGTTAGGTAGTCTAGGGTTTGGGTTCTTCTAATCACTTGTACACCTTTCCACCCCCCACCTTTCCTTTTTCTTTTTGTGATAACATGAGCTATTCCTGTACTTCACTCATGAAAAAGTCATGTCGGGCTGTTTTAAAAGCCTTTCTAAAGATAGGCTCTGTCATCTGTACTACTCTRCTTCCTTTTTATCAGCTGGGACAGATGCCCTGTCAGAGAGAGTGAGAGAGGCATTACTCTAGTTTGACATGACTTTTTGATACGTTAATGTTGGCCATTTGTTGTGTTTTGTTCCTAATCTCATTCTTTTTACAGGTTTAGAAATCCTTCTGCAGTGTGCTCCAGCAACTTTGATATTAGAAGTATTCTGGCTTTTCTGCTCCCACTTTTCCTTTGTAACACTGGGTGCTGTGTTTGGTCTTTTCATTTCTTTTAGACCTTACCTGGCCTCTCTGGCATCTGCATAGCAGTGGTTAATGGTTTAAAGATGATTGATGGTGGTTCCCCAAGCACTGTAGGAACCTTTCCAGTGCTCCTGCTGTCTTGAAACCACTTGGCTGACTGATGTGTTTGCTCTGTTCTTCCCTTACTCCATCCAACCTGAACTTGCACATCCTGTGTGTCAAGTGAAATATGCCCCCATTATCTGGTCCCAGCTAGCTGCTGTGAAGTGAGGCGCTGGAGAATTCAGCCTTTCTCATGTTTTGTAACAGGCCTKGTTTTCCTTTTCATGTATTTATAGAGACTCTCTTCTTATTGTTTGCCACATCTCTTGGTTAATTCTAAGTCGCTTGGCATTCTAGTCTTGATTTCTCTTTTATGTTCATCCCTGAGTCATGTGTCTCTGGTTCTGCTTTGGTGTACAATCCCTTTTTGATATATTCCTCCCCTTCCAAGGTCCTTTCAAAGCTTCTGACAGTTTCTGTCCCTAGGCTTTCTAGGTGAAGTTTCTCCAGAAACACTTGGCTGTATTTTCATTTTGTGGTGGYGCTGCCAAGGGGTGCATGTGGGCCTGGGATCAGGGAGTTTTGGGTGCTGACAGGTAACTCATGTCTGCAGTTCCCTTTTTGTCCCCTTTGAAAGGTGTGTCTGGTGGTTTTAAGGTGTCTTCTCCATCTCCTCCAGATAATMTTACTCCTTCCTTAGATGTTGCATCTGGTTTTCCTTTCATCTTCATCAAGAAACTTTAAAGATATCTATATTGTGTGCCTTGCTAGAAGGTCAAACAAGTATTTTAAATCATGCTATATCTTGCAACACCTCCAACCAGCTTTTTTTATTATTGCTGATTAACACCTCCCTGCCCTCCCTGCAGWATCCATCCTGCACCTGTGCTTGGACCCCTGTCCTCTGCCACCACATCTGTTAAGTCATTTAGCCCAGAGCGCTCTCTGCTGCCACAATGGCAGCTCATCCAGATGCTTAGCACCTTTCTCCATTGGTTTTCCTCTTGTCTCTTTTCTTATTACCTTTTTGACTTTATTTTCATCCTTTTTTTTTTTAATGTGCTGACTTTAATGGGTTTGTGCTTATATGTGTCCATTTAAGATGCAGTAGTGAACTCCCAGCACAGCCGGTGTGTTTGTGCACTGAAGCATAAGGGTTGCACTTGCTGGGCTGGTGCCCCACAGCTGTGTCAGACAGATGGGGTACCCATCAGTCCCCAAAGGAGGGCTGTTGCTTCCCCCTCCCYATCCTGGGGAGATCCAGCCCTCCCAGCTGAACCGCCAGGCCCCCTTATGCCAGCATGTCACACTGATGCCAGCATGAGAAAGGTGACAGGAGCATGAGGTTGGGAGGGGGCACCCAATGGCCCATTTTGGGGTTGTTCCYACCCATATCCATTCAGGATGCATCTCTGCAGTCACTTTGGCTTGKTGATATCTACTGAAGTAACTGTAAGGCCAGGGAAGTGCCTCCTCTGTGAGGCTTCCTGTTGCTGCTGGCACTGGTGATGGATCAAGAAAGAGCTGGTTTCAACTCTTAGGGACCCTGTGCCAGGCATTTGTGGCTTGGGTGCCTCCTGCTTGTGAGGGTGAAACTCATCCACWTTAAAGAGGATCAACAGAAAATGATTGTTTTCCTAAAAAGGAACCTAACTGGAATGAAGTGAGCTGAGGTTCAGGCAGTTTGATGAAAACAGTTTATATTTCAAGCTTAGAAGTCGGCGTTCTGGTGTGTATTCTTTTCTTGAAACATATATTGGCATTTCTGTCACTGCTCATTGCAGCAATATTGTTCTCCATATGCTCTTCTCATCAGCATCTCATCGTTATTGGATAAATATGTCTCTCATTATGCAGAAAATTATTTTTGAAGTATGGAATCATTATTTTGTTACATAATATCCAAATTTGGACCTTTGCAAAGATTTATAACAATCTTCAAGAATTACTGTAATTAAAGGAGAACTTTCTACAAAGAGAATTAATCAGATCAAAGAAGCATTTAAATGTAAATCATTAATCCGTGCATTACAGGAAATAGTTAGTGGCTATGTATAGTTCATTTAATTATACTTGGTTCAATTTTGTTTTCTCATTACATCACAATTTATTCGGAATCAATTTGCAATTTCTTGTCTAATGTGACTTCTGTTTGCTTAATATAGCAGATATTTTCACTAGCATGTATTTATATATAAATAAAGGTTTATTAATGATTGCAGCATTAATTAAACTGCGGGCTCTGCTGTCAATTAGCTGTGAATTTTGTTGCTCTGTGGATGCGGCACAGAAAGCCTGTGCTCTGAAAAAYGAGAGGTGGAGTGTCAAGTTTTTGAATGTATGAATTTATACAGTAGGTTGGGGCTRTCGCTTGCTGCAGGGGACCAGGTGACACAGAGGACAACATGGTTTTKGTTCCCTTATGGAAAAAAGTAAATTATGTTCTCTAAGTCTGTAGGGAGTAATTGGTAATGGAAATGGGAATCTTCCAAGCTGCAATAGGTTGGTAGCTGAGGGAARGAAGGCCTGGGTGTTGTGTCAGGTTTTAGGATGTAGGAATTTTGCACAAGTGGTTTGCAGGTTTTGTAATCTCTATGTMATGTCTTTGTGTAGTGTGAAGGTAGGAAAAGATTTATTTTCTGTGATTTGGTTACATTATATATAAAATCATTATAGRATGCCATGTTGATTTTTTGAAATTGTGTTTTAATACTTTGATGGTATATTAATATCTATACTCCCTTATCTGTTGTCAGCAGCACTAAAACACTGACATTTTAATATTTTAATGATATTTTTATTTTACACTRCTGACAGTACATACCTTTTTAGCTTCAAATTTTTGTAGTCGATTAAAATAAGCTAGTTTTGGGCTTCCCCTCTCCTCCTGCCCCTCCGTTTAATCAAAAAACTTAATTTTCATTCTGATTTTCATTCTGCAGGCAAATGTACTTTTGCCTTGGACTATCTAGTTATAGCAGCATCTGTGTTAAGTTTGGACTCAGCTAATCTTTTGGAATCTTTGAATACTGGGTTGTAAGCCAAAGTGTAGCTATCCAAGAGCACATCTGCCTTGCATAGTATTACCTCATTTGTATAAGGTAGTGCTCCCAGTTTCTCTTCATTGCTTTGTTTTCTTTTTGCTGGAAAGGGGAATTTGATACAGAGGCTGTGCTGGCAACAGAAAAAGTTTAAGGAACTTGTGTGTTTTCTTTCTTCCTGCGCTGAAATTCACATTAGCAGTCGTGATTTTGGCACGTAGCTGGTTATAGTAAATAATCAAATAAGGATAAGAAATTCTCAGTCAGCTGGGTGCTTGATAAATGTTCGGGCACTGCCACCTATTCTGTCAGGTTTGCTGCATACAAACAAAGGTAGAGTAATATTTATGTTGGTAAATTTCTTAAGATTACTGTTATTTCTTTCAATAAGTGAAATTACCTCTTCCTAGGAGGATTGTTGTGCTACTTATAACAAATKAAATGCTGTCAGAGTTCATGTGGATAAACAGCTGTTTGCTGAGGRAGGCAAAACAACTTATTGGTTTGCACTGAGAGAGGAATGTTGTTTCCTGCCTCGTAATTTAGGTATTTTCAACCTGCGCTAGATGGAAGGAGATAAATCTTAACAATACTCTCATCTGAGGAGTTTGTAAGAAATGGGATTTGCAATGTGTTTGCTTTGCTTCTATTTACACCTGTAAGAGAACAGTGTGGGAAGAACAGTATTTTGTTCTCAGTATTTGTTATTAAACGTGCTGCATGCATGGGGAAATAAAGACATTTGGAAATGGGCAGCCCTGGGTTAATTAAATCCATCTGCTGTCTGACTAATGATAGTAATATTGTATCCAGGAAATCTCTTACGCTGAAAGATTTGATAAAGCACACAAAGTTTTCTAATAAAGCACTCTTAAAGTCAGCAAGAACTCATGGAACTGGAGAGAAAACCAGTGACTCCTAGAGAGTAACTCAGTATTGTAAGGCTATGCTTCACGCAGGAATGTCCCAGAAGGATATAAGAACCTCATTTGTTGTTCCCTGAGATTCAAAATTATAACTGGCAGGAACATTAAATCTTGTTTACATCTCATCCTACATGATGTTGTGGTTTATGGGGCTATTTTAAATGTCTGTTTCCATGCTTGCAAACAGACTGGATTCAAGTGATCATTAGGAAAGAGGCTACACAGATGCCAAAATGAGCTTTCAGAGGCATTGTGATGGCAACTGAAAGAAGACAGACTTTTGGTTAGTATTGGCTAGCCATCTGATCCTGTAGAGAGTAATGCCTCTTTCTAAAGAGAAGTATGCATCATACAGCAAGTAGGGTGGTTGCTGTTTATTTGCACTGCTCTAATATCAAGAAGAGGGGAAAAGYATTACAACTTACTTCATGCATTACTCTTTGTATTGGTCATAGGTGCTCTTTCATATTGTTTGAGCAATGGTTTTTGTAGCTGTAAGTTAGGTTTTGGTAACTTACTAATTCATGGTTTCTAGAAAAGAAAACTGAACACATAGTTTGAGTTTACTGCAATAATTATTTGATTAATTTGCATTTCATGTCCTCAAGCACTTCTACAAAACAGGGTGGGGGTGGGCAGGGGCAAACTTGAGATATTTGTGGAGACCTGGTGCTTTTAAAGCAAGGCAAATATCATGAGTGTCAGATGAAGACTAGGTTATTCCACGTTGGTTTGACAGATGGGTAAAGCAAAACTCTGAGAGATTAACATTGTTGTTCAATTTAATGTTTAAAGCATACAAAAAAATGGCTTAAGATAATTGAACATGGAGGATGGGTTTGAGTGATCTGCATTGGAGGAACTTGTTTAGGCTTCCTTCGTAGCAAATTGAAGTCGCTCTAGTATGTGATTTATCACAGCTTAAAGCAGGAATTTAAAATAGGTCAGAGGAATCCCTCTCTGAAACGTCTGTTTTTCTGCTCTGCATTTAAAGTGACCATCTCAGATATGGACAGCTGGAGTTTGATTAAATGAACACCTTTCTCACTGTCACATTTTAAGACCCAAGTTAATTATTGCTTTTTGTAGATGCTAAGGACAATTTGTTAAATAACACATTTCAAAAAGTGGATTTTATACAGTTGTGCCAGTCTGAGTGTAGAAATTTATGATGTGTTTCTAAACACATGTGTCACATGTTAGTACCTTGAAAATGTGGCCTGAAGCATAAATCTGCCATGTATGCTTTCTAGTTCTGCTTCTCTCTTGTGCTGTTTTGGCTGGCAGGGGGTGGGAACAGGCACCCTCCTCCTCACACACAGTGCAGGAGCTGAGCACAGGCTGAATGCTGTGACTTGCTTTGCTCTGCAGAGACATGTATTCTACTGGAGAGCTTAGCCTTGAAAGTGCAGAATACACAAGTGAGTTTGAAAATAGTAATTGGCCTCGTTTATAACGTTTTCTGTCAACTAATTTAGCTTATCAAACATTTAAGTGAAGAAAAAGAGAAGGGTTTGTACTTTCCTTACATGCTATAATAAACTTGCTTCTACTAGTAAGCACTGTAGTGTATGTTAGGAGTTCACAGTGACTTTCTAGCAGGTGAATTAGCAGAYGTATGTTTTGTGGCATCACCTGTAATTGCACAGTAGCCATGGCTACCAGGTTAAAGGAATCATGACCTGATGACTAACAGAAATAGATCACAGTAGACTGGTTAGCCTTCAAGTTGCTTAGTACCAAACTATTCAAGAATAAGTTTGTGAGGTCTGAGAACATAGGATTAACAAACATCAAAGCACACTCCCTTTGCTGAACTGACAGTCTGCATTTTCAAATCCTTGTTTTGGTAAAAAATCACAATATTTTTTTTAAAGTTTGGGTTTGCAAGTATTTAGTTTGAGAATTGGGTGCCAACCACATATTTGCAACAAAACTTTTAATTTAATTAAAGTAGCTAAAATTTTGAATGAATATTGCTAATATTTTCATTTTGATTTAGTACTGGACAAAGTTAAGTAGAAACATAGACTTTTTCACATTCAATGAAAGTTGTATTCCCTTCATTTGAAATCTAACACTTAGAATGACTTAATGGAAGTCATTATGTTTTCTTTTAGATGCTCTGGCACTTAGAAAGAAATGACAGAAATGTAGATGAACTCAAGTGGGGAGGACAGAACASGGTTGAAGGGCAAATGTATGTTTGCACTGTTGTTGGTGGACCCATTTCAGATGTTTCTAGTATGTATAGAATCATAAAATCGTTTAGGTTGGAAAGGACCTCTAAGATCATCTAGTTCAACTATTAATATATTGCTTGGAAGCATCAAAAGTACTTGAGTACATTTCCAAAAGGGAGTGCAGACGTTGAGGAGCTTAAGTCCTGTTGATTTCAACGTAAAGGACAAGGTATTTAATTTTTCAAGTTTCCACATGGTTTAGAAACCCAAACTCCACTGGGTTTTGTTAGATTTAATGTGTTGCTCTCTCTCTATGAATTATGAACCATGTATTCTGTATTTAACGTGCACATAAGTCCTATGATGTCTGCGTATTACTATGTAGAGTAAGATTTTTTGGCAACATATTGTTCCCTAGAGTATGGATGCATTTAGACCTGGTCTTTTGCACCAGGTAAGCTTTCCTAGGGATCCTGGTTGGGCCAGTGTGATAGGCACTTAAGTTTTAAAGGCTGAGGGTATTGAGAGTAAAACCATCTGATCTTTCTTTTTGTATGCCTAGCTTACAAATCCACAGCCACGAGATTGTACTCAGTAGGTCTGCTCACCCTGTCTTGCAGAATAACCAACCATGACTACAGAATCGGGATCAGACTCCGAGTCCAAGGATAAAGAGCAGGATCAGGAGGAGAGCCCTGCTCAGGAAGGGGCGGCAGAGACCCAGCCTCAGGAGCAGCAGCCGCAGCAGCCGCCTCAGCAGCCGAGTGAAGAGCAGCAGACYGCGCTCGAGCAGTTCTCGGCTGTGGCAGCGCACAGCACACCCGTCAGAAAGGAGCAGGTAAGGCAGCCCACGTACACCCGCTCCCTGCACGCAACTGGCTGAGTGCCCACCTACTGCTCCCGGGAAATAACCAGCCTGGCAYGTGTGGAGTGCAAATGTACATCCAGATACGCGTGGAAGGGGGTTTGATGGGATGCTGTAGGTCTGGGCTAGTTGGTCCTTCGCATTTAAAGGAAAATAGTTCTCATGCAGAATGTTTTCAAATTCACAGCAGGAATTTCTGCCCCCAGTGCTTAAACAGGAGGGCAGTCTCATTAACTAAGCAGGAAACATCTTCGACCTTGCGTTTGCATTAGATAGCAAACAGTGTCAGTTTTTATGAAGCTGAAAATATTTTCAGAGTTCATTTCTTTTGACACCTGCTGAACACTGATTTCATGCTTGCTTGTCTGATGTATGAGCCATGAAAAAGCTGTGGTCCCTTAAGTTTCTCGTGGGTCTGAAATGACTGCATTATAATTACTTGAGCTATTCCTGTAATAGGTTTCAGAAGAGCTATTGCGTGCTTTTCCATTTAGTTCATTGTTGCACTTATTAAATTTCCAGAAGCTGCTTTCTTCTTTCCGTTAATAATTTCCAGTCAATAGGATTAACAGGCATTTTTCTTCATGGGTAAGTGACACACAATTAATGAGGTACCTGCAAATGTCTTCCTTTAGCTTTGTAAGGTTATGACCCTCATCTGATTACATTTACCTTTGGAGAGTGGAATAAGCCAGTCTAGCTCCTCCTCTTCTCCACCCTTTTAAAAATCCTGGCTGTTTGAAGTGGGCTCCTGTTCTTTTACTTGGTTGGGGTAGACAATGCTGGTAAAGCAAATTTGATCTCTCAAATAGATCAGAAGTTCCCTGGAATTAGTTTGGGGAAAAGAAGCAAAGCTTCTCCAAAAGAGATAGGTGTTGAATAAACTGGTCATTGATTAAAAATTTAATTCTATCAGTCTTTGGCATAAGTATTATTATTTATATGGATGTTTTTCCAGACATCTTCAGTAATCTTTCTGCTTAAAAGTTTCTTTTCACATTAAAAATGTAAAACAAATAAACAACAGCAACAGCAACAAAAAACTCCAAACAACAAAATAAGCCCAACTCAAAAATAACGACACACACAAAAAAAAGCCCAAACTAATTTAGACACCAAGCCTGTCCACATGTGTTTAGAGGTTTGGGGTGCTCTCATGTGCTGCATGATCCCAAAGATCACCAGTGAGCTGATTTCTGTAGAAGGCAAGATAGAAGAACTGGGTTAGTGAAAGGGATATGTGACACCTTCCTGCTGAGATTACCAGACTGCCAAATCCAACTGCACTGATCAGCCCAGTGGATTTCATAGTGCCTTAAGTGTCTGTATCCCAGGAAAGGAACATTTAAGTGCAGCACTAAGAGACAAATCTGTTTGTAAYAGTGTCATTAAAAAGCCAAAAACTGAAGGATCTTATTCTGCCTCTTGGCTGTCCATAATTGCAGTGGGGGAGTGGATTTTTGCTCTTACTTGCATGAGAGAACCTTGGGAAGGAAGATTTAAGTTACCAATCCATGACAGTAGCTTTTCTTTGTCATCGTATGCACATAAAACCCCCCAACATTTTAATGTAGGTGAATAACCTTTTCATATTGAGATTAACAGGTATTAGAAGAATTAGTCCTTCCTATCAGGTGTAATAATGCGACCTGACTTTCTGCCTGCCTTCCTGTCTCTTTGAGAAAGAAAAGGTGGCATGACACAAGGTTGGGCACCAAAGTTTCTGAGCAACTATCATAAGTAGATGGGAATAGTCTGTTTTGCAAGTGTGGCAATATCACTTCATACCCCAGTAAGAAGCTGCAGAGCATCCATGATCTTTATTGCTGAATCCCCTGACTCCAGAGGCATCCTTTGGGAGGAGGTCTAGATTTAGAAGGGCTTGAACATAGTGTGTCATATATGAGAGAGATTAGGCTCAAAAAATGCAAACCCTGAAGCAACTTGTGCTGCATTAGAATTTTGTCCATAGCACTTCAAAAATACTGCAAAAAAAMCCCAAAGCAGTACAGAAATACTGGAGAAGAATTTAGGAGAAAATTAATCTATGCTTGCAGAGTGGCAGAGTGAAAAATAATTCACTGTGTACATGGGTCTTTCACTGGCCTTTTTCTTTCCCCCTGGATTCCAGGATGTCAGGTTTCTTTAGGAAGAAGAGACTTAATACAGTCTGAAAGTACCTCAATGCCTGAACATGTCAGCATAGTTTGGGGGAATCTTCTGTAATAGTTCTTGGCATGTTTTGTTCTCCAGAAAAATGAGAGGAAAACCTTTTGTATGATTTTAACCTAGACACATTCCCCTGATCTTAATGTAGATGGGAACCTTAACAAAAAAAAAATAACCTCAGTAATATTTTTTAATATTTATAAATAAGCAAAACTTTGCAGTAGTCTTGATCTACTGACTGACTTTATGAAGGAAAATAATGACTAGTCCATTGGGATTGACATAAATTGTTCACAGACTGAGTATGGTTCTAAGGCTTAAATGGATGAGGGGTGTCCTTGTGGACATTTTTCTTGAGCAGCTTTTCTGTTTTCTTGAAAGAGATTAGTTCCATTCTGGAGTATTTTGTTGGTTGTTTTTTGTTGGAGCACAGGGCTAACCCTCACATGAGAAATGTAATGAGCCACTGGGTAAGACAGTGCATTTTTGCCCCATCACTGGAATTACTTTTTTTACCAACATATATGCACATGCACCTTTCCTGGCAGATTCCTTTTGACAAAACACACAGAAATCATSTCTGCCACCAGCAGCAGTGCAGTTTTGCACAGAGGCCCAAGCAGGAGGCATCTTCAGTGTTGTTTATTTCTCCTTGCACAAGGCTGGACCAATTGCCAGCTGGCTGCAGATGTGGTAGAAGGCTAGCTGGCCTCAAGCCTTGCTGTGAGCCCAGGGGGTCTCTCCCTCTTCATCACAGCTGCTGTGAGTGTTAAATGCTCAGCAAACAGCTGATSCACTTGCATGCACTGTGCCTTCATCTCCCACCAGTTTTCAAGGACCTTGACGTCCAGGTACAGAGCTGGTGTCCAGCTGCTGGAAGGAGGAATTCCTCTTGTTCTAGAGCTAGATGGGGGAAGAGATGGCTGGTGCTAGGCTGCTCCTGAGGAAGAACATTCATGACCCAGGAGATGCAAYAGATTTTGAAGGCAATTCTTGCCTTTTTATCTTTTAAGCCCCACTCTTTTCCAGTTTCCCCATCCAGGAATGCCCAGGAGGCCATTGCTGTGTCCTTCTTGAAGGGAGAGGAGGACTGTGAGGTCTTGCCATACCTCTTTGTAGTTTGCTGGGCTTTGGTGGCAGCTAACACTGTAGGGATCATAGACAGCTCCAAATTTTCCTTTGCCCCATTATCATAAGGCAGAGGAGAAACTTAAAGCTTGTTTGTATGAAATCACTCAGGAACAGTACCCTGTGATTAGAAGTACAGTGTTGTTTCAGGTTATATGATGCAACATTGTTCTGGTCTCAAAGCAGCTTAAGGCCTTTGGATGGATTTGCTCCATTCTCATGAAGGTTTATTATATACAATGAAAGGAAACGGACTTGCAGGATTAATTTACCATATATTTCCACTAATGCTTGTTGTTTATTACATTGAAATAATTCAGAGCCRGAGCAAGTTGGGGTTTTTTGCCTTGTAGTGAGATAACAGAAAGATGTTTTTATTTAACTTAAGCTTTAGCTGAGGTATTACTGCACTCCTGTTGAGGTTTTGTTTGGAGTCTATCAGGGATGTAACTGATGAGAAGGGTAATGACTGCAGCACAGTGCTGTTGCTAGGAAGGGTGAAATGCTGTAGAGCTGCTCTGGCTTTCATCTAGAGCTGTGGAGAGGACTGGGGGCTGTGCTACATCACGGGAAATTCAAATGGCCTGACCCTCAGATAAACCCAAGTAAAAGCAGCCAGGGTCATTTACTTCTTGCCGCTCTTCCAAAGAGCGCCTACTTCTCTCCAGCTTGAGCGACCTACTGGGCATCATCAGAGAGCAAAATTCATCCTCTCATCCTGTCCATTTAGCCAGCTGGCTGCACAATGAAGTTGTTTGGCCCCTCACTCCTGTCACATTTTCTTTACTGTCACATTTTCTTAACCCTTTGCTTTGGTTYTTGAGGAGCCTTTCATTCTCCCAGGGATCCCAGCATCCCCTTATGAATTCATGCTGTTCAGGGGGGGTCCATGCTCTCATGCAGGGACTGTTTTCCCACTGACAGCAAAATTAGTGCAAACTTGATGATGTTTTTCTATTCATATGACACCATGGAAACACCATATTATTTGACAGGTACAGGACTTCAAAGTATTATCAAGAAGGTGTAGGAGTATCTGTTCATCAACAAAATTTACTGATTAGTCAGTGCTTCCAAAATGCCAAAAAACAAGTACAGGAAGTGGGATTTTGTACCTGTGGAAAAAGTAGAAGCCTTAAAATATTTTCATGAATGCCCYTCCTTCATGAATATTCTGTACATTTTGGAGGGAGAAGGGAGGGCTGGAAGGAATATGGGAAATCTTTTCAGTAAAGACTCTGTCCTGCATCAGGGGCTTTCTTGTCCAAGCCCCCCAAAAAGGCTCACTTAAATGCTTGGGTGCAGCATGTACAGTGAATTGGAGGGCATGATTGGTTTATCTTATTTCAAAAAGCATCTTTCTTTTCTCTTTATAGGCTACAGAGAAGGAACAGGAATTTGCTGCTGCGAGCGCAAAACAGTTGGAATATCAGCAGCTAGAGGACGACAAGCTCTCTCAAAAATCTTCATCTAGCAAACTTTCCAAGTCTCCTCTAAAGATCGTCAAGAAACCGAAAAATATGCAATGCAAAGTGACGCTCCTGGATGGATCGGAATATGCCTGTGAAGTAGAGGTAAATGGCCTTTTTGTCATCTTTTTTTTTTTTTTTTCATCCTGTCAGGAGATAAATGATGAAAACTGTATTTCTAATTTAAGAAAAAGGATGAATGGCGTGATATTTCACCAGTGCCAAGCACAGAGAGACTTTCATTGTTTTCTCTGGAGGTTGTTGAAGATGGTGCACAGATTTGAGCTAGGTGAGGGATTCTGAGCTCTCCCTGAAACAGCCAGAGACTGTGGATTAATTTTCTGTTGGCACAAGCCACAGCAGAATGCAGAAAACAAAGTATGGGCAACAAAGCCCATAAACAAATAAGGATTTTGATCTCACTGGGCTTTTCTTTTCCTTGATACTTTACTGAGTTGAGTCTTCCATTGAGTCATTGTTCATACAGAAATTCTGACTATTGTGAGATTACTGCGGGCATGAGAGACACCCTGAGCAAGTGGGGAAAATGTCAAGTGCAAATAGCAGTGAGAATGGAGAGTTTTGTGTGCTTTTCCATGATGTCTGTGAATCATAACTGTGTCTGAATGTTACTGGCAAAAAGATGCTGTGATTTTTCTGTAAGGAAGCTTGCCTTCCCCTGCTGGGACTCTGAGAGGAGCCTGCTTTTGGGAGGGATGATCTTTGCTGTCACTTAAAAGCCAGTCTGTGYCTGTGGGCAGACCCATGCTAAGAGGATCCCTTCAACTCCAGAAGGCCCCAGAAAAGCAAAAAGYGAGCACATTTAGCATCTCAGAGTAATCATGAGAAAATTCAGGATCTCAGGGTGGACCTTTTCTCCATTCAGTCATTGTCATCAAGGTGGTTTTTGGGCAGTGGACCAGCCTATCCTGTTTTAGGTCAGAAGGTCAAGCGCACAAGACAAGGCTGAGCCTGACCTAGCAGTGGCTGCAGAGGAGGAATGAGTCTTGGAGGGCCTGGCTAAGCCAGCCATCCTTTGGGTAACTGCAGAGTTCCATGGAGAAGAAAAGCCACTTGGGGAGAACAGGAGAGTATGAAGGCAGGGATGAAACAGTCTGCAGGCTTGAAAGGGAAATCCACAGGAGCATGGAGAAGGAGAAACAATGGAGAAAGGGAGTACCTGGCTGGGGACYAAATCTTTGGCATCTTTACAATCACGTTGCACACAGCCCCCTTGTCCTTCAGCTGCTCTGATTTTAGGTGCTTTGGAGAGAGACAGGTAAGGAAAAACCTTATTGGTTTTTAGTTAACCCTGGCATTACAGTTTGGGTGAAATGTTGTCGTGCTAGGAGTGAGCTGCAAACAGAAGCTGGTGTTTTACTACTCCTACAGTGAATTAGCTGTCCATGTGGCTGAATATCTTTTAATTTCACTGGCCAAGTCCCATGTTGTTTCCTTCAGCCTAGGACTGGCTATCTGGGCACATCCTTTGTGACTATTACATGGTCATTTCTTGACCTGCAGTCTCAGTTTTGTCACTCAGGGATAGTGTGGGAGCCATTAAGCTGGAGGTSTGACTCATACTGGCTTTGATGGAGAGAGTCAACTCATTTCAGCTTTTGCCACTTGCTTGTAAAATGTGAGTCACTTTTTGGAATACAATCAGGCAAATCTTACCAAATAAGATTTCTATGGAAATCTTGTCTAGCAGGCTGAGCTTTATCAGAATCTAAGATGGAGCAGAAAGGGAGATTTGTTATGTTAGATTTCCACTTATGCAAAAAAATACTGTGAATAATACTTTTTATAGGAAGTTTCACTCTTTCACTACTTGAGTTCTCTTGAAGCATAAAAATGCTGGCATATGGAAGCCATCCTGTTTTATTGCTTGTCAAATTTCTCCTTCTGCTTTGCAAGTTCTGAATAGCTCTTGAATAATGTCCAATATAAGTTTTGTATGATTTTTTTCTACTTACATTGCTGAAATATTTTCAAGTTGTATTGACTGTCATCAGTAATCATTTTATCTGCTTCTAAGATGATCAGACTTCTCAGGCAGAATGTAATACTGATGAGAAGAGAGCTCCTAAAAGGATGACTCTTCAAATGATGAAGCTGTAAGGCTATGATGATGAGTAAACCATGGGGTACACTGAAACAAAGTTAGTTAGGGGGGACGAATATTTCAGGGAATGAGTACAGCTGGAGTGGTGATACACCTTACATGCCTTAAACAGTGTGATTCAGACTTTGCATCTSTATTGATGATACAACTGCAGATGCTTMTGTGGCACAGCGCACTCTAGCCTGTGGGAATTCTTGGTAGATCCAAAGGAAGTCCACTTCCTACATGCATAAAATTTAGCTACAGCAAAAGGGTGCTGAGTCCAGCCAAGACAAATGATGTGACTTTTGCTGTGCTTTTTCTCCAGAGGAGTAAAAAAGTATTCACAAAGGAAGTTAGTAGGGCAGGCAAGCTGAGGGTCTGTCTCAGGAGACATCTCAGGAAGTTGTGTAGGAGGCTGAAGTTGAAGTTCYACAGAAGTTTTGGGTAATAAAGTTCTGTGTCAGTTACACAGAAACTCAATGCTGCAGCATGAGAAACAATCTATCATATTTCAGAAAAATGCTATCATATTTTAAGGATCACCTTTAAGTGAACTCGCTGTATCAATTTAAATGGGGGCAAAATGTACATATGCACAAGCATGCATACATACATAACGATATATATATATGTGTGTGTGTGTGTGTGTATGTGTGTTATTCTCTGTCAGCAGCACACAAAGCCATGAAGTTTTACAGAATCACAGATTATTATGWGCTGGAAGGGACTGAAAAGGATCATCAAGTCCAGCTCCTAAGTCAATGGCCAATACAGGGATTGAACCCACCCCGTTGRTGTTATTATCACCATGCTGTAAGCAAGTGAGCTAATCTCAGTTCTTTCTTATATATATATATAAAATACATGGTATACTAAGGCACCCAGCAAATTATGGAGGTCAGTAAATTCCCCAAGAACAATTCTTTAAAAGAAAAGGAAGAGGGACAGACAACATGGCAATCAGATATTTAATACTTCCATTCCTTGTGTTCAACCCACATAACTGCATCTTTCAGAGTGGCCAGTGACCCAAGGTAGGGATGTGTCAATTTTTAAATGTGAGTCAGAAATGTCATCCTGTGTTGTCAGTTCCTTTCTCTCTGCTCCTTGTGTATCATGCTTCTACCTACTGAAGGCTACAAAGCAATGTAATCTGGAAGGACCAGAAAATTAGAAACCTAATTTTGAGCTAGAATAATAGCTCTGTCAGTGAATCTTGATTTGGATGCAGGCCAGGTATTTATCTCTCCAGAATTGCATTCCCTAGTCTGGGAGTTGGGCATCATTATAGAATCCATCAGTTACTCTATAAAGTGCTTTGCAAATGACAAATGCTTTTTATGTATGTTAAATATTAATGTAATTTAAAGGAGCTTATTGCTCTCCAGTAGAGCGCAACCTGCAGCTTATCAATTATGTGTTCATCCCACTAATGACCTGGCAGCCGACGTGGCACGTACTCACAGATTGAGACACTTCTGAGGCAAGTTTGGTTGATCCATTATCCCCTTGGCTGTCCTTTGTTTTAGAAGCCCCTCTTTCTTATTCCATTTTTAATGCTGAACATTTTCACTGTCTGCTGCTATATCTTTCAATCTCTCTCACATTCAGGGCTTTGCATTTGTGACACTGGGGGTTTTTTCATGTTGTATGAGATGTATGAGGGAAAGTGTAGTGAGGCTAACTTCAAAGCTGAGGTTAACAGGGGGTCATCTAATGTARTCTCCATTCAGTGAAAGGATCTTAAGCAAATACCAGGTAAAAGCTTTCCCTWGAGGCCCTGCAGTGTTACTGCCTGTGTGCTCTATCTGTCCTGACCCAGAAAGTCTTTCATGCAGTAACACATTACAAGCCAAAACCAGGTTAAGGAGGTAACCCAACCTGTTCATTCATCCTCCCCAAAACCATAAACCACCAGTGTTACCATCTGTACCCCCAGTGCTGCTCTTGTCCAGAAGCCTGCAGATGGTAGTGGCAGCCTTATTTCAGAGCAGGGTTTTCCTTCCAAGGTGGGATGGCCACCTGATGGTGCTTCCCCTCCCCAGGGAAAGCTGTTGGCTTTTGGAAAAGAGGTATTTGTACATTAACATTGTCCCCAGTCTGCCAAGACAAACAGCCTCAGGGCAGCTGTGTGTTTCTCCCATCTCATGATGAACCTGGGGATTTCTGAGGGGTGTTGGATCACAGGAGTTGATGCAGTCCATTCAGAGGGACAAAGCATGGTGGTTTCCACCAGATGTTGACCCCTGCTGGCAGTGGTTCTCCTTGGGTTGTTCATTGTACTCTCCCAACCAGCATCATGCTCAGAAATGTTGATTGTCAAAGTGTCCAAGGCCAGAGCTATGGCCRCAATTGCACTTCAAATTGTCTCTTTTAAGCAAGCTAGACTTATGCTTTGCATTTATTGTTTTGAAGAGCTAAGGAGAAAGCAAGATCCAAGGCTGCAAATTAATTTCAGATGACCTAAAAAAGGCAATGAACACACTAGTTCAAGTTTTTCGTAAGATTCAAGAAAACAAGCAAAAATGACTTATTTCTGGATTTCTTCAGCTTTAAGTAGGAGCTTTCAAATGCTGTAGTACAATATGTTTCTTCTAGGATTTATTTCCCTTTTTGTCCATATCTGCCCTATCTCAATTTTCTGTTATCTAGACCACTGCATTTTAATTAAAAGATGCAAGTGGAACAAGCTGTCATGCTCTCCATTACACATAGCCTAATTTAAAGTGTCTTCCTAAAACAAGTCGGAATTTGTCTTTGTTGCTGCTCTAAATATATACATGCTGTCACTCACAATGTGAGGGCAGAAAGCTGTAACATAATCTGTCTAAATAAATGGTAAAATAATTAGATTTCATTTTGAAAGGCTCAGCTGTCTGAGGCCATTGGTAATTTATACTCTTTCGTCATTCCTGTACCACTCAGACTTTCTTATCATGCAGGCCACCAGTGAATGAAAACAAATGTTTCCATGGCAGCCTGTCTGTGGCATCTCTGCAGCCCTACATCAAACAGCAAATTGACGTAGGATCCAGATAAGCTGCACACCACATGGAGAAACAACAGCTCACAAACTATTACTGTTAACCCCACTTCTGTGTGAGTGGGGTCAGCTGAGGTGGAAAGGGACTGGTAAAAATACACTGTATATGGGTATTTTTAACTCCATTTTTCTCAGTCATGCTGCCACCACAATTTGGGCAGTGGTTCAGTGTCCCATGCTGTAGCCACTGTTACACCTTTGTAATGAAATTCTGGTGACTTCCTCCCTGGTGGAGACCCCACTTTCTTAATGGATTTCCCCGTGTCCTCAGGTGATGTCAGAGTAGCATGCTTGAGTTTAAATAGCAAGAAGTTTTCATACATTTGAAACCAGGACTTGTGACATGGACCAAAGCAGACTGGAGTGAACTAGTCCCTTTCTGCCCTACACAAGTGTGGGCTGATAATCCTTTTTGAAGGCAAAATGGACATGAAATAAATGGATTCTCTAATAGTTGAAGTAWTGCTTTTCACTTTATTTTCTCATTTTCCTGTTAAAAAGTGTGAATGCATGATGCTTCCTTAARAAGTAACTCATTGAAGATTGTCTTAGGACAGGCTTGAAGGGTCGAGAACAAGCAGAATTATTTCTGCACTGCCACCTCTGCCAGCAATGAAAGAGAGCAGTGGCTGCCTGTGCTGCTTTTCCTGACCTGCAAGACTCCCTCTGGAGGAAAAATCCTCCTGTGTTTCTGTATGATAGGGGGGGACTGCATTGCGCTGTGGTCCCCCTCCCAACACAGTCCCAGCTAACCCTTCCCTGGGAGTTTCTGTGTGTGGAGTTTAATAACATCAAATTTCTCCTCGGTTTTGAGGTAGGTTTTAAGGTCAGGAAGGAAACCTTGTAATAAGATGCACTCTGCATTCTGAAGGATACAGTTTCGGTTACCCCCTGCACATTTTAATTGTTTAATGAATTCCACRCAGTCTCTTGCAAATGGCTTTACATGCAAAACTGATTATTGAATGCAAGAGGAGTTTTTTTTAATAAGTCTTTTCCTTTTGACCTACTCATTGCTTACATTTCACTTAATTTAATATGAAGACCTTTGTTTTGGGTTTTGTTTCTTCCCCAGGATATGTTTCAGTAAAAGTGGCTGGGTTGAGAGGCGTCCTTGCTGTTACACAGCATGTTTTCTGTCCCCAGAGCCTCTAATTAGGGCTGACTTGGATTAGCCAGGGGATTCACTTAAGATCTATGTTACCTGACACATGTCAGTAGGAGTCTGAGTATTGCCTGAATATGTTTCAGCTGAATAAAATTAATAAACAGTTCTTCTGACTTGCTTTTTTCAAATACTATAGGCCTCTTTTTATGAGTTAAAATAGTTGTCAATTCAAGAAGYATAATGATCTGGAAATCAGCACCAATGTCATAATGATCTCATAATAATCAACTGTGAGACTGAGAAGAGAAAGTGTTTTTTTCCTTCAGTTTGGTAATTAAAAAAAAAAAAWGTTTGGGCTCCCTTTTAGCGATTATGATTATTATTCTTATTTCACTGAAGCTAAAGAAATCTAAATCAAAACAAGTCAGGTTAAGCTAAGCCTTTTGGAAATGCCACAAGGCTGAGGAAGTGGGGCTGGAACATTTCTGCCTTGCCAGGGGAGGCTCAGGTCCCCCCACAGCTTCTTGTGGCTGGGAACGTCTGGGCTGGGCTATCCAGGGGGCAGGTCTCTTGTAACCTTGGTAGGGAGACAACTAAACGACTAGACAGATATTTTCTCTTTTCATATGCAATTATTTTAGAGACTGAATGAAGAATGAAGAATTAAAAATAAATCACCCCTTTAGATGTACCAAGTGGACAGCAAGTGGGGCCTTAAATAACACATTTTGGCACAGCAGAGGACATGGTCACAATCAAATGCCAGAAGCTTAAAAGAAAAAAAAATGTACACATTTTCTCCAGATCTACATTTTCTACATCTAAGCTTCTTAACTAGTGTCTTTTATTAATAGTTTCTGAAAATTATTTGTGCAGTGAAATGTTGAGTTTATCAGGCAAAAATAGTCACTTTGATACCTTGGAGGTGCCAGCCATTTTTCATAACATTGAAAACTATTGTGAGCAGGTCCACCTACATTGACAAATACTTTCAGCTGCTCTGAAACTGCATATATTTTGGGAATAAATGGTTAGCTGAAAACTTTCTACTGAAATAGTGCCTCTGGTTCCCTCCCCTTGGRGAACCAGCTGGACACAAGCCAGGCAACAGGAGCTTGTTCTCCATCTGGCAAAGTTTTTAAAAAACTAGGTTTGATCATGTACACTCAAACTGAGATACTGCAAGGTTCCTTGCTGGTTAATCTGTTTGCAAGAGCCCAGGAGACGATGATCTTCCACCTGCCTTTCACTCCAGACTGAGAGATATCTGTTGGCTACAGGGGTACTGTCCTTGGCACCATCCTTGCTGATGGCCTCACCAGGGTAAGACTGCATCAGTCCCTTCGTGTWTGTCTTCTCCAGGCTTATTGCCTGGGGTGGCCTTGGCCCCAAAGTGCTTCCAGCTTCTTACTAGAGTGCCTTGTCCAGCCAGCACCCAACCTCTGCATGTATTTTTTAATGACTGCTGGAATACAAATGGACACTCAAAGCCTTCTGCTGTTTCTGTACAGTGTGTACATTCCTCTACCTCATACCCAACCAACACAGTAGTTGCTGATTTTCATGTCGCTGCCCAGTCACGCTCCTGCCAAGCCTCCCTGCATTTTGTCATGTTTCCTGCTCTGTTTCTGTGTCAATGAAGTGCCTGCTGCTTGTTCCAGTCCCAACCGAGCTGTCTAAATTCATCAACTCTGTTTCTAGTCGCTCGAATTTATAGGTGCTGTCCCCACGTTTACACTTAGAGTTGCCATTTCYAGACCCAAACTAAGTAAATCTTCGCTTTATTATCAGCCTCTAAATATATTACCATGTCAAAGAAAATATTAATGCCTCRTATGAGTGATTATTTTTTTTCCAGCTGAGCCCCATGCAGCGCTGGGCTGCTTGTATGTTTTCTCATCCTTGTCTGTTGATACAGTGAACAGAATATCATAGACAGGACGGGGTGGTGAAGTATCTGCTTGCAAAGCAAAGTGCTGATAGGCAGCAAGATCTGTCTCTCATGGTTTATCTCACTCTGGCAGGAATGGTTTTGATCTGAAGTGGATAAACCTTGGATGTAGCTTGAGAACAGGATRCGTTAGTTTTCATTAAAATCCCAGCATTGATGGTGCAATACCATCTAAGGTACCCCAAATCTAAAAGCCTGATCATCCTGCTCCCTCTTCTGCCTCAAGAGCAGCTTTCTCTGCAGTGTATTTTTTTTTCACTCCAGGCTGGCAATGTAGGTCAGAGAGAGCTCTGTGGCTTTTAAATTCATATGGTAAGATTACTCTGTAAATCGGACTATGTTGACAGTAGAGCTTTTTCAGCTGAAAATAAACAAACTGTTTATGGGGKTTTTTTTGTCAATATATGCCAAAGACTATTTATATCTCAGGTAGTGATTGGTTCCCCTTGCTATGTTGGTACTAGGCTTGTGCACAGTTAGCACGTGAGATGAGGGGAGACGAGTGTTTGCTGAGTTTATCCAAGTATTGGTAGAATAAGAAAAATATTTATAGCTGCCACTGGAAAGCTTCAGCTGCTGCATGAATCCCAAGAGACCCTCCTGAGTTACTGCAGAGTGTCTTGCAGGAGGCTGTAGGGCAATCAGGAGGCATTAAGCCAATGGATCAGCTGCATGTCTAGCTAAAATCCGAGCCCAAACAATCTGTGCTCTCAAGAAAGCTTAGTGAAGGAGTTACTTTCTCTGCTGAAAGGCCTTCATAAATGGGATACTGTTTATTAYTTTATGTCATGATTTAGTAAATGTGTAAAGCTAATAAATGTGCTGAGAACAGAACTTCTAATTGAGAAATTGTGTCCACTGTTTTTATATTCATTTATCAGAGAGTAGTGCTCGTAAGCTGGTAGCAGACCTCAGTTTATACAGTATGCATTCTGTTGATGCACTTGGGATGCATTTGATAATCATCACATTTGACAGGTATTTCTGTAGCCGTTGTGCACGTGCAGACATGGCTCTCACTTCACATCCAAAAGCGTGCTCCAGAGTGTTTATTTTTTATCGGGTGCCCCTAGCGTGGTTGCATTGTCATGGAAGGAGGGCTCATTGTTTTCCCAAGGATGCAAACTGTGTGGACCACCCATCAGTACCCTTAGAGCTTGTGTGGTGCCAGTGCTGGTGTGATCTCTGCTGCTGAGGTAGAAGGCAAAAACCCTAATTTGGTTTGATGCCAGAATCAGGACTAGGTCACCAATCTTCTTACTGGGATTTAGCAGTCCTCTGGGTTTTTTTAGATTAGTGCTGGCTGTTTAGGATTKCCAGCTCAAATGGCATTAAAGAAGGTTGCCCCTGATAAAAACTATGTCATATTATACAATGTCATTGACATTTGCTGCAGGTAACTGTAGCATAGGCAGTGTTACGTGTTTATCTGTTGATCTAAATGCATGGTTAGCRGTCAACAGAAAAGGTTATTTTCAGGAATGGTAATACATTTCAATATGGTGTATTACAATAAACATCAACAAGATGCTGAATTGTAGTACTACCATCATGGGTGAAAAAAAGACAGTGATCAATCATCATTTTATGTTAAAATACCTTCTTATCTACTCTGTTTCCTTATGTGGCATCACTTATATGTGCAAGGCAGTATAAGAAGATAGTGTTCTAAATTAAAAGGCAGAGACAGATATGCAAAATATTATTGCAGGTTTTATTTCAAACTATTACTCTATATCAGTYGCCTACTGGGATGTTTTATGAAGGTTCACACATAAAGAAGTTAATAAAGAAATAAAACTGTTGGAGAGCTTTTATTGATATGCAGCTTTCAGGAAAAGTATTTCTGCACATGAAGTAGCTTCATAATGGGAAAAAAAAAGTTTTTTTAATATCGGTTTTATTCAGAAAAATCTTTTTGAAATTGCCTAATTCTTAGCTCCCCCCACTTTTGGCTAAATATTTTATTAAGTTGATATTATCTGGAGTTTTGACTTGGGACRTTTCCAAATACAGTTTACCATTGAAGTATGGAAAGCTTTTGAGAACCTAAAAATGAATGTATTTTTATTTGAGCATTTTCTTTTCTTGGAGTGTGTCTTTTTTCCCTTTGCATCCTAAAAGGCTGGCAAAAATGTCCTGTTCAATATCTCCTACACTTGCTAGCCAACTGCTTACAAACTGGATGGGAGAGTTCTGTCCATCTAGGGATACATTTATGAACATTTATAATTAGTGACTGTGTGTTATATTTTGAACATTTAATGTCTCCTCCTCATCCAGGGGAGGGCGGCAAAGATTCTCAGAGAGCTGGAGCGCCTCTCCTGTGAAGACAGGACTGAGAGGGTTGGGGTTGTTTGGCCTGGAAAGGAATCCAGGGGAACCTAATTGTGGCCTTCCAGGAGTTAAAGGGGGCTTACAGAAAAGAGGGAAAGAGACATTTTACTCAGACAGATAGTGATAGGACAAAGGGGAACTGTTTTAAACTAAAAGAAGGAATATTTAGATTGGATGTTGGGAGGAAATTCTTTACTGTGAAGGTGCTGAGACACTGGTTTCCCAGAGCTGTGGACTCCCTATCCCTGGAAGTGTTCAGGGCCAGGTTGGATGGGACTTCAAGCAATCTGGTTTAGTGGAAGGTGTCCCTGCTTATGGCAGGGGGATGGAACTAGGTGATCTTTAAGGGGACTTCCAACCCAAGCCATTGGTTTATAATAGTTTGCATATGCAGATTTTTTCTGCAAGAAACCAAGTAGTTGGAATAAAGAGTCAATATGAGTTAATTTCCTTTCTTTTTAAGCTTTTTTTTGTTGGTCTGTGTGGAAGAGGGGAGTAGGGCATTTGTTGTTTGCTTTGTCAATGTATATCCTACCTTTGTCTTTGGTGTACAGTGTTGCTCTGATAACTTTGCCAAAGGTTTCTTTCCTCAGAAGAAATAACTTGAAAATGTTTTGTGGAATGCCTAGAACATGACTCGCAACACACTGAACTTTCAGATGAATTAACTGTTATTGATTCTTCTGGAACTGCCGGAGCCATTTTCAACAAGCATGGCAGGGGATTTAGAGACCCAAATTCCAGTGGTTAAGTCATGTTATGCTCCCAGATGCTTTTATTCTACACATTACACATGTGATATTTACTTCAGTAAACCAGAGGAAAACTTGCTGATTTTCAGCCAGTTAAGACTCCAGTAAAAATTCTCTATCCTGTTTTTCTTTCTGGATTCTCCTTACTTAGCTTTCTGCTGTGAGCTTCAGYTGAGAAATAAGAGATTTGAAGAAAWTCAGGGGTTGTTTTCACTCCTGTCACCTTTCTGCTTCATCTTCTTTTCCCTGTGGAGAGAAACTGTGGAGAAGTATAAACAGGGAAAGAGTAAATCCTTTGAAAATGCAAATTACAAATGTGTAGAAGTGAAATGAAGTTAAACTTCCTTGGAATGACTTTTTCCACTTATCTTCCTTGAGAAAAATTGCTATTTCTTTCTGCTGGCTTCAGTCAGGACATGTTCAAAAAACACGTCTTCCATGTTTGGAAATTTTCTGGCCTAAAGGGCAATGATCAGTTCCAGAATTCTTCAGTTCAGCTCTTTGATTCTTGAAACTCTTTTCAGGAAAAACATGGGAAATGACATGGTATGTTGATTGTTATTTCATTCACAGATAAAAATATGCTCCTTACCAGAATAACTGTGTGAGTTTAGAATCTCTGATTGACTTTCTGTAGATGGAGAAGCAATATGATGCAGCCACAAGCTTCTCTACATTTGGAACTATAATGAACATCCACTTACAAAGTCACATCTGTTTGTATGCATGTATTGTATACATCAAATTATATACATACTTGCCTATGCATATTAATTTATTGCATATGTGTGATGTTCATTTCCTTCCCTCAGAAACGGGATTCTTGATACCAAAGTGATATTGCAGGCTTGGTCACTTTAGCTTGCAAGTAATGAGTATTTGCAGAAGTATTGGGGKTTTTTTTCTGGGATTTGGCATATATTTTGTGTAAATGGGGTAGTTCATGAGGAAAGAATGAGAAATTGTGTTGTCACGAGGCTGGAATTCAGCGACTCAGAGACTCAGCTGGGGGAATTTTGTTAAGAGAATGCTCTCTGTGGTGAGTACAAAGTATTCCTGACAACCAGTTAATCATTTTCACTTGTKTGTGTTGCAAGAATAATTGCAGAAGCTGCAACATGGGGATGGAGAAGCTTYCTTTGTTTATGCTTCTTTGTTGCCATATACATTCTAGTATATGGTGTTTTACTTGTGTTTGCACATAGGAGACTACTACGCAGCCCATGCAGTGTAGAAAATGAAAGTATTAACCAAATTAAATTGCAAAAAGTAATTTAAATTGTAACAGTAAAATGAAATAAAATCAGTGGTCTGCACACAATTGGAATCTTTTTCGTCAAAAAAACATTGAAACATTGGAAAGGGAAAAAAAAAAATTAGCTCATTCTTTCCCACCAGAAGGAAGAGGGGAAAAGGAAGAGGTTAGTACAGCCACATGCCAAAATACATTACAGCATGCAAGGCTAGAGCCAGCCCACACATTTATACAGTGCATTGTTGAGATCCATTGGAAAGTGCAAATGCTAATTAGGAATKTGAACCAGATAACCTCAACATCAGTTCGAGTCCGATTATTCGTACTGGGATTTCATGATACTGATCTGTTTGTCCTTATTCCAGCGATCCTGCCTAACTAGAGTTATTACAGTAATTGTATGGAGTTGGATGCCAGGCTGGAGCTAGTGTGACATTGCCCACTGGCAGCTTGGCAGCTTTTCCCAGGAAAGCAGCATGTCATTTGCATATGTATTTGTGCAGAAAGTTACATGCAAACTCGTCCCTTTTAAATTCCAGGTCCGCAGCTGTGATACATTTTCATCTTGCTGTCCTCCTTGACTGATCAGAAAGGGAAGTGCAGTTTCAGTTCATCGGGCTGTCCTGACCTTGTGGTTACTGTGCAGTGGAGTTGATGGCTATTGGTGGCAAAAATGAATCCTGTTATAGATGTCTGGCTGTAAAACTCTGTTCTCACTTTGTGTTTTCCCTAGCACTGCAAAATTTGGTCTGAATGTGATCTCTTGTAATGGATTCCATGCTGCAAGCAGCCCTTGCTCAGCGTTCTGCACCCACATGAGACTGCAGCATTGAAAGCCAAAGCAGAACGGCCCCAAAGTGCGTCACTTTGGAGGCTGCAATAAGTTTTCATTTCTAGGAAGCAAAGAGGACTGCTTGCTGCTCATCAGCTCCTCATCCTGTTTCCCTCTCAGTGAGAGGAGGGTAATCTGCTAGTGAGCAAAAATAGAGCCTTGAGAGTAGACCAACACTCTATCCTATATTCAGACRCTGAACCCCTTGGCACCTGGGGAGGTGAACAGGGATCCCAGTATAATGGCTGTGCTGGTTCAAAGGGACTGGAGAGGCCYCTGACATGAGCAGGGCAGGGGGCAGGTGTGGTCAGGCCAGCTGTGGCATTGCCTGGCCAATGCCTTGAAACCCTCTGAGAAGAGAGGCTTCTCAGCCATGTTGAGCTACCAGTCCCAGAATGGCACTGCCCCTCCAGTGAGAAATCTGTCAGACAGAGGGCTGGGCTCTGTCTGAAAGAAGCCTGAGTACTGACAGGTCCTCAGCATGGACAGCTCTAGCTGGCATAGAGCTAGGAAAGGTGGCTGGTCCTGTGGGTTGGAGGTTACCCAACAAGTGAAAGTGGGTCATTCAGGGTGAGGGGCAACAGAAGAGGCTCAGGCTGCATTATCAGGGTGGGTGCCAAAATGGCCTGCAGGAAGACTGCAAATGATTGTGTTTCAGGGACAGGACAGGTTTGCCAAACCAGGAGCCGCAGCAGCTTGAAGACCTTTTGGAGAGGTGGTGCCTCCTGGCATGGGGGAGCCAAGCCTACTGCCTTTCACAGAAATAAAATTTGTCTCTTGGAGGTGGCAGATCTAAATGCTGATAAATTTTCTTCTGCCACAACGGGCTTCCAGCCTGGGATGCACAATCCAGCACATAACACTTCCTGATCTCTTCCCTATATTTTACTGACTCCCAAAGGAATTTTCTGGAGTCTTACTACCACCTGTAGGACAAGGAAGTTGGCATCATATATTTGTATTAAGTTGTTGGTTGCTCATTTTCTATGAGCTTAACACAGTACAGTAACATATGGGTTTGGTAGCTGGCTTGGCACAATACGGGGTTTTTATTACTCAAGGGTCCTGATGGGCAAAAAGGTGAGCAGAAGTCAGTGATGTTCCCTGGCAGCACAAAAGGTCAGTGCCATCCTGGGCGGTGTTGCCAGCAGGTTGAGCGAGATTATCTTTTCCCTTTTCTCAGTCTTGAAGTACTGAGTCTCATGCTGGGTTTCCCAGTACAAGGGAAACATGAGCATACTGGGCAGAGTTCAGCAAAGGGCAACAGATATGAGGAAGGCCCTGGAGTATGTCTTTTATGAGGAAAGGCTGAGAGCTGGAACTGTTCAGCCTGGAAAAGAGAAGGCTCAGGGAGATGTTAGCAATGTGTATCAATATCTGATGGGAGGAGTGAAGAAGACAGAGCCAGAATATGGTCGGGGTACACATCTCCTACAACAGGAGACAAAGGGCACAAATTGAAAGACAGGAATTTCCATTTAAACAGAAGAAAAAAAAAATCATTGTGAGGGTGGCCCCCACAGGCTGTGGAGTCTCCATCCATGGAGGTATTCAAAACCCAAGKGGGCATGATCCTAACCAATCTGCTTTAGGTGGTGCTTCTGGGGAAGGGAGGATGGACTAGGCAATCTCCAGAAGTACCCTCCAGCCTCAGCCATCAGCGGTTCTGTGATTACCATACAGCACATAGTTTGTGGCTGAAGTGATAACAAACACTTGCATTTTGTCATTTTGATAATATTTSCTTATTATAAGTACTTTACAGCTTATGGGTTTAATCATAATAAAGGAAAACTTTCTTATTATTGTTCTTCATTAAGAAATACTGAATTTTGTATCTAAATTTTTGCCAATGAGAATAATTGACTTGATAATAATGTTGTTATCCAGGCAGAGCAAAAGTGGAAGTATTTGAATTTTTGAGCTCTTCACTCTGTGTTCACACAATCTTGGTCTGGTGATCTTGTAAGGTGATGGGCATATGATGGAGGGATATGGGCTGAAGATGATGATGTGGGAAGTTTTGAGCATGGTGCAGAAGCCCATTAGGGAATAAGAGAGCCTTTTGTGACCTTCAGCATCCCAAGGAAGGAGAAACTTAGCATCAAAACTGAGGAGAAGCTGGTGAGAAGAGAGGCTGCTTCTCCTTATGTGTGAGAATTGCTGGCAGGCACTGGCTTGCCAAGTTTGCTGCTGCTGGCTCCTTTCACTGGGAACTTCACCAGGAGGCTGTTTATTCCCATTCCAGCTTCAAGAGAGAGCCCTGGCCCTTATAGACCTGCAGGGTTGAGGCTGTGAAAAAACATAACATTTTTGCACCCAGACCTTTTTGTTCATTTATACTGTTTAATCTGTGGTTTTATCCCTTCTGTTTACTTGATTTCCCAGAGCTTAAGCAAAGCGTCTTTTTTATCATCTGTATGTTTCCTTTCATCCCATTCATGCCTGAAAAATATCTAACAATATTTCTAGTGGATGCCAGATTTACCTTTCAGAATTTTTTTTTTAGTTTACAAAGTCAGTATTTTATAGCACAAAGTCTTTTTTTTTTATTTATTTTTTGATSGACGTTTTTGGACTTCTGGAAATTGATTGGCATTTTTGGCATTAAGTTGTGATCCACAGTAACCAGCAGACTGTCAATCTTTTATCGTCTTAGACTTGTCACTCCACCATAATGGAAAAGAAAGGTTTAAGATTAATTGAAGAGCTGTATGATTTTGTAAGTTGACCTTTCTCTTCTYCTCCCATTCTCTTCCTGCCAAAGCAATGATATTCTTGCCTTTCATGGCAGGGTTATTTGGGCATGCAGTAAAAGAAAAACAACTAACAAGGGCAAAACAGGTCTGTTCAATTGCTTTAATTATATATTTCTAATTTAACCTCCTAATTTCCCATGAATTGATGCAACAGCTTCCCTTCACTTTGTTTCTGTGCAATGATGCTTTARAAAGAGTGTGCCTGCCCACAACACATGGGTACAAAGTGGCACTGCTGCCTATGTGCAGGGGCATGAGAATTACTCTTGCATTAGGAGAACAGCAGGGATGACTCTAAATCCTTTTCCCACAGGTCATCTCTGACCTGGGAACAGGCAGGGTGAGGGGCAGTGGTAAGGCTATGATGTGAGGCTCATCCAACAATTGGTGTGTTTGGACACTAATGACTCTTTCTGTAGAAGGAGAAGTGATCTTGGCCAGGCTTTTCCTCAACCATCACCAGTTCTTACCTTGTGATGGTGAAGAGAAGACACTGGCCAGGAGTAGCTGGTAGTTACGTTTTGATTTCTCATGTCCTCTTGCACCACCAGCATGGTTTTCCCCCATCCTGATGCAGCAGGAATTTTGTGGAAAATGACTTATGTACAACGTGAGCATCTTCATACAGGAGGAGGAAGAGGAGTTAGATTGCCAAGAAAATTGTTCCAGATTGCCACAGTGTGTAGCCAAACAAGAAACTGAGCACTGGGGGTTTTCTGGGCATTTGGTTTTTATTACAGCACAGTCCTGCACAACTGTTTCCTGTAATTCCCTGTTAAAACATCATACCTTGCAGCTGCTAGCTACTATTTCTCAAAACAGACATCTATGTAAATCTCTGTAGCTATGGATCGGCCACATGAAACAGCTCCTGTGTTGGTCTTGAGTGACTCTTAAAATTAAGAGAGCAATGAAGTGCCGCAGTTCAAATACAAGAAGAAATGGTGCACTGGTGCAGACCAATGTTTCTCAGAGCTGGTGTCCTCTAGAGCTAACCTGCTTGTTTTTCTCAATTAAGTACAACTACTTAGTTTGTTAACAAGTAGAAGAGCAAGAAATTTGTCAAAATGCAGCATTGCTTGCTTACAGCAGAAATGTGAGCATTTTGGCTTGAAGTTTCTGAGTAGCTTCCTCTCCACACACTAGTATTAAGATCTTTTTTATCTGCCTCTTTCTCTACAGAGAGCACCAAGTATAAAACCAGCAACCTCTTGTTACCTACTTTCAAGTTCAGGGCGTGAAGAATTAACTAAACGTTTGTTTTGACACTATAAAGGAGCTGGGGCATATTTATGCTTCCTGCTTACAGCGTGGAAAGCATGTGACACACAGAACAAGGCCCTAGAGCTGTTTGCTCAAATAATGCTGGAAGGCACAGTAAATGAAGTTMCAGGAATACACTTGTAATGCACTTCTGGGCCTGGTTTTTCTTCCTCAGCTGGAGAACATTTTTTAGGCCAYGCTTCAGTTTCTCCATTGATAAAATGTAAAGGATGTTTTCCAACGTCCTTTCCAATATACCATTYGAATGCCAGTAAAAATACCAAATTTAACACAAATTAGATTAYGCTGCACAACTCCCTTCAGCATCTCTTGTGATGTTTTCACTGGGTGTTAGGCAGCAACCCTCAGTTCTTTCCTTTTTTTTCTCTTGGCTTGCTTAGGACTTCTAAAATAGTTTGAGGTCAGCATTGGGCTCCATGGGTTTGTTGGCATAGCTGCGTCAGCTTGGATTTTGAGCTGCTCTCTCCCAGCTAAGGCTGCTGGACTGGAAGTGCTGTCCCRGTGCAGCTCTGTTGGCAGATGCATGTAAATTTGGAGGTGGCATTCTCTCCTCTTTTTTGTCAACTGCCTGCATTGCCTTTGAAGCAAGTAGTGTATTTCCAGTCTGCTTCTAGCCATGTGTATGCTACAGATAAAGAAAACACTGTGCTGACATCAACTAAAATATTTATGTATGTGTGTGGTCAGAATAAAGTGGGGAGATTTTTTCCTTTAGCTGAGTTGCACTTTGGGAAGCAGGCAGTGATGAAACACAGCGATAAATATGGCCCAAATAATTTTGAATTGCTTCTCGTAGTTAATGCATATCAAAGTTGGCATGTGTAGGTTATAAAGAGGATATTGTTGTCTATTTGGTTTTCTGGAGGGTTATTTTCTCAATTTCACATAAAACACTGAGAAACAGGATGACCTGAATTTTTACTGTCCAGTATGATAGATACTACAAATCTTCTGTTAAGGGCTCTAGATGTTGACAGTGAGAGGTCTTCTCATCTGACATGCCAGCAGTAAAGAAGGTTGGTGGGGCACTGGAAAGCTGTTTTTTTACCCAGCTGCGTTCCCAGTCAGATACTAGACTCATCCCATGATTTCTATAGATGGCATAATCACATTTCCCTGTGTATTAAACAAAAATGGGTCTTGAAATCAGTTCACATTGTTACCAAAGCCAAATGTCCATGTTTGGTTTTTCTTCCAGTGAATTGCCCCCCAGTCACAACTCTGATAATCCATGACCAGGAATATTTTGTACTGCTATGTGTTGCTACTTGGACACAAAGAATTGGTTTAGGTTTGTAGACATACGACCTCATCATGATCTTGAAGTTGTAGTTTCTAAAAGACAGAAGAGATTTTCCCACTGGAATTTGAAACATGACATATATGACTTATTTCTAACTCTGCAAGACTTGAGGTTTTAGGAAAAGATGATTTGCCCCTTTCAGCAAATTATCATGGGGTTCCTGGTCAACTGGTTGGAAAGATGGATGCATTGATTTGAATCATTTTGAGGTTACTGGTTWGACAGAAAAGGTGTTATTTTAATGCTTATATTACTTTATTTTGCAAACTTAAGCATCTTTTTGTTTGTTTTCTGTTATATCCCGCAGAAACGTTCCAGAGGTCAAGTGCTGTTTGACAAAGTGTGCGAGCATCTGAACCTTTTGGAAAAAGACTACTTTGGGCTAACATACMGAGACACAGAGAACCAAAAGGTAACCCACAAAAATGCAGGTGGCCTWTGGCATGTGAACGTCAGAACTCCCTGAGATACTCCCCAGACAGCTGCAAACAATCCAGAAGTTTGTTTTATCTTCCTTGCCAAGTTCCATAGACACAGTTTGAGCAATTGTTTTTTTGTGACTCTACTCCTCAAGAGCATCTCCTGTGCTTCCCTGGGTGCCCTCTCTTTCGGCAATTTATGACATAGAAAATATTAATAATAGAGCTGGTGCTCTTTCTAGTATGATTTATTCCTTCACTGTCAAGATGAAAGTCAGATTTACACTTATAAATACACTGCAAAACATAGAATACTAAAATATGGCTTAATAATAGTGGTTGGGACACAAATAGGCAGGAGAGGTCTGACTGTTCCTGCTAACTGCCAAGATAAGGGAAGGCTTTAAGCCTTGACTTTATCTWAGCATTATTGTTGATTTGACTAAAGACATTAGTCTTCAGAAGCAGTTGGTAGCAACAGTGAATCACATTCTGGTGTCCTGCATTCCAACTTCCATATGAAACAAGCTGTGTATTACAAGTGTTGAAGATGATCTACTGTGAAGGTGTTTGGGACATGGTACCGTGAAAGAGAGAGTATCAAAATATAATTTAAAATATGTTGTGCTATTTTGGCATTTTAAGATAAGTATTTTGACAGAAACCAATACAAAACTTCTTAGTAATATGCACAGTAGCTCAGCAGAGCTCATCAGCTGAGGGTATTTTGTACTTTGTGAAGCCTGAAAGGTCTTTCATGATGGAGCTGGAGCTTCTACGACTCTTTTAGCTGTTTATGTCTTATGGGAACAATAGTTGTGTTTTCTAGGCTTCMTTTTGTTTCAAATATATATGATATTAAATAAATTGGTCTTTTTGTKTACTTTTTCCCCTTTCTGTACAGACTCCTTTGTTTATAATTCAGAAAATCACTTAAGCAGATACTTGGTCCATGGCAGCACAAGATAATGCCGTAGCATGTGCTTAGTTTCGAGTTTTGAGAAAAGCTAGGCAGAAATCTAAGTGCATTTTCAGATAGATATGCTTTCCTATGGGAAAAAGAAGCATGGATTCATTAATAACATGTGGTTTAGAAGCACTAAATATTTATAGGTCACTAGTTACTTTACAGAGCTGAACAGTTAAAAGAACAACTGCCTGCCACCCCTTTTATTGATCAATAACATGCATATTTTTGATGTCAAAGTACTTAGCAATTCATCTCCATCCTCTGGCACATAACTTCCAGCCAGACAACATATGTGCACACATCCCAWGTCATCTTTGTAAACAGAAACCCTAATGTGTCTTTCATTTCTTGGTGCATAATGTGCTTTTGTGCTCAGCAATAGCTGGAGATCTTCAGGCTCAGGTTTTGCACCACAGAGCAGGTTTGGACAGCTGCAAACTGGTTGTTTTTGTTGGGGAGGGATTGTTGTGTTCTGCTTGTTTGGTATTTCTTTAGTGTTTTATTGTCTCTCTGATACATTTGTTTATCTTTCTTTGGAGAAAGTGGAACTTTCCTGGGGAAAGCGAACTTTTTGTTCTGGGCTCTGACACATTTTAAATATTAATTTGATTCTCTTAGAGGTCAAGACAGCAGAGGCACTGAGACCCCAAGCTGCTGTGTGCCTCCTCCAGAGGAATTTCATCTGCTCCTTGGCATCTCTGGAGTACTAACACATCACTGGGATAATTCTCCACATCCTCAGCAGGAGTTTTGTCTTGCATAGTCACTGGGCTCTGCGTGGTGTGGATGGGGGCAGAGGTGCTGTGGTTCTGCCTCTGATTTTCCCTGGAGAGCCCCTCATGCCCATGCTGCATTGCAAACATCCCTACTCTGCACTTGCTTATCCTCTAGCAAGTCTTTTGAGCTTTTCCAGGATTGGAGAGAAAAAAAATCAATCAAAACCACCTCTTTTTAACAAGTTTGTAGAAATCCAGTTTTCTCTGAAGATATTCTGCAAAAAGATCTCTGTGGGCTCATTTTACCAATTCCTATTTTTTATTCTTTATTTCAAATCATTCAGGCCCTCAAAGTCTGTGAAGGTTAATAAAACCCTGTTTCTACTCACGGTCACGTCTTGAAAATTAGTGTTAGCTCTGCCTTCTGCTACTCCAAGGAGAAAGGAGTGGCAGAGCTTCACATGTTCTAGCTTTAGCTCATAGCACTGTTTGAAAAATAACATTTATTGTGTTTTCTAATTCAAATTGAAAAAAGGAAACATTTTCTTTGCAGAATTGGTTGGACCCTGCCAAGGAAATCAAGAAGCAGATCCGAAGTAAGTTTGTTATTGTTGCCCCCTTCAACRTGTCTCCCCATGGGGACAAAGTGTATTTCAGAGTCATCTTTTGTATCCTGTCCCAAGTCTTTAGCAAAGGAATTATGTACATCCTTTAGATTTTTTATGCTAGGATGATGGTGAAGCATTACTGATGCTCATAACACATGAACTTGTGTTGCTGAAAACAACTTGACATTTGCAGTGATGCAAAATCCTGAAGTTTGACATTAAGCAATGTAACCTTAGGGACTAGGCCATGTATTTGAATTATTTCTTGCACTACTGATATTTATATCATATACAGAAAYACTGCTCATGCCCCATACTGAAATAATTCACTGACGCAAAATATTACTCTATCTAAAATACCTTTTCTTTCTTCATTTCAGAAGATTGATCTCTCTTCCAAAAATGACCATGAATTTTCTAATTCACATTAATCTTTTTAAAAGCTCAGCTGTTATAACTAGACAGCTAGTTATAAACTTATACTAGTTTATAACTAGGCACCTAGTTATAAACTTATACTAAGTTTCTACTAAAAGCAAAAATCTATATTTTAAATCTATATTTCTATTTCACTTCAGGGCTTCATATATTAGAAATTCAAAAACCACTCRAAGGAAAACCTTTTTGAGACTGCAGGGTTCAAAACTTGACTTGTGTTTTTTTACTTCCCCTCACTTTTAAAAATTTCCAAAATGTCTATGTGTATGACTTCTGTGGGCAGAAAAGCCCCAGTAATTTTTTTTCTTTGCACATTTTGTAAATGACCTCTTCTAGCACTTTTGCTTCCACAAACAAATGTGTCTGGTAGTTCACATTAATTGGGTAAAGCCTGGCAAAGACATCCTTTCCCTCTCCAAGATTAAAAGGGTTAATTTACACTGGTGGGAAAATTTCTCCATTTACTATGAGCAACTTCCCCTTTCCTCCAGTATTATTTTCATTACAAGTAAGTGATCTGCAATACAAAGGAATGTAGATTTACCTTTTTTAAGTCTCCGTGAAGGGATGGATGTGGAGGAGAAGGTGCTTTAGACCACAATGAGTCAGTTTACACAGATGGTCAATGCAAGTAAAGCAGCTCAGCTCACCCCTACATATTTGAAATGCATTTAAAATGTACCCAAGCCGTGAAATAGACAATGAAAGGTTGTGACAGTGGGAGATTAAGCAGGGCAGAAGAGTCTCATCCTGGACTTGAGGCAGTGGACAGTTGTGTTTGCAGAAAATGACAGTAATAATTTTCTTTCTCTCTACAATTCATCCCAGAAGTTTGGAACAGACCAACTGTGGAAAAGCAGTGCTGTTATCCATAATGCTTTCCAAAGCATATGTATAGTCCTGCTAAACTGGCTGAGTTGTAYGACATGCAGACCACACTGCTATGACTTCATCCCAGTGGCTGAGAAAGGTTCACATCCCGTTAGTTATATCCCACTAACTCGCACAGTGCTAGGTTTTATTCCAACCCTGTAAATATGGGGTGAAGACTGCTTACTCCTCYATCTTAACCATCTGTGCTATTATGATAAGCTTTATCATTGGTTTGATGTATTTTTTGTGCCAAGGAATAGATTTACAGGCCATGGTCCCTTCCATTTGTTGTGGAACCAGGCTGCATTCCCACTTTGGGGATGGTCTGCTCTCTGGTGGGAYCATGCCCCATCCTTGCTGCCAGCCAAATTTTCCTTTCACCGTCTTTTATGTCCCAAGAAAATGGAAAAGTTCCTAGAATCAAGGACTCCAAAGGTTCTTGCCAAGAGCTGAACTCCTGATGGTGAACATCAAAACTCTTCTTGCCCATCCATAGAATCATTGAATCGTTTGGAGTGGTTGGAACCTTAAAGATCACCTAATTTCAACCCCTGCCASGGGCAGGGACACCTTCCACTAAACCAGGTTGCTCAAAGCCCTATCCAGCCTGGCCTTGAACATTTGAGATTAGATGTGTGGATAACCAAAGTGGATGGGACCWCCCATGGGATAAAATTTCCTTGTTGCTTGTAAGAACAGTGCGGTTTGGGGTTTTGTTATTGCTTTTCATTTGCATTCAAGTCATGTGCTAGTGTAACCTAACCCTTTTTTTTCAGAACAGCTTCTAAATTTACCTACCATGTTCAACTCTATTTTTAAATCTTGATATTATTTTTTTTTACAACATTTAAAGCTAACACTCCAGAAATAATTTTGCCAACTCTGGAGATACAAACCAGTATCCATCCCATGGGTCAACTAAATTTAGTGAAATAATTAAATAAGAATTCCCCAGTGCAATGTACTTTTGCAGTCATACTCTCTGTTTGTCCTTGCAGTTTTGTCTGCACAATAATTTATGTCTGCTGAAGAAAGGAGCTATGTGCTGAGGCAGCAGTCTGAGAGGATGCTGTGAGGCTGATTTGGGCAGCTAGACCTCAGCACATCACCCTACTCCAGAGCCCATTCTTACTCTGGCTTGTGGTCTCTGTGCTTTGGGTTGTTGGTTTTTAAAACTTTTACAGACTGTGTAGTGCTTACTTTCAATAAACCTTGTTCTCAGACTGAGAGCTTTTTTTAGTATTAGTAATAAATTACTGCTCACTCAGAATCCTCACTTCAGTGGGAATCCTGCTAAATAAGAAAAGAAAATCTGATCTAATACAGTATCTTCAGTATGATGTGTGGGAAAAATATTCTAAAACCTGTTCTTATTAATTGCTTGTCTGGGATATTTTTGAGTCTGCTGGTGATTGAGTAGCATGAGMTCTCTGTTTGCATTTGCAGTGTACTTTCAGTCAATCTATGTTTTTTTCCAGGTGGTGCTTGGCAGTTTGCATTTAATGTGAAATTCTACCCTCCAGACCCTGCCCAGCTATCTGAGGACATTACCAGGTGTTTTAAACATTAAATACCTTTTAAGAAGTGGCTTAAAAGTTGTTCCTGGTAGCACTTACACTCTAATTATACAAGAAAAGAAATGTTTTATATTCCAATTGTCTCTCTTTTTCATTTGAGTTTATGGAAAATATGCAATACTTTGACAAAGAAGATGGTGTGAACAGTGTCTATCCTCTGTGTTAGGAAGTATTTTGTGTAGTTTAAGCCTAAACCCCAGATTTTTCAATATGTAAATTCCTTTGAGTTCATTTTAATATTCACAAAGATGCCTGATGCCCATTTTTGCCAGTCATAACAAGTTATTACTGTAARTAAAATCATGACTATGAAAGAAGTGAGATAATGTTGTGGTTTTATGACTGTACTGAATCCAAAACAGAGCACTGTACCACCTACTTAGGGAAAAATCAACCCTTTCCCAGCTGAAGCCAGGATAGATGAGAATAAGCATGCATATGCCAATTTTGTGTATCATTTGACAAAGTAAGCGATTGATGTGCATGGAGTAGAGAATATGGTGGTAATTAATAGCTGCTCCCTCCTCTGCAAGTCACTCAGCTCTACACTCTACACCTCTACTCTTTGGTTTTGTATTCACATTGCAACCACAATAAAAAAACCCAAAACTTCACCTGATTTCCTCCTTGGAAGGAGGCACAAAAGTTTTAATCTGTGATGAGTTTTTGTGCCATCAGCAAACTGTTCCTCAGGCTGTTGCAACATTTGGCAACCTTTGAATATTTTTAACCTTCAGTGTTTTATGGACTACTTGGTGCTTTTAAGGTAGCATGRAGCCTTTGGCCTTCATCAGGGTCTCCTGTGGTAGGTACTGTGCAGGAAGACAGTGGGCCAAGAGTTCACAATTGAACAGAGGACTTCCAAAGGAAAGGATTGCTTTATTCCTCTTCAGACTCCTAAATTTCCCCTGGAAGCTCTGCCTTTGCCACCAAACCAATGCTCTTCACTTTTTTCTTCTGTTTTCATGTATCTGGTGAAACCTTCCACTGCATATTTCTGTGGTTTTAACAGCACTTACTGTTTAAATGTATTTTTGAGAAAGCACAACATGTTGCTAAGGAGACAGCTTATGTTTTTTGAAAGACTTGTTCTCCTATTCTTAAATGAACACTATATGAGAGATTTAATTATTTTTTTCTCCTGAAAGAATTATCAGGTAACTTTATATGTAAGTGATTTGTGATAGAAATCTAGTATGTATAATAGGTATTTCTTCATCTAGCTCACTAAACAAAGTAATAACTTTATTTAGAGATCTCCATGCTTCTGTATAAAGATAAATTAGGTGTTTCTACTGATAAATTAGGCAAGAGCTTGGGGTTTTGGAAGTCCTGGGATTGTTTTTACAAAATTATTATTGTCCTTGTGAATGGCTGAAGATCTCTGGGCTTGGYTGTCTGCAAGTGCCTATTGGAACCGAGGCCTCTTTCCAGTGCTCGGGCGGTGCTTCTTTGGGGTCAGCRGTGCAGGGGCCCTGTCTGAGCTGCTTTGGTGCTCCCTTCCAGGTACTACCTCTGCCTGCAGCTGAGAGATGACATTGTTTCGGGCCGGCTGCCCTGCTCGTTCGTCACGCTGGCCCTGCTGGGCTCCTACACCGTGCAGTCGGAGCTYGGGGACTACGACCCCGACGAGTACGGCAGCGACTACATCAGCGAGTTCCGCTTCGCRCCCAACCACACGAAAGAGCTGGAGGACAAAGTGATCGAGCTGCACAAGAGCCACAGGTAAGCACAGGGCATCAGTGTGAGCTCTAGCCTGCTTCAGGAACCACCTTGGTGCATCAGGAGATGTTAAATTCTGCAGTGGTGTTCTTAAGATTTTTCCAGCAAGACTCTTCTGYGTGTCTTTGGATAGAGAAGAGCTTTGCAACATGTGAATTAACAGGGTCTGCACTAGAGCTGTGGCTCTGGTAGGTACCCAGSTACATAAGGGGTATAACTATAGTTCTGACAAGCTGAAAATATTTTCCAGCTTCTGGATTTTCTTTTGGATTCTGTTTCCTTAACATTTATGCTAGAACTGGTTACTTTTTCCACAGGGGAATGACACCTGCAGAAGCTGAGATGCATTTCCTGGAGAATGCCAAAAAACTATCAATGTATGGAGTAGATCTCCATCATGCCAAGGTATGTACTTTGGTTCTTTCACTAGCCATGTCTCCTGTGGTGTAGTACAAGGATCTGCATGGACTCCCTGATTTCTTTTTTCTTGTATTTTTGAGACAGGGATGAATCATGTGTCAACATGAGGAAAGGTGACTCATGAAATAAGCATAATTATATACTTTGTAACCAGACCATAACTTATCCTATAGATTCAAAGATGTTGCACATCAATTCTCATGTTGATTAAACAAATGCTATCCTTGAGGAAAATACTGAATGGATGAGGTGAYGAGGGAGGATTTTAGAAGCTGTTCAGAGAGTGATGAATTTTCTTTTTGTTCAGCTACAYTTTCCAGTTTAGTAAGGCCAACCATGCTATCTTAACTGGATAGCAGATCATTTTTATGCTGCAAAGGACTTTAAGCAATTATTTAGCTGTGCTGGAAACCTAATCAGATTGATGATAATGGGGAGAGAGCAGCTTGTCTCTTTCCTGAAGTGTGGTTGTTGCGGTTGACAGGGAGGGCAGTAATTCTCCTGGAAACATTCTCCCATGATAAAGTAGTTTCTCTAATCATCAGCAGGCTAAGTTATGAATAAAACATGGTCATTCTTACTGTGGCTGGAGAGAGTCACTTATTAGCCTTGTATTGGTTGTCGAATTTTTGGTTTTAAGGTTTTTTCCCAAATAAATAATTACTATTGTTTTCCTCACTCTTCAGAGTAAGATTAATGGATTTTAACATTTTTGAAGTTAGCAAGCATCCTTGGCAAATGAATATGGAACCAAAGAATCCTGCCCTTTGGAGGGAACCGCATTTTCTGTAAAGGTCAAGTYATTGTGAGCCTGGTTTTCTGCTGCTGCAGCTCCTTTCAAGACTTGAGATAAATTTGCAGCTTGGATTTTGAAAGAGTCTGCAACCATGTCCCTGGGGCATTTCATAGGAGCTGTACATTTGTGTTACAGAATTCAAGGCAATCTTTTGTGTTCTGTTAATTGCCTTCACTGAAAATGAAGAATCTGTGTACAGCTCAATGGGCAACATCTACCAGGAGGGATGCCACTGCCTTCCCTGTATCCTGCAGATACACAYACTATCTTGAGGCACATTTGGAGCAGAGAGAAATGGATTGATAAATGTCACAATGCAAAGAAGTCCAAAAACCAGCAACTAAATGGATTACTGTTTTTAAAAAGTTACAGGCTTTGTTACTGAAAATTTTAYATAACATAGCATTAAGGCCTAAGTGTTTTTTCAGAATATTGTAGAAAAGCTGTGAATTTTAAGATGGGATACTATAAGATAACCATTTTATTTATTCTTTCTTGAAAAAGTGTTAGTAACCTGGTTTGCTCTTTTTTTTCTTCATGTTGAAAGACTCAGAGAAAAGTAGAAAAAGTAGAAAAGCTAATGTCTCTCCAAACTGATGCTCTTTATTTTAAAAAGCTGCAGTGATAACYAAGATGTGTCTGTCTGTGGGTTAAGGAACCCCACAGTCATCTTGAAACATTAACTGAAGGTGGGAAAAGTAGACTGTGTGAGAAGTCATGTTTAGTTCTAAGTCTGCCAGTGAGATTTGATGATGTCAGGCTAGGGGACAAGTATCTCTGTGCATGTCTTTTCGAAGCCGTGCCACAACAAATGTCTCTATGTAAATGTCCATCATTAACGTTGTGCCAATATCTTCAGTGTTGGACTCATCTGCTCAGATTAAAACTAGTTCTCAGTTATCAAATGCAAGGCTGTGATGAAAAATATGTTCAAATAGAYAGACTTGTCCTCTGGGCTGTCACCATTCTGAGGAAGGCCACCCCATCTGTATGCAGAGAAAGAGGGATGTGCCTTGGACCTTACAGCTAAGASGTTCCTGTCCCATGTAACCACATGGCTCCTGAAAATAGCCAAATTCTTTTATTCAGGTTTCATTTTACAATAGAAGTAGCATATTGGAAAACAGTCTCTGACACCAACAAGTAACAGAAGTCTTAAATAAACTTAGATTTTTGGTGAAGATGGAAATAAGGGAAGAAGGTATTTCTCAACAATTTCTGAGAAAGTGTATAAAAAGAAGCCCCTTGCACCTGCAGAAACGTGCCATGTATGAGCACACTTGCATTTCAGACATTCACCAGGCGGTGTGATTATTGCAATGAGACTTTTTATTTTAGAATTGTTCAGTGTATTTAGATATTGCTCTTTGCTTAGGAAAGTGAAACTGAAGTACACTAAAAAAAATTAGCTTTGTCTTTTCTGTAGTGSCTGATGGTGATACCACACATAAGCTGTATTTAGAAAAAAAATCTGTCTTTAAGTGGTGATACCATCGTTGTTGGAACATATGTCCTCTATTGATGTCTTTTCTAACACTGGAGTGACTTTGTGGCACTATTTCTGTGTTGTGATTTTAAAACTTTTTTTTTCATTTCAAGCTGTGCCGTAGCTGTTTCATCATGGCTGACCATGCATACCATTGTGTTGGTCTTGAAATGTTATCAGATTTTCACCAAGTGCCTAAAAGAAGGCTGGGTGGGAAAACTAGAGGAAAATTATTAATTTCTTTCATGATTATCATATGGTGACATCTTCATAGCTTCTGCTATCAGGTTTTTGTGACTTTAAGTTATGTAAAAACAATTTGTGAAGAACTCAGTGCTTTGAATTGGATTCTTCTTTTCTGTATCAGTACTACTACTTTAGCTAAATGAAAAAACATTGATAGAAGATACTGAAGATTGGTTTTAGACTATTTGAAGACTTCTAAAGGAAAGAAAAATCTATATTTCTTCCTTAAAAAAACCAATATTTATGGGTATGTTCTGATAAGATTGTGAACAAATCTTTTGTGTAGTGCTATTGTGTCTGAGCTACAGCCTCCTGGCAAACATAGGTTATAGCRCAGTCACAGTCACACACTTTTAAAAAAGAATCCTTTCTGGTCCAAATGCCCAACTTTATGCCCACTGGGCATTTCAAAGAGCAAAGGCACAAGAGCATTAAAGAAACTAGCAAACCTACTAAAGCCAAGGTGACCAAACTACAGAAGAAAAATTTATCTAAGGATTCACAAGGCTTAGTCATGGAGATGAGTGATACCAGGAGACRTAAATTTTTATGCTGTCATACTTACTTTCAATCTGGTATTTATGCTAATAACACTTTTTTATTATGCTAATAAAGCTTTGCTGTATGATTGATGTATTTCTTTTAATGCCATAAAAAATTYTCCTCCTTCTTTTGGAGTCTTTATTAAATATAAGGAAACACTGGAAACCCTCAGTTTCCTTCACCCTGCCCAACCTTACTATTATTGGCATGAATGCATTCAGTGAGGAGGGTAACACTCAGAAATCAGGTCACTACAGCTGATGCATTAAAAAGACGTAGCTCAGATAGAAACACGGGATACAGGAGTCTGCAGTACTGTAGGACGCAAGGATAGAAGTACTCAACAAAGTGCATTGCTTGMTGTTCCAGGATTCTGAAGGAGTGGAAATCATGCTTGGAGTCTGTGCAAGTGGACTCTTAATATATCGAGACAGACTYAGAATAAATAGATTTGCCTGGCCAAAGGTTTTGAAAATTTCCTACAAGAGGAACAACTTCTACATCAAAATCCGACCAGGGGAGGTAAGGGCATCCTGGTTTTCTTAAGTGGATGAGCCTCTTGAAAAAACATGTTTTTACTGATTTGTTGATTTATTTTGTTCTATAAGCTTTTAACATTCCTCTCCTTTTATATTTCCTCATTTATGCTGATTTCCTTAGGAAAGGTTAGGTACACACTTTATTTAAGATACAGGTAAAAAACAATTTTGGTATTTTTCTGTTTACATCCATGAACTAATGTAAGGAATAAACATGGCCATCTGGACATAAAAAGCTCATCCATATCATGAATACTTTGGGCATTTAAGTAGCATATTGTTTATTCATGGAGAGCTTATTATCCTCCCTCCTCAGTTGTACATGCAACTGGCGTTTATCTCAGCCACTAAGAGATGTAGACAGGCCATACCAACCTTTATAAACATATCAGACCAGTATATTTGCAGCATTTTGGGTAGCTGCACACATTAGCCCTCGCAGGCCCGCAGGAGCTCCTGTGCTGGCTCTGGAGAAGGGGGTGTGAAACCTCGTACTGTGAGTGCCCTCTCGTGGCTCAGCCGGATGCGAACCAAATACCGACCTSATGGGCTGAGCATGTGCCCTCCCAGAAATCATGGATATCATGGAAGGGTTTGGGTTGGAAGGGACCTTAATGATCATCTAGTTCCAACCCCTCCACCGTGGGCATGGATGCCGTCCACTAGACCAGGTTGTCCAAAGCTCCATCCAACCTGGCCTATAAGATGATAACTCTTGAGAAATTCAGGATCATCACAGGCAAAGGAGGATTTCCATTTTAAATGCTGGTACAATAATTGGCCTGTGATAGATGAAATCCCCATATCCATTTAGAGTGAGGAGCTGTGTAGCAGGACAGAAATCACTTAGATGAGGACTGGCATTTCTCCCTTAATGCAGCCAGTGTCTCTGGGACTGACTTYGTAATTGACCTGGGAAACTTGCTGGGGCTCCCTACCCCTGAGCCTGAGCCTTTTTTGGAGTTCCTAAACCAAAATCCATAAACCTGCATCTCCTRCCCATCAGCAGACACAGTTTTACTAACCAAATATCTAGCCTTGAATTTGATTTTAAGAATCCAAACAAATACTCATTGGCATTCCCAATGCCTGCGCTGAAGCTCTGCACCACTGCTACCCTGTTGAGCTCTGCTGGTCTTGGTATACAGTATGCTGTGACCAGGCCATAGTTCCATGTATAAAATAGTTCCATAGTTCCATAATCAATGCAGCGTCTGTCCAAATTACATTTGATGATAATGTGATTCACTAACTCACGTCATCTTTATTATTTTGTTATTCCCTGCCTTATTTCCCTGTCAGCTTCAGTAGGGATCCAGACTTCCTTGCAAGTGCCTTTCTGTCTACCTTTCCTCCATCACAGCAACTCTGTTTTACCTATTCAGCTATCTGCATGTAGCCATCAGCAGGTTACAGCAGATATAGCTGGCACAGCTTCTGCATCTGAAATATATAAATTTGCAGCACAATCTGAAGAGGTCTGTTTTTATCTCTGAACAATTCTTTTCAATTACCTGTCTTGCCTCATCCTCCTCAGATGAATTAACTCTAACCAATGTGATTTACTGACAGTAGTACTTTCTCTGTAAATATCCTTAATCTAAGGCTGTGTGAGACCAAATCAGTCCCTAAGGACTACTGTTCACCCCCAGCTATTACCAGGCTTCCCACTGTAGTTCTAACTAGTGAAATTAAATCAACCGGGTAAAATACTTGAGTGATGTTTTCTCAGAAGTCTCCCAAGTGTTAACTGATCTCTTTGTTACTATAGAGTATAAAACATCACTGTCACCATAGGAAATCTCTTGCTCATTACTAGTGTTTCCCCCCAGAAATGATCCTCAAAGGTTGCCATAGATTATCATTTACAGCTTCTTTCCCAGAATTCTTTCTGTAGAATATAGATATATTTGGTTATGTACATGAGCATATACATTTGCCCTCGCGATGAGGTGATATGGAGGAAATGAAGATGAACCTGTGTACACTGTCTAAAAAGAGATGCACAGCATCAAAAACATACTTATTCTTTTTTCCTACCTAGTTTGAGCAGTTTGAAAGCACTATTGGGTTTAAGTTGCCAAATCATCGTGCTGCAAAGCGTTTATGGAAAGTGTGTGTTGAACACCATACATTTTTCAGGTATGTGGATTTCTTTTCCTAAAGGTGTGATGTAAAACACAACAGAAAATATCAATTTTATCAGCATAGACAAAACCCTTCGAATCGAATTTTCATTTTGATCATGAGGTACCTCTGAGCAGATAAAGGAACATTATTGCTTTTTCAAATTTTGAGATGTTGCACCCAAATTATTCATACTATTTCAGATAGATAGTGCTTAAAATCACCATATGGTCCTAATTAATCACTTTGCTCTATCTGTACCACGATATTATCAGCTGCTATAATTAAAGAGGTGAAGGATTCTGCTGCATTACTGCATATAAGCTTGCATAGAGAGAACAACTTATATGGAAGATTGCTAGGGGATGTGGGTAAGAGTTTAAAAAAGAAGAATTTTTTAAATTATGTATGAAAGTACAGACAGTAGTAGGTCATGGTTTTCTTTGGTCACCCAGAATACATAACTCATAGCTGTAATTTTTTGAATACTAAGGAGTTTTGCAGCTATTTTTTTGATTTCTAGGAAGATTGGAGAAAAATGTGGAATAGTGAAATAAGTGCTGTAATTCGTTTGTGCTAAGATAGTCACTAAACAGATACTTAGAAAGAGGAACTCAAAAGGGTGAGATTTTCAACAGTTTGAAAGGGTGTGTCCAGTGCTTAAGTACTGTTTAGATTGTTTGGGAGTACTAAAGAATTTCCCTCCTTTCTTAAAACTGTTGGTTCAGGCTGTCTGTACATTCATATGAAATGCAGTCTTAGCAGCAAAAGATCTAAAGAGAAATGGAGTGTGCATTTCGGGGGTATTTTCTGATTTTTAATGAAAAATAAATGTCTAAAGCATAGACTCCATAGCAGGAGAATAACTTCTTCAGCCAAGTGCCATGCCCAAAATACAGAGGGTGGRAGAGCTCTAACCTGAAAAATGTCTACACCCCTGTGAATGAATACTGCCTGTCATTCACTGGAAATCAGTTCCGGCCCTGTCCTCAGCATGACATCACCATGTTAAATTTGAAGAGATACATCTGCATTTCAGCCCCGTCGGGCCTCTGGTACAAGGAACACCTTCTTTTCAGTTTTGGTAACCAGAAAATAGTAAATTTAATTTTTGAGCATGAAGGARTTGAGTGATTCTTGCCCATTTGGAAGAACTCAGATCTTCAAATGCTTTAGCTAAGTGGTTTTGTCATGCTGTATGAGAGGCATCCTTTGATTCCCTTTTAGCCACAGACCGCTGAGGCACAGGTTACGATGGAGAGTGATACCCAGCAGTCGTCTTCTCTCCTCTGCTGAAGCAGTGGGCTGATTTTGGAGGAGGGGGAATAACAGGTGTACTGCTTGGTGTGTTTTAGGCTCCTGCTGCCAGAAGCACCTCCAAAGAAGTTCCTCACGTTGGGCTCCAAGTTTCGCTACAGCGGCCGGACGCAGGCRCAGACGAGAAGAGCCAGYGCCCTCATAGACCGTCCTGCACCTTACTTTGAGCGCTCCTCCAGTAAACGTTACACCATGTCTCGCAGCTTGGATGGGGGTAAGGGCCTCTCAAGTGACCTTATCAAACATTGTCATCACAGTGGTCACTGCTTTAGATTAGGTGTGAACCTCATCATCTCCTCTCCTTGAGATTTGGCTGAGCAGAGGCTGTGAGTACCTGCAYGTTCGCTGTAGGGGTAGAGGAGGAGGATGCAGAGAAATTCTATGCTGAATGTACCTCTGTGGTCCTTACAAAATGCTTGGCTGGAGGACATCCTTTGGAGCCCACTCCTCACAGAGCCTCTGTCCTTGGCCTCGTATCTGGGGAAGGATGGGATGGACCTGCCTGCCCAAGAATGTCAGGCTTTAACACTTTGTCAGGGTTGGTATGAGTGACTGTTTGGATTTTGGTTGAATCCGAGATTTTCTTCTGTGTAGGTTTTTCACTTAAGTTCATTACAATCCAGAAATTATTAATTTTTTCCCTTGAGTAATAATGCTTGATTCCAATTACCTCACATCCTGCTCCAATGAGCACTAAGAGACTTTTTTCATATGTTATTTTCTAAGGAATGAAATGGAGAGTAACATACATAGGTTAATAGTRCATTCTTCCTCTCTTTATCCTTGATTCATGGAGGTCATGACTCTGCTGCTGACGTTGTTTAAATCAGTGTGTAGTTCAGAGTATCAGCTACTTCCATCAGCTACTGCCATCAGCTGTTACTGAGTTGTCAGCTGTTGAGTAAAAAGAGGCTGTAGTTTTGTAGTTTATTTTTGTGGGAAAAAAAAAAGACTGAGACTAAACTCAGATTCATTACAGATTTWAAAAAAAAGGTGTATTCTCTTGCAGAATATCACAAATTGCAATGAGTATAGTTGGTGGTGGGGATGGGGAGAAGTTTTGATTTAAAAGTACACGTGACAAGCCTTTTTCTCTCCCTCTAAAGGTGCTGCTTGTCATTGATTATTTTGGAATATTCTAATTCTGATGTGCTTCTTACTCGTTACCAAGCAACTGGTGACCTGATTGCTGTGCATGTGTTTCAAAGCAGAAATTATTCTTCTGCATTATTTTGTTTGTAACATCTAAATAAGATGTCTCCCTCTACTCCCTTTGCTTTCTCTTCCCTCCTAAACTTATTTCAAGAGACAAGATAGCTGAAACACTTTACCCAGCATTTGTTAGACTCTGCAAGGTGTTAATTTGCCTAAGTGCAGATGGGGGAAAGAGGTTTTTTAAATCAATGCTTATGATCTCATCACTAGCATTGTTACTATAATGCAGATGTGTCTGTAACATTCTGCATTGTGCTTACATTGTGATCCAGACTCTGTCATTTGTTACAGATGCAAGTCAGTTTATAAATTTGAATAATCCTATTGGTTTAGAAATTAGTTACTCAATAGTCAAGAGCAGGGTCTGGGCATATCTTACAGTTTTGATTACATTCTGTCTGTAAAGGTACTATTTCTTTCAAAATAACTTTTATATATTTAAATCTGATTAATTATTGAGCACTTGCATCCTAAAATATTCTGGTTGGGTCTGCTGAACTGAATGTCATCACTTCACAGAATTTTTTAGGATAATGAGCTCTCCTAAGTGGCAGACTTTAGTACTCAATAATACAAGGATCACAATTCCTTTTTCTCAGGTATTATGCCTGTGCTATATCAATACTGTCATTTTGTGTAATGCAGCACGTTACTAGATCTGCATTTGATCTGCATTTTTGTATTCTGACAGATTTAAAAAAAAAATCTCTTCCACCCCCATGGCTGATGTCATAGCTGGTTCTCCTTATGTTTCCTGCCTGATAACTGTGGCAATGCATTGCTTTTTTTATGTGGTGTTTTACTACAGTACTAATTTTAACAGCTTGCTGAAATTTAACAACTGTGTAATGCACACATTAGCTACAGTAATGTGTGTATACACATCCATAATATATGTATATGCATATAAAAGCTATGAGCTTCAAGTAAACAATTTATTTAAATGTATGCACGTGCTTCTGGTTTTCTGAAACATGACATAGTTGTGTTTTCAGTGTTATCTAAAATGTTTTTCTAAACCAGCTTTTTTAATTTTATGCAGCTTCTCAGCAAAAGCTATTTCAGATTTTCCCTCTTTAAATATTTGCTTTTAGCATCAGTGAATGAAAACCATGAAATGTACATGAAGGATTCTGTGTCTGCTGCAGAGGTTGGTACTGGCCAGTACGCCACAACAAAGGGCATCTCTCAGACCAACTTGATAACCACTGTGACTCCAGAGAAAAAGACAGAAGAGGACAAAGACGATGAAGAGGGCAAAAAGAAGAGAGCAGAGGAAGTCACCCCGATTTCAGCAATACGCCATGACACCAAGGTAGAATTTTCCGGGTTTTGCATTAAACAGGGCTGCCTTGAGAGTGCTTGGAGAAACACAGAATTTTTAGGGAAGGGGGAGACGAAGGAAATAAAACTTGTTCTGTGAAAGGAAATATACTATGTGTATATACATGTCTTGAATCAGTGTTTCTGTAGTCCTTTCAGTTTTCGTATTATGTTGTAAAGGTTAGTTCCTGCCTTGGACTTTTTTTTTGAAATATGTTTAACAGTCAGAATGATGTTTTTCACACAGCATTCAACAGCTCTTTAGGAAATGCCCAGAAGTAGCCTGGCGGTGCATGTTTTTTCTTCTGGTTTTCGGTCATAATTTGACTTTAGTCTGGCCATCCTGGTTTTTTATTTTGACAAGGCAACAAAATGATTCTGTATTCTTGTATGTAGCTCTGTACTTTAAACTATTCCTCTTATACTTCTCATAACACTGTTTCCTTGCATGAATTTCAGTGGGCATTTTTTCTCTATTCATTTCTGGATATTAATCTGCTATTATAAGCAATTATTTTCTGACATACAAAAGCATTTGCTTCACTTGTTTGAAGTTTCTGTTGAAAGAAGCATTTTTTTATTGATGGTTCTCTTATCAGTTGTTAAATTTGACTCATCCCTCATCATCTTCAATCCCACCACCACSACCACACACACATACACACATGGTTGTGCATAATATCTACTGAGATATTRAAACAGGGTAAACCAAACAGAAGGATGGAGAAAATAGTAAATAGAGATTGACAGTAAAGAGGAATATGGTAGAATAGCATTCAGAAAGTGTACTGTGGAATGCACTTGCTAAACGAGTAAAGTTTACTCCCATCTTTTAGGAAGAAAAACCTTGAKATATATATATTTATATCCACAGAACTGTCAAGTATGCACATGTTAGAACCTGTATTTATCATATAAGGCCACAATGAGCTACATAGCAAAAGGATCRAGTCCTCAAAAAGAGTTCCAGTTAAGCTACTGAAAATCAGAAACAAATTGAGTTACTGAAAATTGCAAATGAGAAAGATTTTCTTCTGAAAGTAGCTGTATTGTAGCATTTAAAAGATAATCTCTACAAAATTTAGCTGGGGTCTTCTTGAAACTCCATTAGTTTCCACATGGAGAAAGAGTGATGAAAATCAAACATGTAGAAAACATTCAAAAGAAGCTAGTTCTGTTCTAAGTGTTTGTTAATTTAAGTCAATGGAGGGATCAGTTGCATTTTGAAGATCATCTAGCTATTCCTTATATATGGATAGAAATACTCAGAGATCTTTTAGGACACTAATTTGATGGAATTTATATATGCACAAATGATTGATTTTTACCCCCACTCAAGAGATGAATCCTTTTTAAACCATCACAGAGTTTCAGTTGTGTAATCCTAGAGAGATCTGAGTCCTGTGTCCACGTGGACCTGCTAACAGATTAGTCTGTCATCATAAAGAGAATGTCTCAAGAAATACAAGCTCAAAATCAAACCCTTTTAAGGGCATATAAGTGTTTTAGGTATGTTTTCCATTAAGATATTTTGCCTTTGTTTTATCCATGTRTATTGAAGTACCAGAAGTTATTCTAAGTATTAATACTGAAGATGTCAGCAAGTGAATAGTCTGAATTAGAAAAAAATACATTTCCTTTGGATTTTTGTCTTTACAGTAAAGAGAAGTTGTATTTGCATGTSTATTTAGCTCACACAAAAACCTTTGAGTCCATCATCATTAAGTTTTGACTTGATCTTACTACATTAAACCCATAAAGACATTTGTAAGTGGTTTGAAGCTAGGCTTGGTTCTGATTGTTTAGTTTGGGAATAYAGATTCCTTGAATTGATAAATTGCTAGAGAAGAGAGAAACGGAAGTACGAAAGAGGAAGAAAAGGAGTTCTTCCATGTAATTACTTGGCATTCCTACCATTAATATACCTGGTAAAGTTCAGGCTTAGTAGCAATCTTTGTCTAAAACTTGGATCAGCATTTTTGCCTCCAGTTCAACACCAGCTTGAACTGGAGGCAGATGCTGTTATGGTTTTTAAGTAATTTTGCTTTTGGGAGCCTGGAGTGAAAGTGTAATGGCTATTATAGCTCCCTGGGGAGATRTAGTACGGATGAAGCAGCTCAGGCACTTAGGGTTTGGTCATGGATCCAGTGGGCCACTTCAGCCACATGCACTTGGGAGATTTTGACCAAAACATCTCTGATCCATCAGCGTTGTGGCAGATGTGTTGTACTGGGTATACATTTTGGTGATGACAGTGGTTTTTGTCCTTCTAAAGAGCAGTGGTGTCTGCTTGAAGGGAGCATGTGAAATGACAGTCAGCATTTCCACGGAATCACCTCCCTCCTCCTACCAATTTTTTGACCTCAAATGACCTGAAAGGCCAGTCGAATGCCCTACAAGTGGCATATCAAAGCAAATCCTGCTTGTTGGTAGCCAGTATTCTTGGCATTGTGGTGAAACTTGTAGGAAAACCATCAGGGGCACTTTTGCCTCTTCGCTATGGGTAAAGGATTACATTTTGATTATGAGAAGATGTGGCTGTGTGGGACAAGGACTTCTCCCTAGCCAGCCCCCCTTCAGATCCCAGTGAGAGATTATGGGGTTGGCTGAGCCTCAGGTCTCAGCTCCCTGCTTTCAGTGTATGGCTGAAGAGATGGCAGCATGGAGGGGCTGGCAGGGTGCATGGCTGGGAGGGGCTGAGTCCCCAGCACAGCCTGCTTGGGCTCACAGTGWGCAGAGGTGCGGGCAGGGCTCTGGGGATGCCCAGCAGGGGCCAGTGGTGGGAGCTGTGCTGAGGAACTGGCTGCTGGGATATCTGTTGAGCTGTTTTTTCCATCATGGATTTCTGCTCCCCCCACCAAACAACAATGTGKTTTAATTTGGTTTATAGCCTAGATTTTTTTTTTTTTTTTAATATTGCAATCAAGGAATTCAGAGTCCTTGGAGTTTTAATTATTAATGCTGAGGTTGTCCAAGGCATAAATAGGAAGCGTTTGGCCCCCACCAAGTCTCCTCCTGACTGCAAGAATGCTGTCACAAGTAGTGCTGGTATTAGAAATATGTTTCCTTCTTTGTTGCTCTGCATATACTTCATGTATGAAAACTTTATTATCAGAAACCAATCTTGCAGTAAGTGGAAATTGGCAACACTTGAAACTCCCCATGTGGCCATGGAGGCTTTTGTGTAAATCCTGTGCTGCAGAGGACTAGACAAATGTTGAATCAAGAAGTTGCCTTTTGTAAGCTGTGATTGATTCTCTAATACCTGTGGTGTGTGGCATGGGAACATGCACCGTTCAATTCAGTGGAAAGCTGTGGTGTTAAAATACTGTTTATAATTTTAAATATATAATATATATTATTTATCATCACAGAAGAAAATTAACTAATTACAGTTTTCTTTTTGTCCTTTTGCTTTTGCGCCTTGTTTGCTGCCCTTTCTCTGTCACCAGCCATCTTTGCTTGGCACTGACTCCCACCACTCCTCGCCATCCTCTCAGCCTGGCCCCCATGTATCTTCAGCAAAGCTTCGCAGGAGATGCAAGGAGAGCACTCGGACAAAGTCCTTAGGCTGTGAGGCCCCCAAAGAGAGCGCTCCAAAACACAGCGAGTCGGAGCCAGACTCTGACAGAAAGGGGCGAGTTTGCTCCGCCGAGCAAGACGTGGCTTTTGGCTACAAGCAAAAAGCCAGCAAAGGCGGAACACTGTTCTCCTTCTCCTTGCAACTTCCAGAGTCATTTCCTTCCCTCCTGGATGACGATGGCTACCTGTCGCTCCCTAACCTCTCCGAAACCAACCTCCTGCCTGCCAGTGTGCAGCACTACCTCCCCATCCGCTCCCCCTCCCTCGTGCCTTGCTTCCTCTTCATTTTTTTCTTTCTGCTCTCTGCCTCTTTCTCAGTGCCATACGCCCTCACTCTCTCCTTTCCTCTGGCTATGTGCCTCTGCTACCTGGAGCCCAAGGCGGCCTCCTTGAGTGCCTCACTTGCCAATGACCTGAGTGACAGTTCAGAGGAAGAGGTGTGTACCTCGGCATCGAACACACTCTTTTTCGTGTTCAGTGCTTCAGTCCTAACCAGTGTTAGATTGCTGCAATAGTGGTCCTACTTTCAGAGCCTCATTTCTGTCTGTGCTGATATGTTAGAAGGGATTTTTTTTTTAGTTTGGGGGTTGTTGTTTTTTGTTTTGGTTTTTATTTTTTTCTTCTTTTTTTTTTTCTCATGCTGGGACTACAGCTTGGAGCCCAGGGTTAGGCACAACACTGTGTGGAAGAGGCTTGGCTTGAACTGTGTCAGTTGGTTCAAAGTGACTTGCACTAACTGATAAGACCTTTTTCTTTCTTCTATCAGTTTAGAATAGTTTTAGGATTAGGATMGTTATCTAACTAGTGGGTATTAAGTATTGTTTTCTGCATAGTTACTAACCATCCAAATATATGAATATGTATCTACATTTATTTATATGACTAGATGCCTAACAATGATGAGCACCCTCACCAACTTCAGTATGTTCGAAGTTCAGATAGACTCAGCTTTTTGCAAAAGGCTATCAGCTGTAGCTGACCCCCAGAGACGGCTTTCTGGTCCAGCAAAACCTGGATCTCAATTTTCAGCCTTGATCCTATCTCTGCTGCAGATTAAATTGTTTTTCCATGGTTAARTCCAACGTATCAGTGAGGGGTCAGATTGGGACAGCTGCTCTGCAGCTGTTGCAGGAGCATGCCATGTGGGCTGCCTTGACATTTGCAGTGTTTGTTTAGCACTGCCAAAACTGATGCCTTAAGCCACCAGGGTCATCACGGGCAGATGAACCAGCTGCAGTGGTTCTGGGTACTGTGGATGTGATGGTATATCCAGAAGTAGGAAAGGAATCTTTTTAAGTAACAGAGTGACTGGCATCTCAGTTTTTGCTGGAGCCTGATTATTCTTTGTTGACAGACTAAAGTAATGAGTTCAGGTTTTCCTTGATTTTCTATTTTCTTCTTCAACTTCAAATACAAAAGTACAGTTTATAAAGAAAAAAGCCCAGATCAAATGATCAAAGACCTACTGGCCATGTAAAAAGCCACCTTGGCCACTTGTCGATAGTCCATTGCAGTAGCTCTCTTCAATAAACCAGCTTGAACATTGTCATCTGCTGCTGTTGGTTTTGTAAGACTTGGTACAGGATTTAATTTCCTTTTTATGGAAAGTGAAAAGTCACATCAATTTGTCTTGTAAAAACATTGTCTTAAAATGCTTTTGGCTCTGTGATGCCTTACAACTAAAAAATAATGTACGATTTCTAATAAAAGGCATCCAAAATGCTGCTGTCTTATTTCTTGTCCTTATTTTGAGACAGCATTTAGGTCTCAATTTGCATTAGCTCTGCACTTGGATTAATCTAATAGCAGTAACAGCATTAATATATTTCCAGCTCTAGAGGCAATAATGAGGCAGTGTTTATGTAATACATTYGTCTGTTCCTCTTTCAGAAATGAGTTCTTCTTTTTGTTAGTAAAGTTAGGAAGTATTGAGCATAAAAACACCTAAAATAGGCTTTTTAGTATCGCTCTTTTATGAGGGTGATTACTCTGGCAGTGCTTCCTGGCRGACAACACAGACTTGTGCCTAATCCACAGGGTATTTCTTGTTCAAAATATTGCATGAAAATGAATATGTTTTAAACTCGGGCATGTCTGCATTACATTGGCAAAACAAATCACAGCAATTACGATCRCAAGGTAGGAGAGGTGCAGCCACAGCACGTCAGGAGAAGCTGCCTCTGTCCTGCTCCAGCCCTCGCCTGCCTGCCAACCCCACCTCAGCTGTACCTCAGCCCATCTTGGAGCTGAGCCTGGCCTTCCTTACTCTTCACTCCAGTGGAGACCTGCCTTACTCAGCCTTAACTCACCATTCCCTGCTCTGTGATAACCCCAGATCTTTTTTCAAGTAACTCAGTAATGCTGACTTTGACTCCATGGCTGTTGACTGGCTGATTAGCAGATGTCTATGTTGCAATAAAGCAAGCTTTATGCTTTATTTAGGATTTCATTCCACTCATGGCAAAAGAAATAGGAACCTTTCCCACCCCCCACAATTCACAAAAGATTGCACACAGAGATGGAGAAGACTACAGCCAGTATCCTGAACCAATGCCTTAAATTGTTGAGCTTGTTCTCCCTTGAGCTATGCATCTRGAGTTAGTCCATGCAGTCAAAGACAGAATCTCACGCTTTGGAGTTCACTAGCTTCTGTGTTTTTACCTTAGCAGCTAATTTTCTATTGACTTCAAGTTCTTAAAATGAACCCTATATGCCAGACTTGTGTTACAGTGCCTTGACACAATTTTTAATTCTTTTTAAATGCCTGGATGCATTAATGCCTCTTTGTTTCTTTTTTTTTTTTATAACCAGGAGTGACAATGCTTACTTTTTTTTCTATTGCCCTATCTTTACAATTGCCTGTAATGTTATAAAGACATGAGATCCTTTCTTAATAAAGAAACCATTTTCTAGCACATTAGTGAAAGCAAGTGGACCAGCCTAATAGGCTGCTTTGACATTACACTTCCAGTTAAAAATAAATGTGGTCTGTCTCAAGAGTGGTCATGACTTGAAAAATTTCATGTCACTTGCATTCATGCACTTAGCAAGTAGTGCAAAATGCTTGTTTATTCTTCTTTCTGTCATACAAACAATACAAACTCTTCAAGGAATAAAAAACAAAGCTATGAAAACAAACCAAAACATTGTCTTATGAAACAATGGAGTTGTCAGAAAATGACCAAAAAATGGAGGAAATTCAAAGCTAAGACTGATACTCCATCCACCAGTAGGTTCTTCTTTTGTTCTTGTTCATATTGATGGGATTGGAGAATGAGATATGTTGTCTTGGCTTTAAATTGCCTGCCTGGTTTACTGTCTAAGGACCACAGAAAATCACTATGGAAACCAGAGTTTTCAGTGCTATCAAAACAACTTGGATGTGCCAGTCTGGGGCAGTAGGGTGCACTTTACTTACTAGTTTTCCATATGCTTACCTGACATCAGAGTAGTTTTTTGAACCCTTTTCTCAGTCTGTAGTAAACTCCACTCCCTTCTCTCTTAATCTTGACACTTGTGTTCTCCACTAAAACGTTCTTCATGCAAAGCAGGGATAGATCAGTCTGGGCAATGCTGTGCTTTGTTTCATTTTTATCACTCATACCTAGTAAGTGTTGGGGGGTGGAGGGAGTTACTTTTGTTTTTCTCCTGCTTTCATCCATACTCTTAAATGGAATGAGAAATATTTTTTTCTTCTTTTAATGACAGTTTTCTTTCTTTTTACTATCATTAACAATTATCAGCTGCTCTTTATTGGAACCGAATGGGATCTGAGCCTTACTATTTCTCCACAGACAGACAGTAGATGGGCTGGGGGTACAGTTATTTGAACTCCTTGGTAATGCAGACAGCCTCATGGTGTATAAATGTGGAGACAAGAATAACCTCTGTACAAATGAGGGGCTGAAAGTCAGATGACTGTTAAAGTAGCTTTTTTGTTGTTGTTGTTGTTTTAAATTATCTTTTTCCCCTCCAGATAAAAATTTAACCACTACTTTTATTGGCTAGAACAAAAAATTAGTTCAATAATTTTCTATAAAATTCATTATGGGAGGAAAAGTTCAATTAGAAAATATTAGTCAYTTTTTTCCCCTTTTTTTTTAAGCTACCTGGTTTTCTTAAGGAAAAAAAAATCTGCTATTAAAATAACACTTTTCCAGTAGTGCTTTGTTTGGCTTATAAATTTGTTCCAGTAAAGCCATATACTGTGTACAGTACGCCTCGAGTCTTCCTCTGAGTCTGTTCTGTTTACTAATATAGCATTTTTATTTTGCTTCTTTGACATGTGCGTTGTTTGAAAAGCAATGCTAATGCRGTTCACAGGGATGTTGAGTTTAACCGTTCCCCGCGTGAGCTGCGTGTACTGATGAGCTGGGTTTATTCTTTATTCCTGCCTTCCTCTTGGGACCCGGGTACTTGTCTAACCCCATAGACTGACAGTGAGCAGACGGATACTGCGGCTGATGGTGAGACCACTGCCACCGAGGTTTGTACAGTCGCCAGCACCCAGCTATGGCAGGGGAGAGCGTTTGGCCTCATCTCTTCCCGACCCTGGGGGCTAGACCGCATGTCTGCTACGGCAGCTCAGGGTCCCTCCCTGCGCGCATGTGCATGTGTGTTCCTGCAAGCGGGACAGCTTTGCCAGGAGAGTTGAGTTTCCGGTGTTCCCTGTGGGCTCCTCTTATTCCTGAGTTTGGTTTGGAAGCTGCCGGGCCTCTGCATTGTGCGGTTGGTGGGGCAGTGGCGGTGTCACCTGCGCCAGTGCTGCCCACCCGGAGGGTTCTGCTGGCCAGATCGTGCCCTGGGGGKTTTTGTTTGCTTGTTTGCTCTTATGCTCTGAAGCCTGAGTGGGAGAGTGGGGAAAAGACAATAAAAAGCTGTTTTCAAATTTACTGAATATTCTCACATTTTAAATATCTAAGTCTTTTCTTTAATGTAATTTCACATATGGCCTTCATATGTAATCTTCACATATGGCCACTACTGGTCCAGGTATTCTTTTCAGAGGAGAAATGTAAAATGTTTATATTTTCCTTACACTAAGAAGCCTCACATCCACAACATGGTACATGGACTGTGCAGGCAAATTCAACCTTATGTGACTTCACTGAAGTGCATATAATGCTTTCATAATTAATGAGATTGCAACTGCAAACATGAGCTGAATTTCATCTGACATCTGCTAGAAGACAGAGTCTTACCACAAACACTACTCTAGGTTTTCAGGAGGATCTCATTAATATTTGAGACTGTTAAAATTATCTTCAAGGAAAAATTTTCTGTATGACACGTCAGGACGATTCAGCCTTGGCTGTAAATAGAATAAATTTGAACGGAGTTGTAAAGTAATCAACAGATTTTCCCATGAGTCATTTGTCTAATTAGGACTATATGAAAAATTAACAATAAAATAGCAGCATGGGCATTARAAGAATTCAAACAGTGCAACAACATAAAGTCTGTTGAGATGAGTCAGAAGTACAAAATGCTTTGAAGTGCTTCTTCCACTCATAGGCCTTGAGCACTACAGAAAGTAAAACATAATCATAAAATTGTGACATTTTAAATGTTCAGTTTATTACTCAAAATGCGTGTTAATATTCCTGGTTGCCATCTTTATTTAGAGGAGAAGATRTAGCACATATCAGTTGGATATGGATACCTGATTTTCAAAATGCGTGGTATATCTGCCRCCTGAAAATTGCCCCCTTGGAAACAGGGCTGCTGGAACAGTCCTTATGGTGTTGCTTTTGAAAATGTGCACTGAAGTGGATGGGATGTGTGTGCCATTCCAGACGATAGGGCCTGAAAGAATATATACAGGCTAAATAGGAAATAAAATTACAGAAATACAGAAAGGGACTATGGTTAGGAAAATTGCATTTTAAGCAGATAAAATGTGCTTCTTTCTGTAGAAAGTGTTGCAAGTTGTTTGCCCATAGTGAGTTTATGCAAAGCTTTGCTTGTGGCCCAGATTATGTCCTATGTGTAAATTCTGGGATTACAAAATTCCAAAGCATTTGCTGTTGCTGTTCCGTCCTAGACTAGCTGCGACCTTGGTGAGAAGGTGCAACTGCTGCTCCATAAATAGAGATTTATGAATGTGGAGTGTAGCAATATTTATAAAAGGAAGATGTTTACCACCCCTTTGATAACAAAACACAAAATTTGAGAAGTGGATGTTTGCTCTGAGTTAGGAAAACTGTGCAAAGCCAGTGTGTCTACTCCTTCTCCTTAAACCATTAATGAGAAGAAAATGGGATTTTAACCTAATRTGTACCTCTCACCAATGTTCATAAAGCCTTCATTCATACAAGTGGGTAAGGTGTTGTTTTCCAATCTTTCTCATGCTGGCAGTCGGATCAAGAGGAGGACGGAGATCTAAAGGCACAGGTACAGAAACAAAAGGTCTAGATGTTGCTCAGGTATCAATGTTGGAGGTGTTCACCTCTTTCAGCATGTTACTGTCGGTTCTCTGTGAAGAAATGTGTAGAAACAGCATTTTGTATCCTTTCAATAATGTGTCCCTTACTTTTCCCTTTCTTTTTCACTTCTTTCAGAATAGTCTGATTAAGCGAATACAGGGTGAAAATGTGTATGTCAAACATAGTAATCTTATGTTAGAGGTTGGTATTGGTATATACCAGTGCATGTACGTACATGTGTGTTAGTTTTAGTGGTAAACTGTGGATCTGCACTATGATGCATGAACTGTGTACTCCCACCTGCTAATAGATTATTTTTTTTCTCTCAGATTATGATGACTCCTCTAACTTGTACTATCAATATCAATATATGCGTGTGCCTCTATGTGTGTGCCTCCACGCGCATATGTATGTTTGTTTGGAGCCTCTTTATCAGGTGCAAATTACAGTGATATGGATAGGCTCTTTAAGAGTGTATTTAGACTCACTTGTACGAGATATGCTATGCTGTTCTCTTTCAAAATGCCACATTTTCACAGAGTGTTGTGTTGGTGCTGTGCTCCCCGGCTCCCTGAGCTGTTACTTCCCTCTATACTAACCAAGTTGTGTGTTTTGGCTCTAAAGTGTGGTTGGCTTAGGATGTATCACAAATTGCTCTATTCTTTTAAAACTGTCTAGGATCTAGACAAAACCCAGGAAGATCTGATGAAACATCAGACCAATATAAGCGAGTTGAAACGAACCTTCTTGGAAACCTCCACAGAAACGACTGTGTCTAATGAGTGGGAGAAGAGGCTTTCCACATCTCCCGTTCGGCTTGCAGCAAGGCAGGAGGATGCTCCTATGATTGAACCACTAGTGCCTGAAGAGGTCAGCGTGAGCTGAAAGGCTTCATTATGTATTTGTCTATGTATTTTTACTTATAGCAGCTCTCACTAGATTAGGGGCCGTAGTTAGAGGCCAATCCCTGCTTGCAGGCACGCCCTTTTCTCAGGACACAGGCAGCAGAGATGGARGGAAGAGTAAATACCATAAATATATACATATGTAAGTATATGTGTATATAGAGAATTAAATTCCCTGGTAGCCATGTAGCAGAACTGGATCTCTCTGAGGGTGCAAAATACAGGCATTGTTGCAGGTTGGATGAGCTTGAGGAAGTCCAGCCATGCGTAAAGAAACCATGAAAGTGATGGAGAGAAAATTTAAGCAATGGTGACTGGTTGGGAGAAGTGGTGTAGTGAGACAGGTGGGGGCTATGGTGCCAAGCTTGAAAAGAAAATACAGAACAAAGGGCAAAACTCTCAGTCTCTGAAAACAGGGAAGTAATAATGAYGATAACTAGACCTTGGCCAGTTCCATAAGGAACCTGATGGTTGCTGCAGTCTGCTGTATACTGTCAYTGAAGACCCAATGCAGATTGCTAAGTATCTGCATTTTCCTGCAGTGTGCGTGTGTGAAAAAAATCTTGCTCACTGTGCAGTCTTGAAGTGCTTGTAAGAAGGTTGCYACTTTTAAAAGCTGGTGTTTACTTGATCTGTAGGTACATAAGGACATGTAGGGGTAGCAAGGCAACATTTGTGTTGCAATAAAATACATAGTGCAGTGTCTTGGCTTAAGTCCAGTGGAGCAAAAAGAAACAAGCTTGTGTGGTCTGCCTGAAAGTTTTTTTTTATTCTATTATTAACGGATATCTGGTTTCTGTCTCACAGGAATTATCTTTATGGGTTCCTCTCAGTTTTAGCATTAGAAACCAATAAAAGGTCATGAGATTTTTTCTGTGCCCACAGCACTGATATAATGTTGTAGGGAACTCAGTAAAAATTGTCTGGAAAGTGTAAATTGAAAGAGTGTTCTGCTTTCTCACCTCAGAGGTTGGTGTTGCAGACTCATAACTCTGGGGAAGGGCATCCTTGCAGGCATGCAGGTAGCAAGTGTCAGCTTCTACTCACAGGGAAAGGAATATTGCCAAGGAAAGGGGTCTCATCTCCTCCTCTCCCACATTATTGCCAGTGGCTGATGCTGGCGCCAGATGTGCATTACTGTGGCATTCAAGTTGGATTAAAATATGTAAAAAAATAGGCAGTGTGCTCAAAGCTTCCCTTTTGAGGGGAGCACAGAGGAGCTTTAGTGTTGCTCCTACTGCCTTGTTCAGGAATTATAACAGACCTTACTAACAGGTTGGTTTGATTGTAGTGAATGAAGATTTATCCTTCTAAAAATTAAAATTGCATGTACAACGAGCAGGATGCATTTATCATAATAAAGATGTAAGGAATTGTTGGAAAGGGTGGCTAGCTGAGCCTGAATCAGAGGATTGCAGGGGAAGCAAACTTAGCGCCACCCTGTTTGTTTAATATCTTTATTACTTAAGAAATGTAATGAACAGTTTTAATTAAAACATACAAGCAGTATCAAAGTATTACACAGCTATGTAGGCTTCACCCTGAGGAAACACATCTGAATTTAACCATTCATTTGTAAAGGAAAAGGGCAAGAATTATACATGCATCTAAGTAATACAGATCTGTTTCACAGAACCTCATCCAAATGAAGGTATTTCTGTGGAAAATTAAGAGCAGACTTGAGCTATCAGAGCCTAACTCTGAGGTGACCTCTGCAGTAGATAGCACCTGGCCATTCCTTTGGTCCTAGTAAGTGAGATGGTTTCAGTTCACATGTCCTGATGAGAGGGGATTTTTTTAAGAAAAAGCTAAAGCCATCCATAGGTCAAAATCAGCATCTTGATGTCTACCGAGAAATGCAGAGGTAATCAAGATGGTGTAGTGGCTTCTGCTAGTCAAAGAAGTTACACATTATCTACTTTAAAAATATGTTACCTATCGCTCCTTTTATAATAAAACAAGAAGAGAAAATATGTCTTTTCAAAATGTGATCTTTGAGCACATGGCACCTGAGTGTTTGGTCAGTGTGACTTTAAGCCACTGGTTGCCTCTTGGTTTCTTGGAACAGATGAAGAAGTAATTTGGTTTTCCTCAGTAACGAAAAATATAGTTTTAAATACCTTCCATGATGGTAGCCAGATAGCTGAAGAACATGAAAGCCATCATATTGACAAAGTTCTTGACAATGTTTAATCTGACCTGAATTGGATGAAACCAAGCACTTTAGGAATAAAGGAGTTGTGCATCTCCTYGCAATCAGGGAGTTGAACCATTTATCCCTTTCTAGTTTTGTATTTCTCTTTAAATTTCTGTCTTTCCTCTTGAGTATATGTACGTTTTTATCATGCCAGCTATAGGAYTTCCACTGGCATATCTATTGAGTATAGGAGTTACTGAAGTCACTAGAAGGGGTTTGGCAAGAAACCCATTTTGCTTTGCAGGGGCTTACTTACTCTGGCCAAATGACAACAGTGGCCAGCCCAGAAGGTGGGCTCAAAAGATAGAAAGATACTATGCTCATTGCGCTGGGAAAGCACTGATGGGWTAAAAGTGAGGAGATTTCAGTGTCACACTACAGGATAATAGAATAGCAGTTAGCTCCCTCTGTAGGAAAAGTGCTCCTAAGACTTCTAATGCCAGCAGGGAAAAAGGGAGAGCTGAAATCATGGCTGGGCACACCTTCTGCCTGCTTCAGCAAAGAGGGCTGCAAACTCAGGAGAGAGCCTTGCCCAGAGTGAATGTGCAGGGGCCTGTTCTGGGCTATTGGTGGAAGCTGTGTGAGCTGGCATCAGCCCCAGTTAAATGGATCATATGAAATGAAACAAACACAGTGCATCCACACCTCGGTCCCACTCAGTTTAGTGGGTTTTGTGCTACACTTGTGCCTACCATTTGTATACTCATGTCTCCTCTCCATAGAGAGACACTGATTTCACTTCTCATTGGAAACCTCTGTGCTGCAAAATGATTCTCTTTAGTTCTGTTTCGTAATTTTCCATGAGATTATTAATTTGTAGAGAAATATGAGCTACTGTGAAGTATAGTATATATACCCTCCATTTACTAAAATCATTTATTCCCCTGACATTAGACCAAAGAAGAAACAGAAAAATCAGAAAAACTCATAATTTTGCAGAAGGGAGGTACAACATTCCTTGAAATGCAGGTAAAAACAAACAATACTTCATTGAAATGCAGTCAGAAAGGATGGCAATGATTTATTATTTTATTATCTTTTTTCCTTTCCAAACCCTCTCTTTTCATATTTTTTATTGTTATTATTTAATAAGTTCCAGGCAGAGATATAATCTGGAGACCAAATTCTGAGGAATGGGTCCTCTCCAGAGCTTATGGCTTACTAATGGAGACTAATTTCTCTGCCAGTTAGAAATCTACTTGCACGGTGCAGTTTGGATGTTGTTTGCAGTTTGCATGCATTTCCAGCATAAACCTCACTGAGAACGTTACGGGGAATGAGGCACTYCTGTCACGAGAATGCATTTCCTTTATATTGTCAACTGAATTTAGATTATGCTGAGTGATGGTGAACTTTATATTTTTATTGGTTTTTCTATTAGCCAAGTGTGATAGAGAAGAAGCTGCAGGAAGGAGAATCTGCTGGCACTTTGGTTACTTCTCATCAAATCATTATCCAGAAAAGTATCCCATCATCCCTAGAGGTTATTTTTAACTCATTTGATTTTAAACTACATCATTTGCTTAGTTAAATACAGAAGTTACAGTCTTAAAGTCAAATAACTGGATGCTGATTGCATAGTCAAAGCAAATCACATAGCACATTTGCATCAGGAGGAAAAAAGATGCTGCAATTAAGTTTCATTCAGAATTTTTAGTAGTATGCTTAGTTTATACAGTTTGCTGTGTTGTGCTTCTCCATTTAAACARTCCTGAAGGGCATTGATGTTCTAGTGAAAATAAGRAAATTCAGTGCAGACTACATACAGAAGAGTACTATTCTAAAACGTCATTWACAGCATGTTTGTAACAACTACGRTACAGTTGAATGGGCTTATTTGCCCTATTTTTGTAATTTGTTTTTGACTGTAGCTTTGTTAACCACTGCAATATGTGATTTTTAACCCTAAGTTGATTCCAATCACCACTATAATTACGTTCTGACGTGCTATTTTGCTTCAAACAAATACAGAAACAGTGTGGCAAAAGTAATATTTTTGGGTCCAGGTTATATGGACCTCTGAAGATAGAGAATATGCAAAGAAATCATATTTTGCATAAGGTGATTCTGTTTATTTGCTTGATAACTGCTCTAAGAGGTACAATGCTAGAAGTTACTATATGCTTTCAGAAGAAGCAACATAATTTCTTAAAAGTCTTCATAATTTAGTGCTCCTGAAGTACAGATATTCTAATTTAGCTTTTATATCTCAAATATAGGGCACTGAGGATTGGGTTATTATAGACAAAATACCCTCTGAGGTAGTTGATGGTGAACCGGAAAAAAATCTGGCATAYAAAGTAGTGACTGTGAGCAGTAAAACTGCCTTTCCACCTGGGATGTTAAAATCCAGTACCGTTCTAATGCAGAGCTTTGAGGACTTGGAAAGTGAAATACAATCCAATGAGGAGAATAAGCAGAAAATGTTCACCCTAGGAAAGTCCTATGATACCGTATCTGGGAAAATTGTAACYATGACAAGTAAAGCCAAAGAGGGCGAGAAAGCAGTACAGCCTTCAGGAGAAACTTCACAAAAACTGGAGAGGGAAGTTCAAGAGTCTGTGAAAATCGTTCCAATAGTGGCCAAGTATGAAGTCCTCAAGYCTGTCACTGATGAGAAAGCCAGGCRTGGATCTGATGTGCAGAGTACAAGAAGAAAGCTGTCTGACTCTCTGACACCCATAAAGGAAGCAGAATCTCAGTTGCAAAGTCCTGAAGAGGAGAATTTGAAAAAGACACTAAGGATGGACGAGGATTTGAAGTTACTTGGTACACTGGAAAGCTTACAGCTTGGCAAAGCAGAAAAGCATCTTGGCGGAGAAGCTGTAAAAGCAGGGGCGTTTGCCCGGACAGATAAGAGCCTGTCTGAGTGGAGATATTCCAGAGAACAGCCATTTACCATTGCTACTGCTCACTATGTTACTGAGTCGTCTGCATCAAGAGTAGTGGTAACAAGTGGCTTTGACTTCACGCCACGATTTAAAGATAAAAGCATGACTTCTTTTAGGCAATCCCTTCACACCACCCTAGCTTTTGGTTCTCTTGCTGCCTGGCTTTATGTTGACAGCAGCCAACCCGGCTTATTTTTTTTCTCTCATACTTTGAATCCGTCTCACAGTCTGAAGCAGACATTATATAAGGCTTTCAACCTTTCTGGTTTATGTACTGAAATTCRGTATTGCTGCTGTGGCTTGTTAATAAAAGGGAAAAAAAAAAAAGGTTTGCTTGAACCAGCAAAACGCCAATGCTAACAACTACGCTTTGTAACTATTGCTTACTACAGCCATTATGAATTCGCTCTGATTTATTTTCCCATTTTTTTCCTGTTTCCAACCTCTCCGTGCCCCTGCAACCTTCTCTCCTTTTCCTCCTTCTCCGCCTCTGGTTTTGGCAATTAATTTGTCTGTGCATATGGGTCTGTCTTTTTTCTGTGTATGACTCTGCATTTCTTTGTCTATTTAGACTAAACAGTCCACCAGTGAAAAAACCTTGGATGGTTCAGATATCTTCACTTTAATAGAGTCCGCCAGAAAACCAACTGAGTTCATAGGAGGGGTTACTTCTACTTCCCATACCTGGGCTCAGGTGGCTGCTTGATTCCCTCCATCGRTGTCATAACCATGCACCCATTACTTTTGCTTTTCTCTTATTTTGTGGTTTTTTGCACAATATGGAACTGTATAACTAATGCATGTATTCRTGTGTGTTTTCTTTTGATTCAATGGACCACAACAGAAGCTTCAACAAAAAGGAGAAAAAAAAAAGGCAACAACCAGCTTTTCTTCCATTTAATTTTATTTTGGTCATTTTGTAGGGTGCTGTATTTTGCCTTTATAAAACTCACGCAACAATATCAATGAGAAGAACACCGACATCAAAATTTCTCTTCACTTTTAAAAATTTTGCTTCTTGCTTTGTTTTCCATTTCTGCTATACTGATAACATCCTGAGAACAAAAATCCATTTAATGTGGGAGAAATAACTTGGCAAAATATAATGCCCATTTTTTTTAGATTTATRTTCGCAGTACATTAAGCTTGGGCACTACTGCAAATAGTGTTTCTGCTTCTGATGCTGAGGGGTTTTTTTCCTCCTTCCCTGCAGAGAATAGACACGACGACGTCTCAGGAGATAACTTCCAGTGACATGAAGCAAGCAGTTCAGCCGGATCAGGATACAGTGCAGAAGGTTGTACAGGAGACTGTAGTTGTCAAGGAGAGACATGGGATGGAGGTGCATGCAGGCGGGGATCCTGCTAAAGTGGCCGGACTTACGCTGGATGCCCAGGCTGAGGCAGAGTCGGCGGTGGCTGCCGGCGTGAAAGGGAAGGAGGGCTCTGCTGGGACTGAGGGGGCCAAGGAGGAAAAAAGGGAGGAGGCTGGGAAAGCCCTAACCAAACAGGAAGGAGTCGCTGCCGCTGCTTCGTGTGAGCAGGCGGAGGAGCACAGAACAACAGTCCAACTTTCAGAGTCTTTGGAAAGAAAACCTCATTTTGAGGTAACTTGTTGTTAAATTGGTCATGTCTGTGCTGAATTGTGAATGTAGGCAATAGTAGGCTAAGTTAATTCCTGTCATTGAAAGTAAAGTGTGCCCAGCTTGTATGATTGCACTTTTACAGAAGGCAGGTTTTTTCTCCTCTTATTTCCTCCTTGCATGTCACCTGTAAGGCTTGCTGCTGGTTTCCATAATTAGCAAAATGCCATGCATGTTTTACTTGTAACTGCTTTTCATGCTGCAGAGAAAAACGAAATTTCATGGCATTTTCTGCAACAGATAACAAGATCAGCTGGCATTCTGTTTGGGAAAGTCCATCGAGGTTGGCAAAGTTCATATGTCCCCAAAGACAGGAAACAGATTGTTTTTTCCATGCTTGATGCAATTATAAWTAAGTGTACTGTGTCTTAAACAGACCAGGTTCCTTATCTTAGSCCCGTTAGTAGAATTTCAAGAGCTGTTTTGTGCAGGGTTTTTTCCCCAGAGATAAAAAGACTAAGCCTGGACAGAACTMATTCTCTTGTCGTTCTAAGAAAATGTAGAATCACAGATTCTCAGAACAGTTCAGGCTGGAAGGGCTCTCTGGAGGTAATCTGCTCCAGTCGTCTGATCAGACAGGGACATGCAGAGTGAGTTGCTGCTCAAGAGCATGTCCAGAGAGCTTCTTCTGAGTATCTTCAAGGAAGAACATTCCACAATGTTGAGAATGAACACTTGGGCAACCTGTGCCAGTGTTCAGTCACTCTTACAGTGAAAAAGTGTTTCCTGATGTTCTCAGGGAATCTCCTGTTTTTCAAGTTGTGACCATTGCCTCTTGTAGCATTTAGAGCGTTTTGGACTTTGTTTTTGTAAAATCCAGGGAAGTGCTAAATATTGCCAGCATTATATACGTGACTGTACCACTGTAATTAAAAGAATTTTTTTTTTTAATTTAGCTACTCTTTCTTTGCCCCAAACAAAAAAAAATTGTTTTGAGAAATCCATAACCTCTGCTAAATGTTCTGTTCCAATTCCTTCTTTTTTTGTTCATGCAGTCACCAGTTGTGAAGACTGAGACTATAAGTTTCAGCAGTGTTCCCGCTGGTGGGGAAACCCTTGAAATTTCAACAAAGGAAGTGCCAGTAGTCCATACAGAAACAAAAACCATTACATATGAGTCTTCTCAGGTAAGAAATTCTGCAAAAGACAAGGTCTAATTTAATGTGCCTTTAAGAAACCCATTTCTTTACCCATCTTTAAGTGTATGTTTTAGTGTGAACTTTTATAAGTTGTTCAAGTATTAAATAATAGCATGAGGAGGATGTACATAAGAATAACTTACCTGAGGGTCACTCTCACATCCTGGTGTAGGGCCTTTCCAGAACATTGATGAAACTGCAGATTTAAAAGTGTCATCTTCTCGTCTGTGCTTCCAGAGGGGAAGGACAGCCTCCAGATACACAGAGAAATACTCACACATGGTTGCCCTAATAGCAGTTTTTCCATAACATAAGATAMTCACTTTATGAAGAACAGTAGAAATAGGGAAGTTTAACAGTCCAGTTCTTGATTCCTTGTGCTCAGGATCTTTTTTTTGGTAACTGCTTTTCTCTTCTGGTTTCTAGGTGGATTGTGGTGCTGACTCTGAACCAGGTGTGTTGATGAGTGCACAAACGATCACATCTGAAACCACCAGCACTACAACTACTACACATATCACCAAAGTGAGTCCTCAGAAAACAGGAGCTCCTTTTTCACCAGGATGTATGCTGTCTTAGCTTTGGTTCTGTGATTTATTTCAGAAAGGGAACACGTTCTGTTATTCTCTTGACAAAATGTTGTAAATTTACCATAAATACTTGTCTTTATTCACCTGTCTTTGGCTATGCTGAGTTGATTAACACATCATCCAATGACTTGACATGAATCCTAAATCCTTAAGGTATGTCTATGCAAGCACAAAACTTTGTTGTACAGAMACACTTGATTTAGCTGCAAATGCTGCCTGGAACTGGAAGGTGTAAAACCACATTGGCATCATATGGTAGCCTGGAATGCATTACTCGTCTGAACATGAGGCTCCATTGACATGACTATGCCTTTCAGCCCTGAGATTAGCACTGCACAGTGCTGAAAGCACATAGTGAATCCATATCTTGTAGCCATAACAGGGCATTCAGTCAGCTCCAACACCTTGGCTGTGTTTCTGGGTGGTACCCTGAGGTACTTGCCGACAGGCCAAAAGCTCATCTGCACAGACAAACCATGCTGTGTCTTCCAGATTCTAAGGTAGCATTTAAATAACAGTTCCTCCCTAAATAGAAACTCTCTAAGTCCTACCAGTATGCACTGAGAACAGGATTTCATCTTTCTGCAGTGAAGTTCCCCCATTAGTAGATGAGCCAYACAAAGGCCATGCCACCCTGTATGCCATTCTGAAGCAAGCAGTTGGACTTAAATAGGTCTGAATATGGAGCTGTCTGTATTTCCATTCTGTTTCTCATGGGAAAAGTTTGCCATTTTTGACATACAAACATCTCTCTCGATGCATGTGCAGATTTACTCAAATTATAAAATTACCTGTGTTGGAAGGACATCTGGAGGTCAATAGTCCATTCAGAGCATTCAGGCCAATTCCAGAGCTGCTCACTTGCAGTCCAGGTTGTCCCCTCTTTGAGTTGTTTTGGTCCAGTCATGAGAGGGTTCCTGCACTGATCATTCTGGTGATGAGTGGCAGCACTCTAAAGTGAGTTACTGACATGCATTTTTCTCCCTCCCAACTAGACTGTGAAAGGAGGCATCTCAGAGACAAGAATTGAAAAACGAATAGTCATCACAGGAGATGCAGATATTGATCATGATCAGGTAAAATCTACAAACTGTTAAAAAGGATGTCCTGAAGACTGAAAAAGAAAACATTTCTAAACATTGCTTTGACAGATATTACCCATGCTGGCATGACTTAGATTAAACTGGAATAGTAGTTAAATCAGTGATGGTATATTTCATATTTTAATCATTTTCCTCATTTGTAAATTGTGTAATATGTCATGAATCTCTTCACCTTGCTATTGATCATGCATGTTCCACCTCCTTTTTGTTTTTGCCCTTCTGTGGTTTCCTTGGGATAGGCGCTGGCTCAGGCAATTAAAGAAGCCAAAGAGCAGCACCCTGACATGTCAGTGACCAAAGTAGTGGTACATAAAGAGACAGAAATCACACCAGAAGATGGGGAGGATTGACCACAGGTAAGAGGACCAGATGATTTTCCTAGGCATTTACTGGGCTGGCATGTTGCAGATGTTGTTTTCCTACCATATTTCACCTTTAACTCTTCACTTTCTCTCACTGGCATTTTCAAGTTGCTGGTTATCAGTTCTGATGTTTGAAAGTAAACCACATTCAGCTCTAGACATCTGCCTTCATTAAACAGTGCCAGCTGGAGAAAGAGAAACTACTCATTTGCTTTCGTTGGCTCTCTGAAAAGTCCTCATTGTCCATGCTTTGTTATAGTCTAATTTTCTACTTCTGAAGTCATAAAAAATCTGTTGTCTGCTTTTGTGTCATTTAAGAACAAAAACAATTTGTTCTTAAAGGTGTGCATTTTTATTTAAAAATGCCAAGGGAAAAAACCTACAGCTGCTTTTTAAATGTCTTGTGCAGATATGTTAAAAGTTATGCTTCAGTTCCCGACTTGCAAAGATATGGTCCAACTTGCTTTTTAACGCAGTGAATTAGTTTGTCGGTATTTGGGTGTCTTGGCTTTCTTTGTACTTGAAAGAACATTTAATGTTTTAAAGCAGCATTGTTTATCAGGATGAGATGATAATGCAGCTTTCCTTGCGTCTAGCTTTTCCTCAGCAAAGGCATGCTCTCCAATAGTGGCTGGCTAAACAGACGTCTCAATATTCCTATATTTATTCTGTGTGCAGAAACATGTCATGCATACTAACCTGCTATGCAAAAGCTCTTAATGCCAGCACCATTGCACAAATTGCTTTGAATGCTGTATGCAGAAGGGGAAGAAAAAGCTGCTTGTCGGATTTGTTGAATCGATAGCAGCATTTTATTCTTAAAACAATATGTATTCCCTAGCACTTGGTGTAAGTAACAGAGTATAATGCACAGCACCTTTTGAAGCTCTTTGGCTCTCCTGCTTTTGGATATACAGACCCTAAAGAAAACTGAATTTCAGTGTCAGTTATTTATTTGGAAGATGGAACCAGTCACTAAGGAGTGAGTAGCTGTGATTCTTGTGGTATTCTGCTAATTGTTTCAGAGATAGCTCAATGTGGCTTGCTTAAAAGTCTATTGATGTCACTAATTCTTTCCATTGGCGTCAGTGGACTTTGGATTTGGTCCAAGTTGCTTATAGTGGGATATGCCATTTTCAAATAGCTTTTCTTGTATGAACAAATTGACAAAATCTCTTTTGCAAGACAGTAGTTGCTTTGAATAATTGACTCAGTTCTCTTTTCTGCAGGAATAACCTAGAATGCATATGAATCCAGACATGCATACCAGTAGGAATACGAGAACCTATACGGAGTCTCAGTTCCAACCTGACTGACTTGTATCTGTCTATGGAAAATTTCAGTACAGAAGAATTGATCTTGACCGTTAATAAAGAAACTGGCAGAGATACCTTCCCATAGAAAGCAATCTGAATCAGCAGCAGTTAAACAATATTGCATGAAGCAACAATAAAATTACAGAAAAGCAGCATTTTTAATTTTCTTAAAATGTCTAAGTTTTCAGCTTTACCTGCACGTTCATAAACAATATAAACAGTGATCTCATGTAACACATAAACAGTTCATGCCTTTCACAGTTTCTGAAAGTCTAAACAAATTAAAATTTGTTAGGTGGCAAGCCTTTTGTTTACGGATATTGTAAATGAAGATTACCCCGAAAATGCTAGAAGCTGTATAGGTACTGTGTATAACGTTTTACCACACATTAGATGTGCCAATAACACAGTTTATTCAGTAAACAACTTGAATCTTATATTTGTTTCATCTGGTTTTATTACTGCCCGATAAACGATGATGAATCTTTACTCTTATCAAAACATATAAATGCTTACAAAGTGTGCTTTGTATACCTGACTGAATACCTTATGAGGTAGTAATGATTTTAGTATATTAACTTTAATGATTTTTGTCAGCATTGTTCAGAGTCAGCTTCCAGTCACCCTTCACAGATCCTAACCTTGTAAATTATATGTAGTTATTTTGGAGAAAAAAAAATCTGTATTTTACTTAGTTTGCAGCTTTAGAAAATAATTAATCTGAAATAACCGTGATGGTTTTCTATTGATTTCCCTTTTGTTCTCAGAGGAAAAAAAAAATCTGTTTGAGAATCTGGTCAGCATTTACTATCTAGTTCTGAGTCAAGCCTTAACCTGTACAGAACGTCCACTGAAAACTCGCTAGTGTCCAGCTCTAATACCCACAGAAGGGATAGCATCCATTACACTGTCAGCTGCATCACAACACATGGTGAATGTATGTTTCTGCATAGTGAAATAAAAGTGGTAAATGCATCTGAAATTGTATTGTTCTGTGTCTAAAAGCACCTAGTGGTCTTTAGTATTCAAAACATCAAAATGTTATGTTTGTAAGACACCACAGGTTTCACTCATGTGCACAGTAGATGTGTTTTGTCTTCAGTGGCTGACACTGCACTGTGCAGACAGTGGGAGTTAGCGGAGAATCCAATGGGATGACAGTGTTCACCTTTGGGCATATGATGTTTGCAAAGGAAAAGGACTGTTTGGTAACTTCTGTTTTCTCTGGTTGTGTAACATTTCACCGAAGCTAAATGAAGAATTTTGTTGTTGCTTAGAAAGTAAAGGCCAGTAGCGCTTGATCCAGATCCACTCTCTTTTTGTACTTTGGCTCTGAAACATGGATAAAATTCTCTTTAAAGCAGTATTACTTATTGGTTCCTTTCTTTTTTTTTTTTTTTTKCTCCTTTGCCACATCTCACTGACACTCCCCTGGTAGTTTAAGAGAAATTTGTAAGGATTGGTTCACCCTTCAATCTGTATTTCCTTGCAGGATTGAAAGGCAGTGGGTACAAGCAGACTTTTCAGGACATAAAGGGCCAAATTTGCCCTTCGTTGTTTACACGGGGCACCCTCCCATTGAAGTCAATGGATTTGCCTTCAGTGGAGAGCAGGATTTGACCCAGTGACTTGTTAATAAATGTTTATTTTCATAATTTAGAAAGAAAAATAGTATATATAGAGAGAATAACCTGTAGATAATAATTAAAAGTAATATCCCAAGGCTTTTAAAGCTTTGCCCTTAGTCTCCAAAACATCTTCCTTCCACCAGCTGTTCTTCATGCCTTTAAATCTGGAGTGCTAACGATGTAACCCCTCCCTGCCCCACTGTCATTGTTACCTCTYGCCTAATGACCAAGCAAAGCTGACGGTCTGTTGTGACCTTTGATGGCCCTCTCCTCCTCCTCCTCCTACCCTAAGACCATCTCTGTTCTCATCCCCCTGAGTGACAGTAGGCTCAGCTCTCTGGTGCTGCTGGTGCCCAGCGGCGGTCGGGGCTGGAGGAGGTCCTCACCCCGTCTTGGCCGGTGGCACACCAGGTCCTCGCTACTGCATCAGGAGTTTAAAAATAGACTCTGAAGCCATACCGATCCTCCTTCAGGTGCCCCTCATGTTGTCAGCTAAGAAACAGCATTGTATTACCTCAGAGAGACACGAGGCCATCGCACAGCCTTCTCTCCAGAGTTAGCATTATATTTTAGCATGGCTTGAGGAGATTGTACTCTGGTGATCCTGCACAGTATGTACGCTGTCTAAAGATATTGCATTGTAGGAAGTTAGTCTCCTTGGAAAGGACACTCACCACTAAGATACCGCCTAAGCGCATATAAACTATGAGGAGATGAGAGTGGACAGGCAAAGAAATCTCAGTGCCACTGTTGGTAGTAGACCCTTGTTTGGGGGATGGTTCCTGGAAGTTATAGCTTTGGTTTTTGTTAGAAACTGTTTCTTGGGTTGTCTGCCTATTGCTGTGCCACATGAAATAAAGAGCACCTGCCTGTTTCTACCAACCATCTTTTGTCTCTGTCTCTTCTCATTTGTTGTTGGTCTTTGTCTGGCTTCTCAACATAAACCAGCCTGTAAAAAAAACCATCAGTGTGTTACTTGTGGGCAGCATAGCCAACACAGACACCAGCACAGGAGGCAACCTTACTTGCTACAACTGGAATCCCAGCTTCAATCCTGAGAGAACTGACTACTCTGAGCCATTGTGGTAAGGGCTTTGCACACCAGGCAAGAATGGGCATAGCCAGTGACCACAGCAATASTGACCATTACACATACAGAAAGAGTGAATACATCACCCTGACATATTTAAGGCTGCTTGGAATTCCTTAAAATTTATGCCCCTGAAGTTTTTTAAGGCTGTCTCATCACAAATGGCAAGTAGTGGTGTTTCTATGCTCAAGCAAATGTAAAAAACATTTAATGAGCTTCTAAATCCATATATTAGATCAAAGCAAGGGTTTAACAGCTTAGCCTCATTTCTTCCCAGAGAAGATTTAGGCAGTTGGTGAGATGATGTGCTTCATCTGTACAACAATTTTTATCTGCAAAAATGATAGCTCCTGATAAATAGTTCTTCATGGCATATAAATTGGACATTGAGTTGAGGCTTCAGTTTGGCAATCACACTGGTAAGTCTTGCTGCAGGTTTCTTTCCTTGCAGCAGAAGAGTTCTGTCAGTTCAGATCAGAAAACCCATTTACAAGTTTCACCTTTACATCTTCACAGGAATTAAGTGTGACAGTTTTCACAAGGGTTCTTGGATGAGGCAAGAGATGAGAATGTTGACTCCGTGTTCAGAAGGCTTGATTTATTATGTTATGATATATATATTACATTATAACTATACTAAAAAGAAATAGAAGGAAAGGTTTCCTCAGAAGGCTAAGCTAAGAATAGAAAAGAAAAGACTGAYAACAAAGGCAGCTGGCTCCGACCGAGAGCGAGAGCCAGCTCTGCCGTGAGCGGTCACCAAATGCAAACATCCACAGGAGAGCAATCACGGATCCACCTGTTGCATTCCACAGCAGCAGATAACCATTGTTTACATTCTGTTTCTGAGGCCTCAGCTTCTCAGARGGAAAAATCCTAAAGAAAAGGATTTTCACAAAAAGATATCTGCRACAATTAAGAACGAGATAAAGAAATACATTCCCCTTTTTTATACCAGAGCAATAATGGTCAAGATTCTTCAGAACTAGGAATCAAATMATTGCTTTTAATAATGTTTCCTATTGAAGGTTGGTGACATGCCTGAGGCAATGCTGAGATTTCCTGCAGTCCTATATAGATCCCAAGGTACAGTAGTGGTTTGAAGAACTGTAGATGGACTATGGCTGGACAAGTGGATGCCTTAGAGAAGCTCTAACTCAATTTCTTATGTTATTTTTAAAGAAAGAAAAATAAGCACTTTTCTTAAATCTRTAGATTCTAAAGGCTATATCAATCTTACACTGCCAATAGTGGGTTTTTGTGTCTTTTGTCACTAACGTTATGCCACATCAGCAAAGTCTGCCCATGGTTGCTCCAGGGCCAAGAATAACAGCCTTCCTAATTAAAATTCAGTCATACTTAAAATTACTATTAGTATTTATGCATCTTRTAGTTCCATCTCAAGAATTTACATATAGATAAAAATGGGACATATTGTTATTAGTTTTTCTATAAAAATATTTTCCATACATTTCTGTATTCACTAACTGTAACCRGATTATTCCATTACCTTGGAATAATGTTAGCCCCTGTTTAGAGTGTACATTAATCTGGTTTATGCCTTTTGTTTCCACCTCCACCCTTTTTTCTGACTCCTATACAACATCAGTGTTGTTCCTCATCTGGAACTAATGGTTCCTGGAAGGGCTCCTGGAGCAGAATTTCAAAAATCCTTGTTTAAAGGGAAACCAGTGTTCTCAAATTACACAAAAAAAGTCAGTCAACTTTCTTCCATTATCTCATGTTCCCAAATTCAGCTATAACCTCCCTAAATCAGTGACCTCACCCTTGCAGCTGAAATGACCATCACTCACAGTAAGTAGAATTAATGGCCTGTCTTTGAGCATGACCACAGTGACATAAAAGGGAAAAGAAAAATGAGAAAGAGTTCTGACGCTGGAAATTGTTTTCCTTTTTAAATACATTAGATTTTATCTCTACAGTCTACCAGCTCTACTTTCTCCAGTACAAAACTTAAATTGCAAACCTTTTATTCTTGTGTGGGGTGGGGATTTTTTTGTCCAGAGTTGGCTAGGAATTTCTTTTCCATTTTCTAGAAGTATCTTTGCTGTCTGCTGTGGTGAGGTGTATCATGACTCTTAACTTCTGTGCATAACCAAAGCTTGGGCAATGTCAGCTAACAGGAGCTGCAAAAAAGCAGACCCCAGAACATGTGCAGCTTTCAAACTGCCAGAATTGCAGCCCAGAGGGGCACACAAGCCTTATCTTACAGAGCACAGGTAAAGTACTGGCTATGTGTTATTGGGTGTTTGATCGCAGGTGGCTATAGTGTAAAAGATACAAGATTAGACAAAGCACATTAAAGGGCTCAGGGAAGGGTATATCATAAATTGTACAAAAAATGCAAAGAAACAAATTAAAGCAATATATCGCAGTATACAAAGTAAATAATTAAGAACTTTCAAAGCCTCTTCCAGTAGGAAAAGTCCAGCTAATACAATGTTTCCTGAAAGCAAGGATGTTTCTAGCCCAGATGTCCTTTCTCAGTGGATTTAGGAGGCTATTTCTCAGACATCCAGGTTTTTCTGGCCAAACAGTTGATGCATTTGGCATATGAAGGCTTCTAAAGGCATTTATATTCCTGCAGTCCAATCTCCAATCAATATACAACTTAGATAGATGTGAATCATTTTATATAGCCATAGAGGTGGTGACAATTTAACCACTCATCTTTAGAGCTCCTAAATCCTTAGCTACTGGACTAACACACCCACACATTTTCACAGAACATTATTTATTCTAAGAATATTTTGTTGAAGTCATCCTTGAATATCCATTAAACAATATATTTTTGTTGTTTCTTTCTTTCTATTTAAAAGGCCATCTGGTGATTGACATCTAAGAAGATTCTTTTTCGTGCAATCAGATGAGATGTCAGTACAGGTACTTTTTGACATATCATTCTATAAAAAGGGAACAACAAACCACTGCAACATGTGGCCTGATATCACAGAAATAAAAGACTGACTTGAATACCTGTGTGATATGGTTCTTGTAATGAGGACACATCTGCTTACTCTGGGAAGACAGCCTGCAATAGTTATCCCACCACTTCCCAGTTATTTTAAACTCTTTTTGTCCCTTCTTGCTTACTTTCATATTCTCCAACTTAAACCACATGTGTTTGATCTGTCAGGCTTCTCTCTGCATCTTTTCTTCTTCCAACTTTTCTCCCAGCTTTTAAGCAAACTGCATCTGATACTTCTCTTTCTATTCATTTTGCTGTTGCTTCTTATCACACCTATCAACCTTCTTTAAAGTCTTGCTAATTCTCTGTCCTGCAGTCTTCCCAACTTATCCATAACCACTTCAACTGCTACAACGATACATCCAATCCTTAAGTGCATATTTCTTTGATTTCATATATCTCTACAAATTTCAGTCTTGGTTCMTTCTTCTCATTCCTGGTGTCTTTCCCATGAGTGATTTTATCAAGCAGCACTCTCTGATATTTTTTTATAGCCACTTTCTCCCTCTTCAACCTTCATCTGATCTCTTTCAACATTTGCTCATTTTCCCTCACATTGGCACTTGGACCTTTCATGTTTTCTGGTCCATTAGCTTTGATGAGTTGTCATCTGCTTTCAGACCTTTCAAACCCCAACTCAACTTTCTCTGCTCCTCTTTCTGACCTGTCACTGGAAAGCGTGCATGATGGAAATGCTGTAGTTTGCCTTCAGTACAGTAAACACTCTTTTCTCTAACAATATTAAACTACACTCCTCTATTTAAATAAATCCCACCTCCCGGTAAGGCAATCTATGTGCTGCCTGTTGCTTCTACTTCTTCCTGCATGGGCTCTTGCCCATACCTTCCAAGGAGAGCATAATTAACATGCAGAATTAACAAGCAGAATGACTATTACGAGCCTATCTACTTCCTCTTCACTCTCAACTTGCCCTTTTCACAGCCATGGAAGTATTTTGTCTACTTCAACTCCTGACAGCCTCAACACATCCTCATGATTGCATCTCAAGGGATCTTTCTCCTCACAGTGTGTCATGTGTGTTACCACAATTTTATTTCCTAAATTTTTAGTTCCTCTCGTGGTCTGCTTTCATCCCCCCAACTCTCAATATTACATCTAGGGTCATGTTGTCAATATTATCTAGAACTGCTCTGTCCCACTCTGGAGGCCAGCCTGTTTTCCCCCACAAGAGATAGCACAGCAGCTTTTCTCCAGGCTCAGGCTCAGAAACCAGTACCTTTCTGATGTCCCCCATGATTTGCCCTCTCTGTAGACACATTCCGTGCTTCTCTGTCTCGATCCTGTCCTCCTCTGTGCTCCCTTAAGTCCTTCTGACTCTCTATCCACTCTTTYAGCAAAGGACCTCCTTGTTTCACTCCACTTTTCTGTGGAAATCTTTGGAGCTCATGGCATGCATCCAGTCTTCCTTTACACTGCCTTGCTGTGATCTTGCCCAGGAATTTGGATTCAGCCAGCCCATATTTCTGTCTAACTATTGAAAGGGTTAGTATTGCTTCTCTTCAAGCAATTTGTGTATATTTACAGCTGCAGCACTGTTTAGTAGAGGCAGTTCTGTCATGTGTGTTACCACATTAGAACATCTGTGTGAAGGCAAAATGGACATCCCCCCAGGAAATGTGATATTTGTTAGTGTATGAGAATAAGGAGGTTACATCATTGCTGTGTTGATAACTAAACTGTTCTGGAATAAATTGCCAGTTTTATTCCCACTGACAAAAATGCCCATGACCAAATGGGCGTCTTCACTGGGGCCCAGCATTGTAGTCCCTGAATTGGAGCTAGATTCTACCTGATCTGCTCAGAGCAAGGGCTGAGGAACGGGACTGTTTCCTCCCATTCTAGTACACATGACCCTTACATAAACCTTAGGAATGCAGTGAAATGTTCTGATCCACACAAGCCAGGCTGCTGTGACACAGGCAGAGCAAGTCAGGTATCAGCTCACTGATTACATGCGTYGGCGCATTTGCACTGAAATGGTGCATCAACACCAGTTGTGCTACTAAGCTCTCCTTCAGTGCATTTAATGCTGCAGGAGGAAGATGGCATACCAGAAGAGAGGCAGGCAAAGCACAGGCTCTGCCATAGCCTTGTGGGTGACAGAAACCTCGGCTGGCACCCTGAATGTTCCATCTGTGTCGTGAAGTGCATAAATCACCCCAGCAATTAAAGCTAATGGATGTTGAGACAACAGGATGCCCAACTGGCTACCTACCCAAATGTTATCATTATATGTCCTTGTTTTTCCAGAAATATATGTACAATGTGGGAAGCTGATTCCAGTTTCTCCAGTGAAGTATGTTAATCTCCTATTGACAATTAACCCTGCAGTGTCAAGGAAGCCACCTGGGGCTTTGGCAGGCCAAACCCCAGTGCTGTAGTGATTTGGAAAAAGGTGGGGTTTTTTTTGTCAAAAGAAAACTAATTTGGCCAAAACTAAAAACCTGCCTTTCACAGTGATGTGAAAAGATCCCGCCTTTTCAAAATCTCATTAAAAGCATCAGGATTGTTTGCATGTTATGGTGGCAAAATGATTTCCTTCACTATGTATGATGGAACTTATTTCTGAGCCTGGGGAAGATGATATGACTGAAAGACAAGGTAACTGGTAATAGTTCAGGATCAAGAAAGCTGCATCTTATGCCCGAGTCTCAGTAAAAAATTTTGTTATCATGTCAAACTCTAGAATGTGTCTACAGCTTTAATTCTGTACTTCTTTAAGGCAAAAACAACGGTGGCAAAGGGGAAGAAAAATCTTGTGGCTACTCATAAGAGAACAATCCTGTGGAAGAAAGAAAACCTCCAGGTATGTGCAAGTAAAATAAGGGAGTAGTGTTGCACCAGATGGTGATGCAGGACAACCAAGAGCTATGTGGGTTTTGTATAACTCTGGGGGTTTTTTGTTCAGGAAAATGAGGTAAGGCAGACAGCGCTAATGCAGAACTTCTGTAGGGGTAACACAACCGATTTGTTTAAGTGACACTTGGTAAAAAAATATATCAGACAAAACGTACCACAGGTGTAACAAAAAGTTCAGATATGCAAGACAACATATCTCTTCCGTTAGCATGTATCCTGTAAAATGTACTCTTAGTCATAAATGACGAGCATTACTGTCTCCAAAAGCGGTAAAAATAACGATGGACTAATGTCCATCCACCATCTGAAACAGGAATATTTCACCTTTACATGCTATTAGTTGAAGACCTCGACGAAGAGAGATATGAGCAGAAAAGGCCATCTCCATAATGTTGCTAAATGCCACAGCATGTCCTCAGGTTATATAATACTAAACTGTGTCTCTAATAATGTCTTTAGATACCAACAGCTGCGTTATTATTTAATGATATTTTTAATGCGTGCCAGGGAATAACTAGGGAATAGAGTCTATATCCAATGCCTGCACAGTTGCTGTGCTGATGTATCAGCCATGAGCAAAAATTTCAAGGGATTTCATTATGCAGTAATATTTGCATTTGTATTTTCCCCTTCATAAAGAGGCATGAAACTACAAATTGTGYGAACAAGACTGAAGTATTTCAACACTAAACCAGTAATACCTCTGCACCTACTATGCAAAGCAACTATTGCTGAGACTCCCAAGTGATCTGATTTCAGCTGTACATAATTTGATAATGATGTTCACCTTAAATTATCTGCTTGGTCAAAGTAGCCTTGTGTGCTCAGCTACTCTGGCAAATAGATTTGTTATAAGTCAATTAGTAAAGCTTTTGTCAAAATGCACACTGTGTTGGCACCAACAATTAAAATTCACCCACCCTCTTGCACTGTTTTGCTGGTGGAGAGAGAAATTATGATCTTTTGAGACAACAGTAGTATCTAAGACCCGCTAATATAGATGTCTCTGCATCCATTTCTCTCCCAGAGGAAGAAAAAATAAATTAAGACAGCATAATTTCCCTCTTGATTCTCTTGGGAATACACTGATGGATAGAAGTCATAATCCCATGTAGGCTTTGCTTCTGACAGGGCAAGACATTGTCCTCAGAAGATGTGGTATTTGAGAGTACTGAGAGTACTGGGTCTGATGATGTCTTTTGGATCTGGTGGTGCCTTTCTAGCAGGTTTTCAGCAGTCTCCTGGCCAGCCTTTCCTGCCCAGTTACGCTGTAACTAATCTAGAACTGCACAGGGGAGAAACTTGCCTCTCCTGGTTCTGCTTCCGTATCCCTCCCAGGTGTTCTGCAGTGTTTCTCACTGTTATGCATTATGGACCCCTTGGCTCTCATCTTTCTTCAAGTAAAGTTTTCAGCTTCATCTCGGTAATTTTCTCTGGGATGAAATCACAGCCACACTTYCTGCTGGGCTTTTCTGTCATCTTCCTGGTACAAAAACCCAGCAACACAAGTTCCAAGACCTGAAGATGTGACCTTACCAAGTATTTTGTATTCAACCTACAAATACAATATCCCYACTACCTTGATGACAGACATTTTCATAGGCATCCATATCCATCTCAGGTGGCAGAGAAACTTCCCTCATGCCAACTCACTTGTCAGCCAATACCTGCAGCCTGCTCAGAGCCTGCTATGATGGCAGTCAGGGCTAGGATCTTTCCACATYATCAACACCCATGTACTGGGTCCCAGTCCCTTTTCTGGATATGACTGAGTATTAATCTTTTTGTTAGCAGAAGAGAAATGCATAAAATAAAAAGAAGTTGAAGCCTATAAAATATAACACCCTCCTCTACTATTTTCTATTTTTATTTTTCTCAAATGATAGCTGCAATATGTCTACATCTATTTTCCAACAACTATTCCTTACAAATTCATAGTTCTTTATACCCGGCTGCTGGGGCTGATGAGCAGAAGTTCACAAATGCAGCGTGCATTAGTGTTATTGCCATCAGAAAACAATTTTCAGTCTATATTCAATATATCCCATTGCAAATATTAAGGTATAAATAATCTCATGGCTGGTGCAGAATAAGTTGAGTATTTTCTTCAATATCCCTAATAGGAACTTCTTTTAGTCTGAGCTCAGTCATTTGATGTGCAGAAACAGGCATCCCCCTCAAATTCACGTGAAGGTGACTTCAATAGCAAGAAGCATGTGCCTAGGTCTAACACAGCCAAGGTGAAAAGAAGGTCCCTATCTTTCCTCAGACAGCTTGCATTTTTGCTTCACTGCGAAAGACACACCCATCCACTTCACAACAGTGATCTGCTGTCATTCAGAGACAGCTTCCTCCACATGTCCATTTTGTGTGTTATGCTGGTCATCACCATGGCTTGTCAAGACCTTGCTTTTGCAGATGATAGGACAACCAAAACATCGACCGCAATTCCTTTACTTCTCCTTTCTCTTTATGTTTGAAATAAAATTATTGAGTAGTTCTCAGACCAGCCTCAGCAAATGACAGGGAAACCTGTCATTTTGATTTGATATTATTTTCTGTATCTTTGTTCCAAGGCAAGTACAAGTGAATTAGGCATGGCAGTGGCAGTGGGAAGGAACAGCTTCCAACATATGAGAGGAAATCTCACTGGTAGACTTYGTCTCAAGATGTGGAAATGTGTAATGTGAGAATTAAAGTATGCATATTCCTTTCTACAGTGTATATTCCTTTCTGTGGTGCCAGACAGGGAAAGAGTTGTGACAGACCTAGAAGGAAATAAAGCATCTGCCTATATCACACAGGTAAACATAAATATTTGTCTCTAAAAAGAGATTTAATGTGGAAAAGAAGGTCTGTGTACCCCAAGGTCTAGGAGTCAAAATAACCTGAACAGATGGGTCTGAAGGATACAACCCTAAAAAGAGAGCTAGAGCAAACAACAGATCTCTGGCAGATTTACCAGGTTGTACTGAAAGCAGGAGAAGTAATTTGGAACAGAAAATTTACTATATGTTTGCACTCTAACAACCAAATTTGAGAACAGTACTTGCTAGATATGTTACTTTTGTTAGTACAAGATAYGGAATCTGACTTGAAGCCAGATGAGGAAAAAGAAAGGAATTCTGCTGTGGCAGGTTTTGTTGTGGCAGCAAACAGAACTCTGCCAGGTCGTCCTATTTCTACATAAAACCTTCTAGGATTTTAGTAAACCTTATACAGAAGGTATTCATTCCACTGTTAGCAGGAACTCAAACTGTCTCTTAAAGCCCTCTTGCCCGTTAAAATTGTATATCTTTAAATGTTGCAGGAAACTGTTTGTGTAGTATTTCTCTGAAGTATGATCTTGACTCAGAATTTTACTTCAGAAGACCAATATTACTTCAAACAGGATTTTTCCACCCAATATATGGCAGTAAAATCACTAGAAATCAAAGCAAATACTAGAACTACAATATCAGAGCAGCCTCATAATTACAGCAATGAAAATCGAGGCCAATGAATATGACAGATCTTTCAGGGCCCAAGCTGGTGAGGTTTATTTTACCATGTGACGGTAACTCATGAGGCAAATATACCTTAACTTTGTTAATATATTTTTTCTTCCAGGGGAAACTGTAAATACACAATCTAGAAGCTGCTGACCATGACTCTAGGTTTAAACCAGTAGGTATTGAACCCAGATTATATTGAACACAGGCTGTATATTTGGCATGATCTTTGTTGACTTATTTCACACTGACACCTGCAAAAAGACAGGAACTAATAACAACTAGGTTCATCATCAGTAAAGTATATATTTTGTTTTAATATACTGTCTTGAACCCCTGCTCATGGTCCACGGCTTCATTTTGCAAGATAGAGAACAAATACAAAACAAGAATGTGGATTCRTCCACTAAACAGCTTACAGGCAATGCAAGAGAGGACTGCTTAGAGACATCCAGGTGAATAGAAAGGGATGTGAGGGATAAAGGATCCCAGTGCACATGGCTTGTCTACTACAAAGAGTTTTAAAAGGGGAACTTTTAAGTAGGACATGAAAAACACTTTATTCATGTTTATAGAGAATTTCCAGAACAAACTCAAAATAGTCCCACAACGGCTGAGAGAAAACCTAAGGTAAACTAAGAAATTAAGATGAAATGTTTGATGACTGGACTAGTGACAGGACATGATTATGGGGGCCAGTGAGGCAAGAAACTAAACTGTACCAAGGYAAAATGGAGACAAAGATCACAGAGGATTTTTTTTCAGGGAAGACACAAACTCAGTAATCGTGCTTGTGGGGAGTTTTTAGATAAGCTTACAAGGATGAGGAAATCGGCACTTATAATCATCCATCAACAAGGAGGTCACTGACATCTGAGCATGAGGGACCTTGAGAAGAGGAGAAAGACATTCAATAGACAACAGTAAGTCAAAATTAAAGGCAATGCTCTATAGGGTCCACATACCAAGTATCCAGGAGATAATAGAAGGATCAGGTGAGATTGAGTGCTCTTAAAGTCAGAGTTGGTAAGAGTATTTGAAAATAAGACTAGAAAGTAAAAGCTGTCACATCCTCTCTCTGGTCTTTCTGCACTAGTGATCTTGAGAGGGAGAAGGCACTCAATTTTTTCTTGAGTTACAGCTTATATAAAACTTCTGTGAGCCACATATTGTATGTTCAGGAAAAGCAAAGTAATTAGCTGAGCAGAATTCATGGATAAATTGCTCCTGCAAAATGAGCAAGCAAAAAGTTTTAACAGTGTGTTAGAGGACTACAACAGAATATTGCTAAATCAAACCAGCCTGCAATGCCTAAGGCTGTTATGACATATTTAGCCTMTGTATTGACAATCCATAATCCTGTGGCTCTTTAACTGTCACAGCAAAACATGCAAGCATATATAATACTGTTAACACTTAGTGTGGTGGGCTAATAGACAAGATACCAATCCAAAGCTCTAACAGATGCTCTGACTTGTGCAGTGCATGAAATACTTAAATATTGTGATCATTAGCAGCCTCTTCTCGAGTATTGCTGGCAGTCTTGGGCGCCACAATATGAAACAGACATAAAGCTATCAGGGAACATCCAAAGGAGTGCCATGAAGCTGGTGAAGGATCTTCAGGAGAAACCTTATGAGGCAGAAGTCACTTGGTTTGCTCAGCCTGGACAAGAGAAGACTGAGGGGAGACCTCACTGCAGTTACAACATCTCACAARGGAAAGCAGAGGGACAGGATCTTCACCCTGAGCGTGATTGAAGCAACAGATTCCCAGGGAATGAGTCATAGCACCAAGCCTGRCAGAGTTCAAAAACCATTTGGACAATGCTCTCAGGCACAGGCTATGATTTTTGGGGTGGTCCTGTGCAGGGCCAGGGGTCGGACTTTGGCAATGTCTCTGGATCCCTTTCAATACAAGATATTCCATGATCCTAACAGTCAGTGTGTGATTAACATACCAAGTTGTATGCTCTTAAGCTAATAAATTCACTTTTTAAATTTCTTTTTAATACACAGCTACACCTGAGCTGAGCTTGAAAAGCTAGAGGGCTAACAAAGGCTATCTCAGGTTCTTCTGAAACATGATGGCAATTATGTTAGCAAAAGAAAATCTCTGAGAATTGTACAGCACTTATATTTGGTGATCTTAAAACAAACAAAAAAGTTTYCTGCTATTTTTCTCTACATTTGGATTTGGACAGGGTTACAACACAGCTAAGTGAAGATTTTATGTGTTACAGTATCTCCTGAGAAGCATTTGCCCTCTCAAGTGCAAAAGACACCACATGAGTTAAAACTGAAATGCTTTCTGGAATATTTTGTGGATGTCATATATATGTGGATGTCAGTCTAAACAGAGGGGCTTCTGCTACTGAAATGAATGACATCTACAGAATCTATGTCAAAATAAGAGATTAAGTGTATAGCTGCTGTCATTTCACTCTCACTCCTGCTGTGTTTCAGTCTGTTTGAAAGACACCTCTGAAATCAGGGCTTGCACTGTTAAGGTCCCAATTGTATGCCCACTAAGAAATTTCTACTGCATGCTAGGACTGGTTTCATAGGCACTGATGGGAGAAATTCACAGAATGTCATGGTTTAAGTCAGAAAAAACAACCACTTTCTCTCATATGGGYGTATTTGAAGAAAGAGTTATCCTAGCACTTTCATTTGCTTAAATGTGTATGGAAGCTTACTTGTTGTCATTTGAACAGCTCTGAAAGCTTGTAAGTACACACACCAAAGGCTGAAAAAATGAACTCAGGTTTACTTCTATTAATAACAATATACCTGTTAGTAACACAGGAGAAAGTCTGGAAAGTGCTGCAGTTACAAAATATCTTTAGCTTAAAATGTGCACAAATAATCCCAATTATCATTTAAGTGAGTGCTACCATGATGGACAGCACTGGCCAGCATGTGGAAATTTATGTTTTGACTATGGTAAGCTCAGAGAATGAGAGTCAATATGCAATAGCAGCGTACCACACACCTGCTTTATTTGTACACATCTCCCCCCAACAGGTAGGAACACCCACAATGGCTAGTTGCATTTGATTTAAGGAGTGATGATAACTGAGATGGAAAAGTCTGTGAAGGGACAGAATCTGTTTTAAAGCACTCTAGGTTTTCCACCTGGCACCCACCATTAAAGGATGATCCAGACTGGCAACACTACTTTCAGTAAATTGGACTGCTTGGCAGACAGTAGGCAGAGCCAGCATATTAATCTTATAAAAATTGTTCTCTATTCTCTCCATCCCTATCCCATTTATCTTATGTTACATACAGATACTGGGACCAAGGAGAGACTGCAAGAATTGTTCCTGAACTGTGCATGTCTATTGTGGTATTTATGCAGGGTTTTTGAGAAGTTGCTGTATCTTCATATGGTTAGTGACTTAGTTGTGAAACTCTTCTAGGGTTTTCCAAGAAGAGATTCTTATTTTGGCATATGTTTCTCTTCCACATTTATGAGACCAGCTGACTGCTTTCATATCAAAATAAAACATGAAGGCAGACTGCAGAATATAGAAAGCAGAAATGGTTGCTTAGCCATCCACCTTGAATTCTGTGAATAAATACAGACAGAATGGTAAATGCAGGTTAGTTAAGTTGCCAATGCATAACATAATCAGGGTAAGTTTGCAAATTCTGCTGCATGTATACTATAAGTGATTAATGTAACTCTATTTTAAAGCACATAACTCTATTTCATAGCATATTTCAAGCAGAAAGACTTCTTGTATTACCACCACAGGCTGCAGTTGGATCACTCACAGTTTTGGCTGAGATGTCAGTGGGCATTTAAGTCCCAAGTATGTATGAGGTAAAGCAGATTGAGTAATGTTTGGGATGAGCATAAGGCATGATTGTTATTAATCTCTTCATACTGAGACTGAGCAATGTTCACTTGCTCCAAGTAATTTGGCAGTCACAGCTGCTGGAAATATTTGTATGGGCTCTGTGAAAAAGACTCTAACAGACTGTAGTTATAAAGCATAAATTGTTCAAACCAGGCAAATGTAACTTCTACTTATTTCCATGGGACTAATAATTCACACAAGCCTGTAATTTATTGCAAGTTATGCTTCCTGTACTTCCTGCAACTTTTACAGTATTGAAGCATAGACCTGAACGCGGTTGAAAAGTCCATGTGCAGTTGAATTCAGTTTGGAAAACACACATACACACAATACTGGGTACTCAAGCAGATGAAAGAATCTAGATCAAACAAGCTGGTAAGAATAGCATGTTTTGGCAGAAATGTTGACAATCCTGTGGCTGAACAATGAAGGCCAAGTCCAACTGTACATCATTGCATTAGGAGCAGCAGCATACCACAGCCATTTTAGGTTACCATTTTAGTGTGCAGTAGCTACATCCCATGAATTTTTTCCAATTTTCCAACCACTTTTATACAAACTCTTGGAATTGGAAAATCCAGAGGTTTCCTGCCTCAGTCAGAAGCAYTTATCAGTACCATATCTTCTTGCTGCAGCAGGCAAATTGAAAATTAGTTTGCTATACCTGTTGCACTCYACTTTTTTATGTTCTTGTCCTTCCATTTCTTATTTTATTAACTGTGTTTACCCATCTTCCTAAGGACATACTTTATCCCTGGGGACCTTGTATATTAGTTGGATGCATCTAACCCATTATCTATCTCAGAAGTCAAGGGCAGATTATTTTGCCATAGGTTAAATATTACAAGCTACAGTGTATTGGGTAATTTTCAAGCTTCTGCAATAGTAGCAAAGCCAACCTACAGCTATCAGGGTGCCCTGAAACACCACAGAAGAGTGCTGTGTTTARAGTCAATATGGAAACACAGGTAGATCTGTGCTTCAGACAGACAAATTATTATGTTTTTTGACACTAGACTTCATAGGAAACTAGATGAAAAAAGGAATTTGTGGAGTATGCTCTGGTAATACCAGACTTTTAAATAAAACAAAACATATGAAACAGCCAATGACAACAACAAAAAAAACCCAAACAACACCAAAAACCAAGCAACCAAACACAACAACAACAACAACAACAAATCTCCAAACCCTTGTCCCTTTGCTTGGAATACTCTGTTCTCATAATTCCTTGTCTGAATTGGTGCAAAAGATGCAGTCCTATTTAGGCAAAAGGAATAGGGCTCCACAAAGAGAGAACTATTGTATATGTCATAAACTATTGTACATATTATTGCTTGTGGGCACTGCCATATCTGTCACCATGGTCCATACTGACAGCAGAGGAAAGTATTTTTTTGGCCACTACATATTATTTTCTTATAGCTGCACATGTTTTTTTGTAGTCCAATAAATACTGAGAGCTCTTCAAGCCTCTGGAAGATGCTGAGTAGACAAAAAACAATAGAAGGAGGAAAAAAGGGAAGAGCTGCTTAAATTGTGTTGAGTTAGTATTTCCAGCCCATCATTGCTTTGATATACTTATCTTTACATCTCTTAGCAATTTATAAAGCTGTGGCAAGGCGATTTGTCTAAGATTGCACAACAGATGTATTGATCATGGTTGACATCTATTATCCTGAACAGACACCTCTTTTTCTTCTGGATATGTTTTTACATTAAAAGTCACAGCCTTTAATTTTTATGTATTCAGGAGATTATTTAAAAGGAAATGGCTGGTATGTAMAAAGTAAGTGATTGGCAACTATTTTCCCTTACCTCTCCTACCTATAGTTTTCAGTKAAAAACTGACAGTAATTTCTTATATTATGTAAAGCTTTTTCATGTGTTTCTGAGACAATTAAAATCATTCTTATCTACAGTTTATATACTTGCATACCAGTAAAGATTTCTCTGTAGCCACCAAATCCCATAACCAATAGTTAAAATCCCTTCATATTGAAGTATCATGAGGTCCAAAAATGATAACAGGATATCTTTTCTTTTGGGCAAACAATGATATAAAACAATGATATAAAACAATGATATAAACATGATATAAAGATGAGGCTTACAATAAGGAACATGGAAGAAGATCCAGACTAGCTGACAGGGAATTGTTTTTGTTTTAAACAGTAAAACTAATAGGATTCAGTAGAACCATTGTCTTTATTCCACATTGTTCACACTGTGTAGCACATGAGGCTATAAGTAGCCTCAATACATTAAAGTAATAAATTAAATACTGCTTTTGCAGAATCCAGTCCCAAGAAAGCAGACAAGGCAGTAATAATACTTTTACTAAATCTAATAGAGGATTTTCATTTTCCTAAACTCCCATTAAACTAAATGGAGAGACAGGGGTTTTTTCATCTTCTAAGAAATGAAACTGATGATTTACAGTAATAGCTTTGGATTTATCAGAAAATAAATTCTGTTGCATCTGAAGAGACCTAGGATGTTTTCAGTGCTATCTTTAACACTGCTTGACAGTGTCTCCCATGGAAATCAAWGGGAGCCATTCTAGGTACTTTCGTGGATGTTGGATGTGATCTCTGAACACTATGGCATTTGAAAAGCTCCTGAGAAATAGAGGAGCACACTTAAAAAAAAAAAATCCCCAAATGCAGGCTTATATTTTTCTTTCATACTGTAACATACAACTTTTTAATGTTCTTGAGACTACTAGGAGACAAAGGTAGACAACATTATAATTTWAAATCCCATTTCCCCTCTCCCTTAAAAATGCACTTACACTTCCACTTTAATTTGGTATATTTATTTCCTAAATTCTTTGTAAAGTACAGAGCCACAGAGAGGGATATTTTTCAACGGGTTTAAAAGAATATTTCATAGCTCTGWGCATTTTTCTCAGCCTAAATTTTATTTCTTTTTCTGTATATGAAGTGATGTGTTCAAAAGTCAATGTTAGTCAATAAGCTAGTATTATCTATGCATTGCATTATAAATTATGGGCCCACATCTGCTTCCCTAATGAGGGATGACTATGAGGAGAATGAGCTCAAGCAAATTTCTAGGCAGCAATTTTTCCCAGCTTCATTCCTTTTYCTAACAGGCCTATGGTAGTCTCAAGATGTTTGTATGCACCTCAGGTAACACACATGAATATGAGAAATAAAATCCTCCCTGCAAAAATCCATTGTATTCTGCAACTGGGCAGTGACCAATGCCCTGTATCTGCATTTATGAACAGAATAATTGTTCTGTGGTCATTATGCAGGATCATGACATCTCCATAACTGTGCTGCCTTTCAGGACAGGCATTTTGATGGCCTAATGTGGTATCCTTTCTCCTTCAAGATCATGTATTTCCATTAACTTGACATTGATTCAAAATGCTTTTCATTCCACCAGTCCTTTATACAACTATTTGTTCACTGCACCCCTTGCTAAGGAATGACCCACATAAAAGGGGAAGGAACTGTTTCTATAGATCAAGCAAAAGAATAGTCTGATTTCTAGAAATTCAGGATTAGAGTTTTGGTAATCTGAGCGACTGAGCAGTTAAGACTGCATCATAATGCAAATACACAGAGGATCACAGTGAAGATTACTAAAGTAACCTTAATTCTTCCTTCTTTATCCATGGAGTGCTTAACTTCAAAGCACTACTTTTCTTTTAATTCAGGCTTTTGGCAGTTGCAGTATTTCACAGACTGGCAAGCCAAAAAGAACACTATAASCACCTAATTTGACAGCCTATATAAAACAGGACACAATGTGACTTGCTGCTGTTACTATGAGCCAATTAACTAGGGTGTGACTAAGCATAACTTTGAAAGGCATCCATTTTTTCACTTGAGGATTTTRAGAGATGAAGAATCCATTCGTTCTCTTGCGGGTTTATTCCAACAGTTAATCATTCCCTCTGTTTAGAAATAAAGTATGCATCATTGCTTATCTGAATGGTTTCATGGTCACAGCTTTCAGCTTCAGACAATTCAAGTCTTTGGACTAAAGATCCCTTTATTTGCTCAGTATTTTCTCTCCATAAAGTGTCTTAGTCCCTGTAATCAAGCCATCCTAATGCATACTTGTTGAGGAAGCTGAACAACTAGTAGTTCTGAAGTCTCTCACTCTAAAACACTTCCTACAGCCCTCCAAATAATTTTGAAAGAAAAATTTTCTTTTTCATCCTCTTCAGAACATGGGAACCACAAATGTGCTGTGTTTTAGCAGAAGATGAGAGACTGATACCCATCACGAGTCCAAACCAAAACCATGCACACCTGCCTTACCCAGATATATCTTAATATATCAGCTTTACCCAGATATATCTTAATATTTATATATCTATATATCTATACCTATACTTATTATTTTTCTTGGGCAAAAGTTATGCAGCCTTTTTGGGACAGGTACAGACCTATTAGATTTATGAGACTAATCCTATTTTATGATATCTGTTACATTCTGCAAAACATTAAATGCAGAAAAAATATTACACAACAACAAGGCTTGCTGCTACCAGCAGTAGAAGTAAAGCAGACAGCAAGGAGAGCACTTTGCCACCTGCCACTGTTCTAAGGTTGGGATCCATTGTAGGAACACTGGTCCTTCACCCAAGGATGTTCAGACCATCCTCAGCCAGGGGGACCCTGCTAGTGCTGTTGCCTTTACCAGATCTGTGTCAGTCCAACCTTAGATTTCACCTTCCTACTCCTGGTTTATTTTCTGCATTTGAGGCTGCTAGACAAGATTCCACCCTCTGCAGCATTCCTACAACCGTGTGGCAAAAAACATCAGCAAAAAGTGATATCTAAAAGAGTCTTATTGCTACTACAAATGAGTCACATCTCAGAGCTGCCTAAAGGCAATGTGTAAAGCTTGTTCTTTGGAAAGGAAAAGGTTATAAGCAAGAGCAAGCATCCGAAGAACTTCAATTTCTCTCTCTGTTTGCTACTCCTGTATGTATTCCTGCCATTAGAAAGAAGATGGCTTAAATAACTGACATTACAGAAAAAATTAATTACTCCCCCTAGACAGCTATTACCACCTTTAATACTAAAAAGTCACTTCAGGGAAGAGAAATGGATACCAGAGCTATTCTTTCTTTTTCTGCACTTTTAATAATTGGCAATGAAGGTTGTGTATTTGTTCATGGAATTGAAAAGCCAAACCTTAATTTTGTGTGACATCAGGATGACTCTTTCAGCTTTCTAGGCTGATTTATTCCATTATAATTAATCAAACACTTCTTCCATTAGCTAATTTTTTTTATTCTTGAATGGGTTCAAATAATTATATTTCATYGTTTCAACAGCGCACAAAGGGTTATTTTTTTTTTTGCTTCTAACTGGAGTACAGCTAAGCTCAAATGGTTTTCTGTGGTTATGGTGAGTTTGGGGTTTTTTGGTGATGTGTTCCTGCAGCAATCTTTAATGACTTAGCTGTTTGATGAGATCACTTCTGAGAGATCACTACTTTCATTATCATAAAATTGTTTCCACGCTTTCTGCAAATATTCAGATTCAATAGTGAGATTGAAAATGGAGGTGTTAACAGTATAAAATCTTTCTGATCTCCTTGGAGAAAGGTGCTGGAAAAGGCTTAAAATGTACAAACTAAAATAGCAGAAGTGCTCTCCATTCTAAAATTCACACATTTAAAATGTGAAAGTCTGTGGTCATTAGCAAATGTGCAGCAAACCCGATGGGCTGGCATAAACCGTCACACATGAAGCCACAGAGCTTGTTCACTGCAACGAAACTTTCCATCTCTCTTTACAGATATCAGGGCTCATATGCTCAACTTCTTGGGAAAATGTCAGCAGATAAGTGCCTGCAATGAACTAGTGAAGCAAGCAGCTGTAGCACCCACAAGCAGGCAAAGCTGTCTTTTTGGGGGAGCCTGATTCCTCTCTACTAATGGCATTTTGTGTGAGGTTTACGAATGCAGGAATACTGGTCATCCAGTGATGTGAAACTATCATGCTCTATATTGATTTTAGGTTTTTTACAGAGCATTGACTAACAAATATAGCAATGGGGAATTWAATGGATTGTTCTTGCTCTAAACAATAAACATCTAACTGTTTTAAAAAACATGAGGTTGACAAAGAATAAGGTTGGAGGGGACTGAGGGCTGTAGCTGTGAGATGACTGATTTTTCAATTATAGTCTATCCATAATTAYGAGGAACAGTTTCCAATATTCAAACACAAGATAAAAGCTTGGGTTTTTTACAAAATAAATACATCACAGTAAATAGCACTTGTTTGCACTTGGCAAGCTTGGTCCCTTTCAGAAAATGCAGACTATGCCATGTCCAAACGATTCTATCATTAGGAAAAATGTCTTCAGTAATAAAARGGTCATCAAGTATTGGAACAGGMTGCCCAGGGAACTGGTTGAATCACCATCCTGGAGGTATTCAAAAGACATGTAGATGTGGCATTAGAGACATGGTTTAGTGATATACCTGGCCATGCTGGCTTAAAAATAGTACTCAGTGATCTTAGAGGCTTTTCCYACCCTAAATGATTCTATCATTCAAATTCAAATGTGAACAAAAATAATTTTCGCATATCCATKATGAGAATCATGATATCTTGGTAATGACAACACCAGCTCAAAAAAGAGTTAAATTGCTCTGCTCTGCCCATTCTCATGCCAGCAGATAATTCATCCAAAAAAATTTGTGTGCCCTACTTACACAAACAAACAGTACAGCGCATAAATAATTCACAGAATGGCAGCCTCTTTTATTAACTGCACACTGACAGACTCTGACAGAAAYGTGAAACATGGCTGAAAACACCATATAGGACCAAGTTCTATATGTACTCTGTAAATCAAAAATGCACCTGACCTATGAATGAGAAATTTGTTCTTTTTTGATAGATCAGGCACAAGGAAGCTGTAATACATTTGTGGACCAGCTGTTTTTTAGCAGCATGTTATACTGCTGGCAGGTCTGCAGTACAAGCAAGAATCAAGAAGAGATACAGCTCTCACCAAGTGAACATTAACTAATTCACCAAAAAGCTTTCTATTTTTCTTACATGCTATACTCTTAAAGGTCAAGAAATACCCAGCTTAAAAAACAAATGTGTAATTTTAAGCTTTTATCCATTTGATACCATCTTTACATAGGATAAWATATAYATAAATATATATCCCCCTCCTTCCTTCTTTTCTGGGACCTCTCACATCTGTTCAATGCTCTCTTTCCATTGGGTGCTGTGAACAAAGTAGACACCTCTATTCCTTAAAGTCTCTACCTGTAGCATTTTTTACCTTCAGCACCAGAATATAGGATCACAACTGAATCAGGAAGGAAGGAATCAGGTAGGAAGACAAGGGCACAAAAGTAAGGAAACACAGAGAGAATACCATGGGGAAGGAAGAAAAAGTGAAATTTCATTATATGCTTCTGGAACTTGGCATTGGAAAGTGGCATCCATCCTTCTTCACTCACTCTCCATATAGTTCTAATCAAATAAGGATGTCAGCAAAGTCAAGGAATTGGGCTGAGAGTAAGGTAATTGTCAGTGAAGGAGAAAGAGAAAGAAAAAAAATGGAAAAATAGGAGGATGAGTGAGATATAGGGGAGAAATAGATAAAAATACTGAAGAAATAGAGTCCAAACCCCAAAACATGAAAAAATATATACCCCTAAAAGGGGTAGGGGGAATAGGGATGGGACATGGAGACAGAGAGGATACTAACAGGGACAGTAATAGGGTGTGTGTAATTATGCAAATTACAGCTAGACCTGACTAGACTATGGGATGTCTTGTGCATGCAGAGTGTGAACTGCCATGTTCACACAGCCACATCTTTTTATTTTCCATAATTCTTGACAAGCATCTGTCTCCAGGCATTACTATATATGACTGTAGATAAACACTCCATAGCAGTAGTAGCAGAATTAATTGGTAAGAGAAGCATATCATTAAAATGCTTGTCTACTTAGAACACAACAGCATTAAGTAAGATTTTACAAATCAAGTTCTCTCGACAGGACTTGTGTCCCTTCAGGCATTGGTGCAAACTGCAAGCTCCAAGTGCTGTTCAGTCATTTGGAGGGTGGTGTGGCCTCTCACCACCCATTTGTACAGCTTAGCCAGGGGCTGTGCCACCAACCTCCATCATCTATGCTCTGCTCCTCCCCAGTTGTGTCTACTATTTCCTCTTTCGTGGGGATACTTGAAAATACAGGCACGAGTAAGTGATGCGAAAACATGGCTAACTCACACGCAAATTTCTGCCGGGAAATTTGCCAGGTTGCTATGGGAAACACACACTGCAAGGAGCATCTGCTCACTGACTTCCCTCCTCTGTCCTAACACATTCACTTACACTCGCAGGAGGCTTTGCTGTCCTTGCTGACACACAGGAATATACTAACAGGGTCTATGATTCCCTTTCACAAATACTGGATTATTTGTATCTTCACCTTCTTTTGTGCACTCAGCCTGACAAGAAATCTGACCCACGGAAAATCTGTGTCCTTGTACAATGGTCAATTCTGCAAGACCAAGATACAATCTCAACACATGAAAACTGACCATAATATCATTATTCTATTGTCATTTGGAACTTACACAGACATAAACCTAACCATTTCAAAGACACAGGAATCCACAGACACTTAATACATATTTTACACCAGTCATCATTTAGAAAGTGTTAGATGGAAGCTTCAGTCTTCCCTGCATGCCATCTCCAATGTCTCATGCATGGTTACAAGAAGTGGCACTTGTCATTCTTCCCTCCTGTTACACAATTTTCTAAACTAAAAAGCACATCCTACAAAGGACTCTTTTCCCTTACAGATATCCCTGCAATCCAAACAGTCTGGAAACAGCCTGTTGGTTCAACATATCCACAGCACTAACAGTCTAGTTCATCAGATAGGAAAACAGCAGAATTACTTCAAAGCTTAAATGTTAATCTGTGCTAGCTGGGTAAAGGATAATTTAATAGGAAGAGTGTTTCAGTCAGATACATGATTCAAACACTTTTTCTGCAGAATGGTATTTTCCAGTAAATTGAAAAATACCTGATTTTGGCAACTGACATGATTACACATATTAGCCCACAGACATGCTAGTGGAGATGTGATGGGTTTTATTCTTATGCTTCACCTTCAATATTACACATTTTCAATCCCAGGTCTTTTCATCCAGAATTTTTGTGACATTTACCTTTTGTGTCTTGTTTCCAAAACCTAGTGCAACATTCATATGTAATGAAAAATACTACATACTCTACTGGGTTTATGTGACAACCTTCTGCTAGTCGGGGGGGAAACAGAAGTAACTTCTGTGAAAAGCACTAGAAGCTTCCCCTGTGTCTGACAGAACCAATGCCAGAAGAATTCAAGACAGATTCACTGCTGGCCAAGGCTGAGCCCATCATTGAGGGAGGKAGTGCCTCTGGGATAACAGCTAAGCGAGGGCAAAACCTGTGCAACAGAGAGATAGGAGGGAGAATACATGAAGGAAGCAGCTGTGCAGACATCAAGGTAGGTGAAGAAGAAGGGGAAGGAGGAGCTYAACACTGGAGCAGAGATTCCTCTGTAGCCCATGGGGCAGCCCATGGTGAGGCAGTTATTGCCCTGCAGCCCATGAAGGTTCATGGTGCAGCAAATATTCACCTGCAGCCCATGGAAAACCCCCAGCTGGAGCTAGAAGAATCCCAAATCCCAAATCCTAAAGCTGTGACCCTGTGGGAAACCTGCACTGGAGCAGCCTTTTGGCAGTTGTAGACCCATGGAGAGAGGAGCCCACACTGGAGCACGTTTGCTGACAGGACTTGTGACCCTGTAAGGGACCCACACTGGAGCCATCTGTTCCTAAATGACTGCATCCCATGGGAGGGATCCCACACCGGAGCAGTTTGTGAAGAACTGCAGCTCATGGGGAGCATGCTGAAGAAGTTTATCGAGGCCTGTCACCTGTGGAAGGGATCCCATGCTAGAACAGGTAAAGAGTTTGAGGAGTCCTCTCCTTGAGGAGGAGGAAGCAACAGAGACAATGTGTGATGAACTGACCCCAGCCCCCATTCCCCATTCCCCTCAGCAGCTGGAAGGGAGAAAGAGGAAGAGAGGAGAGAAACTGGGAATAAAGTTAAGCCTGAGAAGAAAGGACAGGTGGAGGAAGGATGTTTCAAGATTCAGCTTTTATTTCTCTACTTGGATTTGAGTGGTAACAAATTAAAATGATTTCCTCAAGTGGAGACGGTTTTGCCTGCAACAGTGATTGATGAGTGACCTCCCCCTGCCCTTTTATCTCAATACCTGTGCCTTCCAACATACTTTCTCTCCCCTGCTCAGCTGACCCTGACTTTGGTGGGCACCAGGCATCCAGCCAGAGTCAACCCACCACACACAGTTAGATAGTAACAAAGATTTTTATTTTTTTTTTATTATTCTCCACAATCCATAGTTACTGAATCTGGATATTGAACATATGCTTCCCCTATTTTAGTATCTCAGTGGGAGCTACTAATGATACAATTTCAAACACACAGAAACACACATTCAGCAGAAGCCTAAGATACAGAAAAGCAGAGAAAAAAAATGGATAGCTGTAACTTTTGTAACTTTTTTTCCATGACTCTTTTAATTCTGATTACTCACAGCAGAACCTGGCCCTAAAAGCCAGGCATATCCACACTGTCAGGTACAGATAGAGCAGGAAGAGAGAGTGCTAAGGAAATGAAGTGGTGTCATTTGCTGGCCATTGTGGTAAACTAGCATCTATATGTTTCTCAGGAGCAATAAGGTTATTGCAGGAGTTTTTTGGACACTGTCAAAGAAAGAAATAGCACATTGTGAAATTGTAAAAGGGAAGTTCCTTCCAAAGTGGAGAGAGTTCTTTTACAGGATTCAGAAATACTTCAAAGACTTCATGCAATCATCGAATGGTTTGGGTTGGAAGGGAACTTAAAGATCATCTAGTTCCAACCCCCTTGCCATGGGTAGGGACACTTTCCACTGGACCAGGTTGCTCAGAGCCCCATTCAGCCTGGCCTTGAACACTTCAAGGAATGGGGCATCGACAGCTTCTCTGGGCAACCTGTTCCAGTGCCTCACCACCCTCACAAGGAAAAATGTCTTCCCTATATTCAACCCAAATATCCCCTCTAAGTCTGAAACCATTACTCTTTGTCTTATTTAAGACAGTTAATTCTGCCTTCTGAATATAAATTACCAATGTTACTACAAAAACAAGCCTGGAAGTTCTGACTGCCCAGGCAAAAAAGGGATTTCATTCCATTATATTTAATAGGGGGTGGGAAAAAATTATTTAAAAAAACGAGCAAAACAAAGCGATCCAGCTGGACCAAAACCCAGTACATATGCCRGTGCATTACCCAGAAAATCTCTCAGAAAATAGCCCAGGAACGGGAAGGAGTTATCAACCCAATGAAAAAGTTCAATTTGTTGCTCCCAGATGACTCCACTATTCCAGTGACTTCTTTAATTCACTGAACTTTCCAACACAAGTACTTACCGAGATTCTTCCCAAGCAGACATGCTGCATTTCACACTCACAGAAGCACTGTAACGTTTTATTAATGTACAAATGATTCCAGTGAAAGTTGTGCCGTCAGAGCAGCATCTCACGAGGCGCCTTTTGGAAAGAAAACCGGAGGTGGGAGATGAACAGTACAATAAAACCTTTATTCCTTCCTAGCGATCGCGTAATGCCTTTTAAAATCCAACCCCCCGAGTATTTGCACCAGGGAGCGCGGGCGGGCGTGGGTGGGCAGCGCCGTTCTGCTCTCGGTGGCCGGCAAGGAACACATCAGGGGCGGCATCGCTCCCGCACCTCCGGCCGCCGCCACCGCCCCTCCGCGGAC
>JACDOX010000056.1:2121860-2176014 GCA_014549065.1 Cardinalis cardinalis
GGCCGCGTCCAGGCGGCGGGAGCCGCGCGAGAACCGTTGGAGCGGGGGAGGGAGAGAGGGGGGAGGCACGGACGGACAGACGGACGGAAGGAGGGAGCGGGGCGCCGTCCCCGCGCAGCCCCGTGAGGCGGCGCGGCGGGAGCGCCGGGCTCGCTCCGGAGAGGGGCCGTCTGGCGCTCGCGGGCGCCCCCGACGCCGGGCCGGGAGCGCGGGCTGCGCGGCAGGGGCCGGGCCGGTCCCCGCCGGGAACCCGCCTGCGCCGCGCCCGCGGGTGCGTGGAGCGGGCGTGCGCCTCCGCGGTCACGGGCACGGCGGCCGCGAGGGCCGGCGCGGGGAGGCACCGAGCGCGTCCCGAGCAGTCGCAGCCCCGTAAACGCCTCCCTGCGGCCCTTGCGGAGGTAGCGGCCGTGTAAAAAGCGTGTGGAGGAATAAATCTGAATTGTCCAGTGGAATAAGTAAACCAGAGCTGTCTTAAATCAAAGCTGGGAACGCTCTGGGCGRGTGCCTGACCCGCTCCATTCGCAAAGGAAAAACTTCGTTCTTTSCCAGTTGCCCACCCCTGCATACCCCGCAGCCCTGTTTTCAGCCAATTACTTCTATAATTCTCAGTGTCGACAGAATTGCAGCAAAACTGCGTACTGTTTAACAGGACGGTGCAATTGCTGCTAGATTATTAGCAGTGATATTTTGCTGCTTGCTTAAAAAGAAAGCATTTTCCCATCTTGCCAAGAACTCGAAAAAGATCCCATTTAAATAGTTGTTTGTCCTACCATCTTCAGTGCTGGACTGATACATTTTCCTGGGCCAGCAGAACCAGACGGCCCATAAATATATACAATATCACTTTCCGGTTTTGTTTCCTTTTGTGTATTTCAAGTATTTACAGACTTACTATCTAGCTATCTTAAAATTTGATTATTTTGGACTAAGAAAAGAATTTTGGCCATCCTTTTTTTACTTTTTTTATTTTAATTTTTCTGTGTAGCCAGGGACACTTTAGCGGAGGTGCCAGACCTGCAGAGCCAGGTGTTCCCATATCGTGTGAAACACACAGCAGCAAGAGTTGCAAACCTGTCATCATAGCTGTCATCTGCTTCTGTTTCATATATGGTTGCAGATAAGTTAGAATTTAGGGAAGAAATTCCCAGGAGATCTGTGCCAGGTGGCGCTGGCTTTGTTCCAAACGATTAAATTCCCCTCCTCTCCACTGCGTTTCCTGCTTTGGCACAATTAGATGTCAGTTGGGATTGAATAATTTGAAATTATGTGTCTTGCATTATCCTTCTGTTTTCTCGTATCTCCATAGTTTGGAAATCTGGTACACTTGTCCCTTTTCCTGGTCCTGGATGTGCATCCATCCCTGTCCCTGGTTTGCTGTCCTTTGGGATGTTTGGTCTCCTTGCCAGACCCTCTGCTAGGCTGGCTCAGCTCTCTGGTTCAGCAGAAGACTGATCACCTTCTTGATGGGTTGGTTACTGCGTTAATTGTGGTGATTCAGACCTTTAGATTTAGTGTAAAGTTAAGTAGCAGGAAAGTGGAACCAGGGAAGTGCAGTAGCCATAGGAAAGTGAACACATGGAGTTGTCCTCTGCAGTTGTCTGTAGTGTCACTGAAAAAATAACTGGGTATTTTCACAATGTATTTTATTTAACTTTAAATAATTGAAAATGCTGTCTTTTAACGCTCAAAATAATTTTTGGAATAGATATTATCACTTATTGAAATGTTATTATCTTCCTATCTTTCAGGCTGAAGGTGGCCCATYCTGAGATTAATTTAATAATCATTTGCTTAGAAAGCTTCCCGCATTGTTCATGGTAAGGCTTATATTTGATATGTCAAATTTAGTTTGTCGTGCTGACTTATTTAGAGTATTTCTTACACATTTTTAGTGTTAACATTTCCTTTAGCTATAATAATGACTTATGAGCTGTGTCATACATTTAATGAGAATTGGAGTTTTAAAGAGAAAGTTTTCAATTTTGTGTAACTGAATCAATAAAGATTTGAATAATTCTAAATTTTGTAACCTAAGAAAGACCTTTATACATTCACAATTTTAAGATCAGTTTCAGAGTAATGCTTTTACAGTCTAACAGGCTTTTCGTGGTCATTTTATGCAAAAAAAAAGTTGGGTTTTTCTTAAGTGATGGAAATTACTTCATCTCTTTGGATTTTTTGACTTAGACTGCTTTATAAAAGTTACAAAATTTTCCTGTTAATTTACAGGAGTTTTTCATCAGTATGTCTGAAACCATTAAATATAATGACGACGATCACAAAACTGTGTTCCTGAAAACATTGAATGAACAACGTTTGGAAGGAGAATTTTGTGACATCGCTATCGTAGTTGAAGATGTTAAGTTCAGAGCCCATAGGTGCGTGCTTGCTGCCTGCAGTACCTACTTCAAAAAGCTTTTCAAAAAACTTGAAGTTGATAGTTCATCAGTAATAGAAATAGATTTTCTTCGTTCTGATATTTTTGAGGAAGTTCTCAATTATATGTATACTGCAAAGATTTCTGTTAAAAAAGAGGATGTAAACTTGATGATGTCTTCAGGCCAGATCCTCGGTATTCGGTTTCTTGATAAACTCTGCTCTCAAAAGCGTGATGTATCTAGTCCTGAAGAGAACACACAGTCCAAGACCAAGTACTGTCTAAAAATGAACCGTTCTATTGGGGAACCCAATGATACCCAAGATGATGAAGTGGAAGAGATTGGAGATCATGATGACAGTCCATCAGACGTGACAGTGGAAGGCACTCCCCCAAGTCAGGAAGATGGTAAATCACCAACCACTACTCTGAGAGTGCAAGAGGCTATTCTGAAAGAGTTGGGAAGTGAAGAAGTTAGAAAAGTAAATTGCTATGGCCAAGAAGTAGAGCCTATGGAAACAACAGAATCTAAAGACTTAGGATCTCAGACCCCTCAGGCACTCACGTTTAATGATGGCATAAGTGAAGTGAAAGATGAACAGACACCAGGATGGACCACAGCAGCCRGCGATATGAAGTTTGAGTACTTGCTTTACGGTCACAGGGAACACATTGTATGTCAGGCTTGTGGCAAGACCTTTTCTGATGAGGCGCGTTTGAGAAAACATGAAAAACTACACACTGCAGACAGACCATTTGTTTGTGAAATGTGTACAAAGGGCTTCACCACGCAGGCTCATTTGAAAGAACACTTGAAAATACACACAGGTTACAAGCCTTACAGTTGTGAGGTGTGTGGGAAGTCTTTTATTCGTGCACCAGATCTAAAAAAGCATGAGAGAGTTCACAGTAATGAGAGGCCATTTGCATGCCATATGTGTGATAAAGCTTTCAAGCACAAGTCCCACCTCAAAGACCACGAAAGAAGGCACCGAGGAGAGAAACCTTTTGTCTGCAGTTCCTGCACTAAAGCATTTGCTAAGGCATCTGACCTAAAAAGGCATGAGAACAATATGCACAGTGAAAGAAAGCAAGTTACAGCAGCCAATTCCATCCAGAGTGAAACAGAACAGTTGCAGGCAGCAGCCATGGCTGCTGAAGCAGAACAGCAATTAGAAACTATAGCCTGTAGTTAAAAACTAAAGCAGGAACTTTATCAGAAATAATATAAGAAATGAAATGGAGCAAAGTCTGTTGTTGATATACATTTAGACTGAGAATCTTTTCAAGAAAGCATATTTTTAGAGAATTTGAATGTTACATAAGAATACATAGTGTCGCTTGGTTAGGTATGTYAAAACATTTCAGAGATGGGTATTCTCAGAATGTGAAACAGTTTCGTTGTCACTAGCAGTATGATGCACTAATAACTGCTTTAATTCAAGGATGTGATCAAGTTCTCTGTAGCAAGGATCATCACTGGCCGATACTTTGCTTCATCCAGTATGGAATACTGAATAGGATGTAAACATTGCAATCAGTGAGTTATGCTTGAAAACGCTGAGAGCTCAAAAATCACAAACATGGAAAGAAATTATTTGGTTTTCATAATTCTTAGGTGTTGTACCTACAATTTTTATGAGAAGCATACGCTGAATCCCTAAGCTTTTTAATTCTTCCTTTTTTCACCTAATGTACGATGATACAACAGAGTGTAAAGGAGGATGGTAATCAAAATGAAATTGCTTCTTATTCCATTCCTTCAGATATCCTCCTATTTTTATAAAGGTGGCAAGTTTTAATGAATTACTTGCATTCTTGAAAAAACTGCATTATTCACAGGGATTCTGGCTGGCAAAGCAGAAGTGTCATGGCATTCACCAGTCCCTTCTGTGGGCACAAATGTCTGCCTCATTTGTTTTTATGTTCACTTTTATACAGGGCCCCAGAGGTGGGACTGGGCCATAAAGGAAAAAGGGTGGAGCATGAAGGAGACATGCTCCTTACTCAAACCCAGTAAAAATCAGTAGAAGCTAATACAGCCTGAGATGTTTTTTTTATTATGCAACTTCAGGTCACCTAACCTAGCACAGTGAAGGCAGAGGAGTATCTGCAGGAGCAGGTGACCAGGTGTCACTGCCAAACTTCCGAAGCTGCAGCCAAGGATGTCGCATACCTGCCTGCAGGGCTCAGCTGGGGTTTGTGTCATGGCTGATCATACAGCTCATAGGTCCTGTTCAAGTTTAAAAGCTTCCACCTTTTGACACACCACCCCTCATCAAGAGCGGGACTTCAGTGAGTGAGTTCTGTCATAATTGATCCTGGATGAATGTTCACTCTTAGTCAGTTGCTTAGTCTATTTTTTTTTAGAACCAACTGGGRTACATGCTAATAACAGTAGTTAACTCACAGAGTCAAGAAAATAAGTGGTCTTTGGATTGCAGTCTGCTACTTGTGGTCATCAAGAGAAGACACAGTAACAGTGGCAATGCAATCCAAAGGTATATCGACCCTTTATTTTAAATTTGTAAATACTACAGCTGTTGTGAAAACTTCATTTGAAGTTGGAATGAGCAAAAAACACACTTGGGCACATGGTTGGTAACATTGGTCACTTGCGATAACTATAGCATATCAAAGTGTTAGACCAGTTTCTGATAAGTTACTGTGTGGTAGATCACATCTTGCTTTTTTAAATAGAAATTTAAAATAGTGTTTTTGGAACTGTTATATGGAACTTCAATTATTGAGGGGTTTTTATTTGGTCTAGGTTTTTTTTTTACAGCTTTGTTTTATTCATGTATTCATCATTAAGCAGTTATCTTTAAATGCCAGTAATTGTTCAAATGCTGGTCTGTAAATAAAACATGACCTTAATATTTTAGAAAATGTAAAATTTGGACCTTTACCAATATATTTTTTTAAAATGTTGCTTCATTTTACATTCAGTAATATTAGTTTGTAAACAAACTATACATTTTGTACCTGTGCAACATCAGAGGATGTGTATTCATTGCATTTTATTGGTTCTCTTGAGGAACAAGATAAATGACCATTGTTAAAATGTTTTACTGTATATGATCATAGATATAAAGATAGTAGGTCCAAAATAGGATCTACTTTTTTTTCTAAATATATTCGTCTTGCTATGTTTTTTTATCTGAAATTGTGTGCACTTCTTCCTAGGTAAATTGGGGTTGAAAAGACTGTACAAAACAGATCTGTTATAATAAGAGTTCAAAAGTGTAAAATGTGAAGAAAGTAAATTTTATCAAGGTCTGCTATGAAGAATGCAAGAAACCAAATTACAGCAGTGAACAATTACATTAGAAAAAAAATGAAAATATTTAAAATATGAATCCCTAAAAGAGAATGCCTGGGGAGGTACTGCAATCTCCACTAGTGGTAACATTCAAGAATGGGTTAGAGAAACATCTATTAGGGGTGGTTTAAATATGGTTAGTTTTGCCTTGAAGCTGAGGGATAAGCTCCATAACCTCTCAAGAAGATCCTCATTGGGATTTTTTTTGGAAAGTAATAAATTAAAATGGAGCTCACTGGGGCAGCAAACACTGGAGTGAAAAGACTGAACTCAAGTATTACAGTTAAAGAAAACTGCTGCTGACTTTTGAGCACAAGTGGTCAGGCTGCAAATTTGAAATTGTTGCAGAAAAGCAGGCTTGCATGAGAAGACTTGCAGTGGAAAGTGTGAGAGCATTGTGTGTTACATCAGAGTAGATTCTGCTTTTGTTACAGCTTATAGCTGTAAAAGTTACAGGTGTGGAGGGGTGGAGATATMCTTAGCTGTATATATATTCTTGTTAAAGTGTTCTAAAAAAAAAAATCTGTATATTCTGAAAGAATGTTAGCCTATGTATTGGAGGGGTGTGTCTGTGAAATTCAGGTAAATTTGTCTGCATCTTACAATGCTACTGCTCCCAKCTCTCCTGTCTGTGCCAAAAGACACCATGCACAAAAGCAGGTGGGCATCAGCTCCAAGCCAATGAGGTTTTCCAGCACGATAAGCTGTAAGGTATGAGCTGTGTCCATTGAGGAATGGGCGCATTTTTATTTTTGCTTAGACAAGGACAGCAACTTCTTTTACAGTCTGAGGCAGTGGATGAGATTCTGTCCAATTAATGGAAATTTTGCTGTTGGTTCTATTGGGGCCAGACTAGTCTAACATTCCTTAGAAAGTTTTTTGTTTGGATTTTTTTTTAAGAGAAAAAGGAACAAAAATAACACATTTTGAACTACAATATGTGCCTGATTTCTCATCTTAATCATATTAGCCATGGGTATGCTGCTGATTATTTGGCACAACTCAGTTTGCAAACTAGAAGTTCAGGAAAGCCCTTCTCCACTCCCCAGCTCTTCTTTTATATACTACTCTTATCAATATTTTTCAAAATACTAGAAAATTAAGCAAATCACAATTGAGTRAGTACTTGTGGGGTTTTTTTCTGCTTTAATCTTTCAGAAAGATTTAGACCTGGTGATTAGAATTTTAAAGCTTGTTTTGTGACAAGAAATTCCTCATGCTTACTTCAGTAGCAAAAGTTTGAGGTCAGCTTCTATTTGTTCCAGTAAGCTACAGAATGCTAAATACTCCTCAAAATCTTGCCATTTAGGTAGCCAAACTGGAGTTTTTTTGAAGATCAGGCCTCAGTTTTCTAATATAGAGATTTCTTTCATGATTCCATTAAATAGGGATACTTAAAATGAATAGAATTGTGTGAAATACAGAATAAAATACCAGATTATGTCAGAAAGTCTACCCTGAAGTTAGAGTATACTTCTAGTGGCAGATTATCTTTTGTTAAGTATTCTATTAACACATATAGCTATGGTATTATAGAGAAGACAAAGCATTTATGAAAGAGACTACATCATCTACTGTGTGCGACAGATGACTTTTCTGAATGTAAGCATTTACAGATAGGTACAAGACAGGATAATTCTGCCTGAACAGTGAAGACAGATCTAAGGAATTTTCATCTTTTTCTATTAGTCTTAGATCACAGTAGTGTGCCCAGTCAGCCAGAAATGTGAACATTTCATTAAAAATTCCATTACAGCAGTTGGTCTGTCATTTGTCTTCATATAGATCTAAAACAATTATAGTAACATTCTTATTCATTTGAAAACAGATGGAAGATTTCCATGAATAGATTTGTTAAATATGTGTCATGAGAGTTGAGACACCTATTCTCAGGAAGTATTTTTAAATATAATGCAAGAAATCTGAAATAACTGAATAGCTAAAAATAGTAATTTATACAGTACTGATATGTTTTCCAGTGTGTTTCTCTCCACTGTCTTTTTATATTATTTTTATTTGCATGCCCTGATCATTTAGATACTTATAGAACTCTGAAAATTGGTGAACTTCAGTGGTTGCAATATGAACAGCAATGTAACTCTTTAAAATAGAAATAATATTTTTGAATCTGGTTAATACATATTTTTTAATTTACTGGTATTTTTACTATTTAGTAGCTAAGCATCTACTTTTTATAGGTAAACCTRAAAAACATGTGGACTGTATGAATAAAGATGTACTACATCTGATCTGTTTGGTATAGGAGTATCAAAAACCATGGCCAAAACAGAACTTCTGGATACCTGTATCTCAGATTCCTTCTATGGTTCTTTTTGTAAGCCTATAGTTTGAGAGCATGAGTTTATAAAACAAGTGGTACTAACAAAAAATTAGAATTCTTACTGAACCAAAATTCCAAATGTATTTTCTTTTTGATAATACTGAGCCACTTTGAAGAAGTATAAAGGACAGTACTACATGCTACACATTAGGCAATAGATAGATCTTAAGTTGTATTTTCATTCAGAAGTAAAATAAATTCATAGATATGATGCATTCAATATGGATCATCTTCATGAAATCATTAAAACATGAGAGCACTTTTTCTCTYTTTCCACCAAAGGATGAAAGTTTTTATGTTTAGAAAAATGGATATTCTGATGTAAACACATTCTGTTAAAAACAATAACCAAAACCACTCAAACCCTACAGTGCTTCCACTTGCAGTTTACTGACCTCCTCCCAGTGGCCTGTCTATACATTTAAGTAATCTGTATATGCAAGCAACATAGAGTATTTTTGTCTTTTAAAATAYTCTAAAGACCAAGCTTTCCTGCATCTAAGTTTTCATTCTTCACTAATAAAAATCCTTTTTTTTTCCATGGTAGAGGGTACCACAAGCACTGCTTACAGGAACAAAGCCCTGTTGTGGCATTGCAAATTGCTCAGAARGGAGAATGGAGTATAGTGGAGCTCCACTGGTGGAGCTTCCACTAGGGTCAGTGGAAGAACAGCCTCAGTTTGGAGCAGTTTAAGCTATTGTGGAGCTGCCTCCTGAGACAGCAGCTTTGTGTTTTGACTGCCATAGTGAAACTGCAAACTGTTGCTAGAAGAGGTAATCTAATTTTCTCTTTTTCTTTCTTCCTGTTACCTTTTGCACCTGTTTCCTTCTTCTTGTTTGTCTCAGATTTAGCGGCTTTTGTGGCTTTAGAGTAAGTCAGTGGAGTGATTTTACATAAGAAAGCCATTCAGTGCTTACGTAAGTTAGTTTTAAATTGAACCAATTCATTAGGTTTGATCTAAAGTAAGTGGCAGGAACACATTGCTGGAGCTGGGAGAAGGAATGGAGCAGTGCTTGCCCAACTTTGGCACCACATTAAATACAAAGCAGTGAAGCACAGCACATGTTGCACTGTGTTTGTGAGAAGCTGCCAGGCAACAGAATTCATCAGACACCATTTCCTAGCATCATCCGTTGCTGGTAGACTTGTGGGATTTTGAAGAGGATGATCTATGTGTGTCACTTTTGCTTTTTCAGGAGGATGGAATTTGGGGATTGAAGTTGTGGGGGCTATTTTTCTTCTCCTTTGTTGTTTAAATTGATCTACTCCTATTTGCCTCTTATTCAACAGTTCTTCACAGTCTTGAATGGTGACAAATTGCTCAACTTAAGGAGAAAGGGTTCTTAACAAAAGACAGAGGTATTTAGTTCACTGAAGGACAAAACTAGAATCCCAAAAGTATGGAAAAAAAMCAATTTTTCAACATAATTTAATCTTTGCAAGTATTAGAAGTAAACAATATTCACTTCATAGTAATTTACATCTATTGTAGAGCTGGTTTAGATACCATGCTGGAAAAAGAAAAATAATCACTCTTTTTAGTTAATGCAGATAATATATATCTAAAGTATAGGAATAGATTCTGTATTTCACTAGGTAATTCAACTAGACTACTTTTATCATAATTTAATTTTCTGCCTTTTCAGTTTAGTATTCTGTGGCAATCCTAAAGTTTGAGTGATTTTGGCTTATTTCCACCTATAAATGTGAATCAGTTTAAAGGCCTGGATATAAGAATCCTAGGTTGTCATACATTTGTGCTTGGTACTTGGCATTAATGAGTTGTAAATGTAATTCTTGAGTTGTGTAGCTGAGGCTCCAGGAGGCATTCCACGTTATGAGTTGCCTTCTTTCAGTGTAAAGTTCTTCCCTGGAAATGAGTTCTGTTCACTGATTTTTCTCATGGTTCTCTATGCTAATTTAACAAAATTTTTTTTTCCCATTTGAAGTGATAGCATTTAAATATTTCCTTTTTACAAGGTGCTTTATTATAGCTATTACTGATTTTGATATTTACTGATTCATCCACATTCTCCAGTAACTCTTGTAACAAGCATGGTCCCTATATGTTTCCTCTTGAAATATAAAATAGAACTTATACCAGGATTTGGAGACATAAACTTTGTAATGCTGGTGTGAGGTTTCAGTCTTTAACTTTGCAGGACTGTACAGGAAATCTTATACTTCGAAAAGCAGTAAGATCTCTTTGACTGCTTCTAGTGGAAAGAGTTGATTTTTCAAAACATTTCCAAACGTGTATTCTCTTTGTGTTTCTGAATTTTTTTAATCTGAGATCAAATTAGGAAAAATTATTCAACAGTCCATTTGGAAAGTAGGAAGGAGCAGCAGCTCCACTCTTTTGTATTTCAGAGGAGTTAAAGGTCTGAACATAACTGGGCTTGGTTACTAGACTAAGAGTTATCTACAACTCTATATAGTAATAATTAAAACTTACAGTTTTAAGGAGCCTGACAGGTTTGCTTATGCTGAATTGCTTTGCAATTCAGTCTAAACAAGAAAACCAACCCTGAAATACATGACAAATGCTTACTTTAAAATGTCATCGCTGCCATCATAATCAGACATGTGTTAGACACAAATGTTTTAATTTAAGTGAACAATTACCCATTTTAAGAGTCTTAGTCAGTGTTTTCAATCTGAAGTGTAGGTTTCATTTTCCACTTCAATAATTAACTTCTATCCAGTTGTGTGACTTTCTTGCAGATCTCCCATTATTTCAAGGACATATTAAATGGAGTCAGACAGGAGCTCTGATTTGATGGATGTGATAAATTCTACCAGTGTAGGGTTGTCCTGTTATAGATGCTTTCCAGATGGACACAGATTATGCTCCAAGAATCTTGCTGTCATAATTTAAAGTTTTAGAACTCTGTTTTATATCCTTTCTTTTGTATCAAAGTTGATGTTTTCAAGCTTAATTTAAAATTCACGTATTTATCTTGTTTCTTCAGATTGCTTAATTTTTAGCCAAGCATGATAAAATCCCCATTCTTTTGCCTTTATAGGACCAGTTTGGAAGCTGCATTTTGTATTTACCATTTGTATTTCATATTGCTGCGATTCAGTATAATTTCCCTATTCTCAGTTCTTGAACAATCTAAGCTATTTAGTAGCCCATTCAAATTATTACTTTGGTGTTTACATTTTACTGACCTTTTTTCTTTTCTTTGAGCATTAAATTAGCATGTGGTTTAATATTTAGGTTTACGTTTATCAAAATATATAATTGATTGATTGGGAATTCTAATAGTATTTTTTTTCTAAGTCTGAAAATCTTCATTCATTCTAAAGCTGACTTTTCTTCTTAGCTCATTGGCTTGCTGGTCTGCCATGGGTCATAAATGCTTCTCTCCATTTAAGTTCCTTGAAAACTTGAGAAAAAGGCCTAATTTTATGACTTGTGTGTCAAGTTACACACACCAATAAGCTGTGGCATGATCAGAGTCTTAAAACAGTTTTCATAGAAAAAAGAAGGACACATACAAAAATATTMATTTTTAGTGTAATGAATGTTTTGCTGATAGGAACAGAAAAGGTTTAAAGATGAGAATTTCACTTGAAGGAGACTTCTAATTCAACCTCTGCATTTTCCATATGGTGCAGAATGGTATGGCCTTGTCCATGGAGACATGTCAGGAGACATGTCACACAACAGTGGTTGTGTGTGAGGTCCTTTAAAACCTCTGCCTATGTTTCACAGTGTCTCTGCTAGATCCAAAGTCATTTAGCCAAGGACTTGACTGAACTGAATTTCTTGATGTATAAAAGAATTCCTGCGTGATGGAAAGACTCTAAATTTTGGGCTGTGACTCATTCATCTGTCTTGGTGAAAGGACTGACAACCAGCAGAGGTGTGGCAGGTGGGAACAGTGATTACTTTGGCTCCACTGCACATTTATGTATATAGTAATATTTTARGTGAGTCATTGAATCTTTTTATTTAAATCTCCTGAGGTTTATCTTGGTCTTTGTTTTTGTTGATTGGGTTGATTTTTTCTAATTTTTTTGTTGTTGTTGATTTTTGTTGATTTGGGTTCAGCTTCTCTAATTTTGACTCCTGTCTATAACAGAAAGATACCAATTTACTATTTATGGGACTATTTGAAGATAATCATTAATGGGTGCAAGGCATTCAGATGTTGTGAGGGTGGCAATATAATCAGCTAGAAATATTACCTAGATGGATGTGGGTGTTTTGGGATATCTTTACAGGCTGTGAGAAGTCCTGGGGTGGATGCATCTTTGTGATACTTGAAAGAACCCAAACAAACAAACCAAAAAAACACCACAAAACTGCACAGCTGTTTCTCCTAGACTTTAAAATTTTTTAATATTTGTAAATCACAGCCCTGGGCTACCATGTAGTTTATTGGCTTAATTAAGAAAAATGAATAGACCAATGGATTAAAATACTATTGGCCACACTTATCTTTAATGGTATTCACTTTTTACTGTCTTGGGAAATGTCGCATTTCTGGCTTTCACGGTGTCATCTCTTTGGCTGCTGTGTAGCGCTATTCTTCTGAAGCACTCATGGAAAGGTAACTGGCTTTTCATGTCATTTTTTCAGGAGAATGGCACTTGGGTCTGTTTTTGATTTTCTTTTCTACTTTCTCTGTTTATTCTGTACTCCTGTCTTTTAGAGGTATATTAATCAAAGAGGTATTAAATGTTAGATTTCTAAATCTAGGATCCTGACTATTGTGATCCCTGCTGTACAAATTGCAATTTGACATTTCAAATAGTCATCTAATGTTTAGATATTTCTTGATGACACCCAGTCACAATTTCCTCTAAACAGCTTCCTTGCAGTGTCAGATGTACTATATTGCATCTTGGCTAGTAAAGATTTTAATGTTAAGCTTAACCATAAGATTACAGTGACTGTAATTACTTTTTGAAGGCCGTTATGATCTTAGCCAATATAGCAAAAGACATCAAATAATTCAAGCAGTTTTCTAATCATATTACCCTTCTCTCCCAAAAATCTAGATTTGATTATTAATGCATAAGTGTGGGAGAAAAATAAAGAAAAAAGGCTCAGAGATAATTAGTTCTCAAATTTTGGTAAAAAAAACATTTTACARAATGGAATTTACATCCTGGAAACCCTCCTGAACACTACCACAACACTTTTGAATGTATTTGATGTAAGACATATGAAATCTTATCTCTTTATATTCATTTTACTATAGAATGTATTCATTTATGTTTAGGTGATTCGTTCTGAATGATTCTTTTAGAAAAAAGTTTAAAATACTACCTGTAAAATGTTAGTTGTACGTTCTTGTTAACAAAACATTGAAACCTTGCATGTCACGAGGTGGAAAGGGCTCCATCCTGAATAGAGATTTACTAAGCTTCTGAACCTCTGTGACCAAATAATTGTTATCACCTCCATTAGAATAAAGGGCTTGCTTCAGATCTAAATCTACAGAATTATGAATAGCGTGGATGATTTAAAGCGACATCAGTCAACATGATTTCTGTAACTGTCTAGAAATGTTAGCTGTTTGTTAAAAAAGTGTTAAAGTTTTTAACAAAGTACTTTATAAGTAAGCCAAGATAGCTTTAAAAAACTATTTAAAGCTACATACCAAAGAATTTTTACATCCACAGGTGTTATGTGGAAATCAGTAATTCCTCACTTAAAGATTAATAATTTAAATTCTATACAAGCCAAGGACTGCATAATTATTGATAAAAAATTATGCAGATGTTTCTGCGAGTGTTTTTGTGCTTCTTATTTTGTACATGTTGATGGAACATCTTTAAATGAATTGTGTTTAATTATATAGTCTCCTTTTTACCAGTGTGCTTAATTCTCAAGGGATTTTTTTGTATAAGTGGGCATAACTAGTGTTGTTTTCCACTTATCTGAAGTTGAATGAAAAAAAAAAAAATAGTAATGCACTCTTTGTTTCCAGGATTTTACTGCATTAACTGCACACTCTTTCTGAGGTGACAGTTCACTATAGACCTTTGTCCTGTGCAGTGATTTCAATGATTTCTGGGTGCATTTGAACTTGTGACACAATCCAAACTCCAGAAATTAACTATATAACAAAAATCAGTTCAAAAAGCTTTTTGATAACATATTTTCCTCTAACAGAAAACATTACTTGCTGTTAGCTTGTAATTTGAGCACAAAAACTGAAAACTCTAGAATAAAATATGWCTGGTTTGAGTTATTTATCAGATTAAATACAGATGGCAGTTAAAGAAAGATGTTCATTGGCRTCATCCAATTAATGAATTGGATTCTTTTACCAAAATGATGTAGGTTCTGTTACCAAGTTGCATACACTCACCTAGAATTTGCAGGTTACTTGCAGACTTTTTATGATTTCACTTAATCATATTTATTGTTTTAAAAATCTGTTAGCAAGCTGCTCCACCATCTCAAAACACAATCTCTTAGAAACATCCATATAATTTGAGAATGTATGTAATAGAAATATGTCCAATAGAATTTTTTTTGAGAAGAAGTAAAGCACTTAAAGATATTAAGTGCTTTAATACCTTTTTTTAAATTATAGATAACTCTCCATCAAGCATTAAGGACCACATAAGAGATATATCATAAAAATACAAGTTTTCTTGCAATCTTATCAGATTATGGATCAATCATGATTTTCTAAAGATTATGGGGTATCTTTTACCTTTCTCTTAAGAATGCTGAATATTGCAGACTGCATTMGTTTCTGTATTTTGTGTGGGGTACTTTTACTAGAAATTCTTCTGGTTGAGTTCTTAGGTAATTGGTTCCCATACTTAAGGTGAATGGGAATAATGATAGGTGAGAAAAGGTTAGAATAGAGATTTTTCTTAAAGGAAACACCATTCCTGAGCAACCAGGGGTATGTTTATGTTCATTCAGTTGCCATCTGAGAGAAATGAAACTGATCTCTGAAATATAAGACAGAASAAGGAAACAAATGGCAATAATGAAGCTGAAGGTTTTAAGGGGAAAAAAAGGAATATCCAGAACCTGGATACAACAAATAGTAAGTGAAGATAATTCTGGAATGATGAATTCCCAAGGAGCAATGATGTTGCACTCTTTAAAAAAAAGAAAAAACCAAACAAAAAACAAACCAACAAACCYCACCCCCCAAAAAAAAMCAACCAAAAAAACCCCAAAAAACTGCCACCAGATAATTAATTTAACTTTGACAGTGATGCCACTCTTGAGCTCTTGCTGAGGTATATAAGCAATATTATTTAAGGAGGTCAGTGATTTTCTGTACCWGTATTTTAAGAATAAGGCCTTTTTTTGAGACTTCAAGTATTTCAGATTAATTGGAGAATTCTGTGTCTGTGAAATGCTTGACTATGAAAAGAATGAAATAAGCTTGTAAGAGTATCTTAGGTTATGAAAATATGATTGGAAAATATATTGCATATTGCAAACATATACATGCAAAAATGTATGTTTTTTTTTTTTTAATGTACTTTCTGTAATTTGCACTGATAATGTTTTTCAAAATCCCTCTTGCAAGTTAGGCTTAAAGTGTAGARTTAGTTTTTGTAAAGCTTGTCCCACCTGGCTGCGTATTTCTCACTTCTGCTGTAGAAGTTCATGGCCCAAAGGAATCCTGACTATGGGTTGTACAAACAAAAGTAAATTGAACCTGAAACATAAAAGTTGGTGGGAAATTTTAAGTAGTCTTCTGCTGTTGACCCTCATAGTCTTTATTTTATTGCTATTCATTATTTTCTTTACTGTTTTGCTTTGATGTCATCTTTTATATCCTGAAATATTCATGTTGCTTCTTAAAGTGCTGCTATTGGGTACAGCTGGGTTAACGGGCCTGTGAAATCAGAGTATAAATTCCTCGGCATCTGAGCTTCTGGAAGCAAAAATGCTGTGACAAAGTATAGTGTTGCTGAAGCCTGTTACCAGTGCTGTCATCTTGCCGTGAAAGCAGCACACCCCAAAATGTCAGGCAGCAGGACTGTTGTCCAGAGGGGTAATTAGGAGCAATTAGCCAGTCTCCCCGCCGGGCAGAGCGCTGTTGCCTTTCTCCTTTTCGCCCTTACCCCTGCTGCCACTGCAGGGTGAGGAGTTACGGCAGTGATGATTCCCTGGTAGAGAGGGAGAGAGAGAGGGAGAGTGTGTGTGTGTGTGTGTGTGTGTCTGTGTGTGTGAGAGAGAGAGAGAGAGGGGGAGTGTGTGTGTGTGTGTCCGTGCGGGCGCCCCGGCCCCCTCCCCGCCCCGCCGCATTGTGGAGGGAGGGACCGCGGCCGCCTCCGCCGCCGTGCGGGGCCGGGCGCTGKCCGTGGTGCTGAGCCCGGCGGGGCGGGCGCTGTCCGAGGTGCTGGTCCAGCAGGGCCGGGCGCTGGCCGAGGTGCTGATCCCAGCGGGGCCGGGCGGCGTCCGGGTTCTGATCCCAGCGGTGCCGGGAGCTGTCCGAGGTGCTGATCCCAGCGGGGCCAGGAGCTGTCTGAGGTGCTGAGCCGTGCTGCCCAGGCGGCACCATGGTTTTCGCTCCAGGTAAGGACAGCTGCATCCCGATCCAAGCCGGGTAGCCTGGCAGGAAGGCCCCGGCCGTGCCGGAGAGATGCTGCGGGGAGTGGGTAATGGGTGAGGCAGACCTGCCAGCAGGCAGAGGCAGGTAGGTTCAAACGAGGATGTTTAGCTTAGGATTTCTCAGCTGTGGATCCAAAGGTTATGAGGRTCACCCCTGTGGTTCTCATCAGGGACAGGAGCCTCCTATAGAAGTGTGCAGGGTGCTGTGCTTGTCAGACTGCACTAAAGGGTCACGAAGGGGGATGTGGCCTTTCAGTGACTGGAGAGTGAGTCCCCCTCYGCACCCACAACAGTGACTGCTAATATGACCATCCCTGAAACTCATGGAGATAATTTATAAATTTCATTTCCTCTTTCCTCCTCCTCAAAACAAAATAAGTATTTGAATGAAAGAGAACAGAAAGTTTGTTTAGTCCAGTTTTTACTTGAGCTAATTTGAAGATTTCAGCAGTTCATGTGTAATGTGAGAGTTCGGTGTATAAGAGTGCAGAATCTCTAGTACATAGTATACTTTTGTGTTAACCCATAAAAGAAGCAAAACTATGGCAGTTTTTTATTGRATTTGGTACATTCTGCTTGGAAATAGGTAGTTGGTTGTTCGGAAAGGATGAAAGGGATGAGAGGCCCAGTAGCTCCAGGGTGTAAATGTAAGTCGTGAGTAATATCTTCTGTAGGGACATGACTTGAAAATAACTTCATTAAAGATGTATAACTTYCAGTAAAATACTGAGTCAATAGAAAAGGTAAAGCAAATGCTGCAACTTGACAATKAATAACTATTAATACCTTTGTTTTGCAAAACTAACAGAAGTTTTATCTTGATAGAAATTCTATATCCAATCTCTGAAAGGGTAAGAATCCAAAAGCTTTACACTTTTATATAAAAAAAAAAATCTTGGGTCTGACTTTGCTACCCAATTCAGTTTAATTTTTTCTAAAAATATTATTTCTTTTCAACAATCTTGTTAATTTTGTCTATTTAACTGCCTGGTTGCACTCTAATTTCATGTGTTCATGTTTACATCATGCTCTGAAATTGGGACCAAGTTATTTGTCTTAATAGAATGATCCACTGCTTTTTGTAATACACCTTCAGCATTAGTGGCTCTTTTCTGAACTCCTTATGTCTGTCACACTGTCACCATTAACGGTACAAGTTTTTGGAATGCTCTGTGGGACTGGAATACCTCAGGAAGAGATTACAACTAAAATAATGAAAACATGTACGTTTTTTCTCCAAAGGCTGAAGAAGAACAAACCCCAAAGCTCATTAATAACTGCATGAATTGCTCTTTTCACAACACTAATCCATTGATGGAAAAAAATCCTCTGTCTGAAACTGTTTTATATAGTCATCCTTCAGTTTTCCCTTACTCAAAGAAAAGCCCATGGTCTCCTTGCAAATTTTGACATAAAATACTTAGGGCAACTAAATGGGAATTTGTAAAAGAGATGATAAAACAATCTATTGTGTTCAAACAGAGCAAGCCTGAGTAGATTCCAATGTTTTATTGCTTTTCTTCCCTGCAAAACAGCTCTGCCCTGGCATTATCTCTTCACCAGATATTAAAAAAAAAAAAATAAGAGGTTTATGCATCTTTAGCATCTTCATAGTACTTAAGGCCATATGATGTAAAAAAACTGTAAGTATACTAAGAAACTGACTTTCATTTCTTCARTCAACTTTCTGATTTTATCTCACTGTGATGAATGACCTCATTTTCTGTTCCATTTATTTGTTGGGGTGTGAAGGGAGAGGAAGTAAAAGATTTATCTAACTATAAATGGTTATGGTCAGAATTATAAACTTCCAGGATGGGATAGAAAAAAGAAAATAAAACAGCAATCAAGAGAAAATTCTTTTCCAGAAACAAAAATTATGGAAGTAATTCACCTGACAACAAAGATAAGATTTTGCAGATGAAAAGGATGATGGTCTTTTTCTTAAGGTCTTGGATATGTTATTTCAGAACTCTGAATTAATGGGCTATATTTATAAACTGTTAAGTAGAAGCAGTTTATGAAGTTTAAATAACTTTTTAAAAGGAGAAACTGACTGACTATTTACTGAATACATACTTTCCTGTTAACCTTCAACTCCCTAAAACGTATCATCTGTGCTGCTTTGTTGTGTTGAAAAAATAACACAACACAGCAGCACAAAAACAAACAACCTCCAAAGAATCCTGGCTATTACTGAGATAGATAGATAGATAGATAGATAGATAGATAGATAGATAGATAGATAAAACTATAATAAAATGACCACTATTCCATGCCAAAATTGGACCTCCTGGCTCATTTTAGACAGTGTACTGCAATTTGTAGGTGTGCAAAAAGGTATTCTTCATTTTCTACATTTATTCATATTCTTCCTTGCCACTTAAAATTATCATTGAGACTGTTCCAAAAAAGGAACTAGGAGTGCATTTTTTCTTTTCTTGTGTTAATTTGGCTGGGGCTTCATTGCATTGTCTTGTGCTGATTGATTAATGATGTGCTGATGTATAGGAAATGCAGTCCAAGCTCTGTGAGATGTCTGGGCATTCATTTTCCTGGATAATTCACACATGTTTTGCTGCCCTTAGAATAGGGGGATGGCACATGAAATTCACACAAGCTACGCATTACAAGGCTTAGTTTCTCTAATTTTCCTGAACTGAAATGCTTTAGGCAGTTTGAAATGTAGATAACAATATCAAAGTAACAATATATTACTTTAAATTGCATGCAAGGATTGAGGTACGCATGAGACTGCAGTAGAGAACCATAAAATTTCAAGTATTAGACAAAAAAAAAAAAGAGAGAAGTCATAATTTTAGATTGGCAGATCTTCTTAAAAAGGTTTTCTTAAATTTTCTTTAGAAGGTGGTGTATTCCAGAATTTTAAAAATATCAATACCAGATTAGCCTGTAAAATATTGCTAACTACAAATAATTCCACAGATTAAATATATGTCATTGTGAGGAAGGAAATGAAGAGGCATTAAAATGTTTATTTGTTCTAACATGTTAGTAAAACTTAGATAATGCAGCAAGGTTTTTGCTGATAGCAGATCATTAGTTTACAAAGATGTGATCACTTCCAATATCAGCATTTATCAGATTTAACAGTTACTTTAAATGTTGCTAATCAAACTACTTTTTTGCAGACTTTTACTTTTCCAAAAATTATCTTGGGCATATTCCTTGCTTCTTTTAATTTCTAAAATGTTTTCTTAATGCAAAGATTAAAAAAATACCATTTTCTTATGATTTGTCTAAACAAACACAATACAAAGGTGTTTTTCATGCTTCAAGAATTTTTTTCTGATGTTATTTTGCACAAATCACTCAAACACCTATGTCTGACTCTTACTCTGTAAAGCCATAAATTAAATAACCAAATAATAGAGTCTCATCACTGCAGACCATAATTGTTGCATCTAGTACAAATCTGTGATTTTTGGGTTTTGGGTTTTTTTTATTTGTTTGTTTGTTTGTTGGCATAGTTTATTTTAGAAAGGAATCCATTTTGAACTGAATACCTCAAGAAAGATTGGAATATCTACATTGACAGGTTATTTCAGGTCAAACACTCCCTTTCTTAAGCTTCTGTCTGCTTTGAATCGTGTGACTTCATTTTTCCGGTGAATCTTGTTATTTGTCAGTGTAATTTGAAGAATTCCCATTTACCTGACAGTTTCTCTAGAAGTAGAAACTCAGATGCTTTATTCAACACCCTATAGTTCTAGAAGGAGGAGGATATAGAATTAATTTTTGTATCAATATTTTTGTGTTAAAAAAATTGTGAACACAAAGTTTAAAGATAGACATTAGAGAAGTCAGAATGTTCACAGCTCAGTGCCTTTTTCATGCAACAGCAACACCAGTAGGTTTTCAACAAGCTTTTCATCAGCGCAGCTGTTCTGGACATTTTTAAGCTGGGAGCAACACAGCAGACTTGTATAATGACACTGAAGATCTGAAATGCATCCTGTACCAAACATTTTAGGAATCTCATTACACTGCAATTGARGAAGTAGCAGCTGCATACTGAAACAGATGTTCTTACTGGTCTGAATASTCCTGATCTTCTCCAGTGGAAAAACTGGGATAACAACAACCTGTYGTGTTGCAGAATTTGAAGATGTGAAATTTCTTGAATTAATTTTTCTTTTTTTTATTATAGTGTTACAGGTACTATTGCAGGTTCCTGACCACAATATCCAGATCGAGACAGTATGGAAGGGCCTGTTCATGAATACAAAAATTGCTATCAATAACTTTACTTCTTTGAAGGTACCCTGTTGTGGGATATCTCCAGTGTATGTGCTGACTGTGGTACTCTGGCACTCAGTTATGCAGTGCCTTTCATTCATGAGAACAAGACAGGACCCAGTCCTTGTCCTTAATAACTGCTGTGCTACATTCTGCTAATGCTCTGAGTTCTGCAGTTCCCCCCAAAAATCCCTAATAAAAAATATAAAAGTGGATTTTAGGATTCTTATTTGAGAGCTTAATGTTGATTAAGTCCATGTGTAGGACATAATTTGAAAATGAAAACCAAAACTATTTGTCAGCCTCATGCAGTGTGATATAACGGAGGTTTTGTCCAGTATTTGTTATGGCTGGTAGTGAGTATGGAGGCCAGTTGCTGCCCAGAAGTGTCTGAATGCATTTACAACTCTCAACAGTATTTCAAAGAGTTTGCCACCTGGTAGGAAGAAATCATATAGGAGGAAATTCCTTATTCTCTTTTGCTGAAGAAAAATGTTTCTTGTGCTGACCTTTTCCCAATGACACATTCATCTTTCCCCTGCTGTGAAATTCCACTAGCAGACCTCATTAGTGAGGTGAAAGAAATTTAGTTCATARGTATTCAGAAATGTGATGAAATTAGCAAGTTAAGAAAACAATCAGCAGTCCCAGGTACAATCTTTCTTTAAAGTACAATTCAACATAGTGTTTAAAAATGGCACAGAATTTATTGTTTCAAGTAATTTTTAACAGAACTGAAGTCTTGAATAAGTAAGGCTGGCACCTTTCACTTCGCTGTCACTGGATTAAATCCTATTCAGGTTAGGTGTGAGAAGAATTCTGTTATCACATTTGCTGTGTATGGCCTATATTGAAGAAGGTGTTCGTAGTTGGGGATAGTGGTAATAAGTGATATAGTCCTTATTAACATCCTTACTGTACTGTTTATTGAGCAGGAAGGTCAAATCATGAATGTAGAAAAGGCATGAGTTACACTGACCTCTAGAGTTTGTCCCTCCAAGTCATTGTTCTTGCAGGTGAATTGTTCTCTTGTACTTGTTATAGAAATGAATAGCATAATTCCAATCTTATAAGTTTTATTGTGCTAATGGAAATAAATGCCCTTACTGTAAAATACAGTGAATGGTAAATTTTTTTCTATACTTCCAATCTTGTTTTTTAAAGATTTTAAGGACGTAATACATTGTAATATGTTACAAATACTAGGTTAAGCAAAAATTATTTGCAAGCAATGCATTCAAATTCATTTATAGCCTTTGTGAAGTTTTTTGACTATTAGTTGGCCATCTGCATCGTGTCTTTTACATAATAACTTGAAAGATTCTACAGAAATCTAGTGAATGTTAGCTGGAACATAGTCTTTACTTCTGTTGGCAGAAATGAAAAGCTGACCTGAGTAGCCCTAAAATGCTTCAGGTTTCTTTGGCGTGCCTTGCAATGGAAGTCAGGGGAGGTGAGCTCTGTGTTGCTGTTGTCTACCCTTGCAAATCCTGTAGTTGTGTTTCCAGAAGGTGCTGTCTTTCTTCAAGAGAGAGAGTTTGAAATTTTTTTGCCTGAAGAAGTAAATTGAACCATGTTCTACTCAGACATTTCACTAGTGGTGAGGCAGACATAACCTCCTGTGGATTACCTGTGTTTGCTTCACTTTGTAGTATGTATATTGATAGAATAACCCTGAATTGTCTGTCTTTGGGCAGTGAATCCACTCATAATTTATCATTACAGAAGGGTTACATATCCATTAACACTTCTGTTAAATACTTTCAGATTGGCATTACATTTTGTCTTGAAGTAAGTATTCTTAATATAGCAAAAATATTTCTCTGGGAAGACAGAGAGTCAGTTCCAAGAGTGGAAAACAACATGTGATGGCATCCTGTTGTAGAGAGATTCTGTCAAGATTACAGCTATGAAATTTTAAAAATTCCAAAAAAGGATTTTGCTCTTTCAGGTGCCTTTTAGGTTTATATAATCTGTGATTTACTTTCTATCATGACTTTGTGCATATCCATGCATGTGTATATGCCCAAGGGAATGGCCTGAAGCTGTGTCAGGGGAGATTTAGGTTGGATGTTAGAAAATGGTTTTTCATCCAAGGGGTGGTCATGGCACTAAAACAGGCTCCCCAGGGAGCTGGTCATGGCACCAAGCCTGACAGAGTTCAAAAGTATTTGGACAACACTCTCAGGCACATGGTGTGGCTCCTGGGAATTCTCCCAAACAGGGCAGGAGTTGGACTCAATAATCCTGATGTGTCCCCTCCAACTCAGCATGTTCTGTAATTCTGAGATTCTAGATATACAAAATTCTATATCTACATATATATATATGAGTATATGTAATCTCAGGCTCAGTTGCTAATAGCTGTATTTACAGCTTTCATACTCCACTCACGTTCTGAAAGAAATTTTTTTGTACTGCTGTGCATGTGCAAATTTAGGGCTTTTTGTGGGAGATATTTTTTTTTCCTGGGGGTTTTTATTGTGAGGTTTAGGGTTTATTTTAGAGCTAGAGAAGGGCTCTGCTTCCTGCTTTACCTGACATTTGGCCAGACAATTTTTGACTCTGAATAATCTGGTATAAATTGAAATATATCTAAAATGTAGAAGGATGTTTTCACTGGCTGAAGCAGAATGCTTGCTGGCTTTTTACAGGTTATGTAACCTTTTCCCTATTTTCTGCACTTTAAAAAGAAAAGTAGGTTCAGATATTGCAAATTTTAATTAACCTGTACATAGTTCTTTAAGACCAGAACTCACAAAAAGTTGTAGAAATACAAACACAGCACCTAGCAAAATAAACTTCCATTGAAAACTTTCCCTTTACTTATGCGCTATAGTGGTGGATACTGAAAGTCTTCTAACAAACACTGTGTTTCAATGGGGATCAAAATTTGCTTTTTGATACAGATTCAGAAGACCTACACAAATGCTATCTAGATTTCTGTGCTTAGTGTTTTCTTTTTAGATAGGAATCTCTGAGCACCTGAACTGTAGAAAATAGGAGGCAGAGGGGGTCAGATGATGAGTGGTGTCATTCAGGGCCCCATCTTCGGACTTGTGCTCTTCGATACCTTCATCAATGACATGGGCAGTGGGATTGAGTGCATCCTCTGCAAGTTTGCAGATGAGACAAAGCTGAGCTGTGCAGCTGGCCCAGCTGAAGAATGGGATGCTGGGCCAGAGGGACCTGGACAGACTTGAGGACCTCATAAAGTTCAACAAGTCCACGTGCAAAGTACTGCACATGGGTTGAGGCAATTCCAGAGATGAGCACAGACTGGAAGAACTCATTGAAAGAAGCCATGGTGAGAAGGTCTTGGAGCTACTGGTGGATGAAAAACTGGATATGAGCCAGCAATGGGCACTTACAGCCCTGAAACCCAAACATACCCTGGGCTATATCAAAAGTAGTGTGCCCAGCAGCTCGAGGGAGGTGGTTCCCCCACTCCCCTCTGGTGAGATCCCAYCTGTAGTGCTGCATCCAGCTCTGGCATCCTCAACACAAGAAGGGCATGGACCTGTTAGTGTGGGTTCAGAGAAGAAGAAAAAAAGATGAACAGAGGGCTGGAGCACTTCTCCAATGAAGTCAGTTTGAGAGAGTTGGGGTTGTTCAGCCTTGGAGAAGGGAAGACACTGGGGAGACCTTCAGGGAGCCTTCCAGTGCATAAAAAGGGCTTATTAAAACAGGGAGATTGAGTTTTTATATGGGCAGATAGTGACAAAACAAGGAGGAGTGGTTTTAAACTAAAAGAGGKAAGGTTTAAATTAGATATTCRGAAGAAATTCTTCACTGTGAGGATGGTGAGGTACAGACACAGGTTGCCCAGAGAGGTTCTGGATGCCTCATGGCAGGGGGTTTAGAATTAGATGTTCTTTAAGCTCCCTTCCAATCCAAACCAAYCTATGATTCTATGATAAGGGTCACCTGTGCCACTGGACCTCTCCCACCTTGGAAGAATCCTAGCTTTTGGTGTAGAGAGGTTTCTTATTTTAGTATTTGAAATGTGCTCTCTAAAAGAAGTAAGAAAATTGTTCAGATAAGGAGAATATAAATTTTTCATTAACTTTGAAGCAGCTGGTCCCAGATGCTCTTTAGGGAATATCTTCTTTTTAATACACTGAACTGCAGCCTAAGACTCAAAAACCCTGTTAAATTAATCTTAGTTTACAATATTGAATCCAGAAATATTCCTCTTGGGACCAAAATCTGAGTATCACATTTATGGGTTTGGGTGTGACAGAATTGTCAGTGATTAATATTTTTAACTACATTCAAACTTCAAAGCTGAAAGACGCAGTCCTTAAGGAGTGAAGTTATTCCTGTATGAGAAAATACCTAGAAAATATATAGATTGAAGTGTATAATCTGGTTTTAGTTGATATTATTGAACTATGGCAAGAAATCTTACTAAAACATTGAAAAAATGCTTAAGAATAGAGAGGTCTCAGCAATCTCTTAATCTAAAAAATTCATTTTCACTGCCATATTTCAAATTGTATTAAATAACTTGTTGGAGTCTTTAAAAATATAGCTTTATATATAGCAAAAAAAACCAAAAACAAAAACAAAGAGAATTTCAGATATTCTTATCTCTTAAGAAAGAGTAAAAACTCAGTGGAAAAAAATTACAAAACCTGAGTTGAGATATAGCTAATGTCTGAATAAAAAGGTACAATGAAGTGTTGCTCTGTAGATATTAGTATGTCTTTTGAGACAGCTTATCTGCATTTCTGCTTTTCTCTTTTGCCTTTATATTCATCCTCCAGTTGTATTCAGAACAGAGTTATTCCAGCTTCATTCTTAAAACTTATTTGGAAGAGCAAAGTAGTCTGTGCTGGCCCCCGTCATGATATAGTCCCTCTTCCATGCTGGTTGAACAGGAAGAACTGGGTATTCTGAGGTTAGGGCAGAAAATAAATCTGAACTGAAACCTTAACTTCTCTGGTGAAWGTCAATGTTGCAATCCCCTGCACACAGCACATCAGGAAATTGGAAAAAYACAGGATCCTACATTAAAGAACTTCTGGCATTTCTGATAGGTTCAGTGTCCTCTCTTCTTCCTCAAGAAATCAGGGTAAGTGAGTATTGTCTCCTGCTGCTTGACAGCTATTAGTCAGGACCTCATTGGGCTCTGTTTTAGAGCATGAGAAATGGTACTGGACAGAATTAACTCTAGTGCAGCTAATAATACATTTATTACTTTTTTATTTTAAATATTAAATTTGTAACTTCATTGTAGGACCTTTTAATGAGGTCTTTGAGCTTGCACCATTACTGACATTGAGACAAATTTGGTTTCTAATTCTGTAAAATAATTTAATGACTCTCATGTGCAAAGTTGGTTTGTGCACATGTGTTGGAAAGTCTTCAGCCCTGGCTGATTGCCATGTTCATTCACTCTGAATGTAATTAACATGACTCATCAACATTTCCTGATTGTGAATCTCTTCTTCAAATTAGGCTTCTTGTGCTGAAATACCAGCACCAAACTCTAAAGCAAATCAAAGAAGGAGAAATCTTAACCACTTCAATTCACAGGTTACAAAATATTCACCAGAGGAGGCTCACCTGGAACTTCCATGCTGTGGCCAAGATGGAGAGATATGTTACTGCCTAATGACAAAGGGAAGCTAAAGAACTGAGCTTGGTTTCTTKTAGAAGAATATCAATATTGATGCAAAAATGTTAATATTAATTATTACAACATTCACACATACATGATGTCATTACAAACCTGCCAGATTCTGTAAAGTTTTTCAATATCTGTAGTTTATAAACACAATTTACATAACAACGTGCAGCTTTTTGCTGTATGCACAGCTCCCATGCATCCACACTGAACCTTCTGATGAAGTCRAATCATCATGGTCTTGTCCATTTATACTTTCATTCCATTTGAAATTTTCATTAGTGCTGTCAGCTGGGTTAAAAAATTACAGTAATAATTTTCAATAGAATTGAGAGATTTTCCAGAGATCAGTATTTTCCCTGAATKAATAATAATAATAACAATAATTTTTATTTTAAAACTAATTCTAATGTTGCAGTGCTACAAGAAATAGTAATCATTAATTATTGCAATCCAAACCAATATATTGCTAAAACTAATGGTAAATTTTTAGTTAAAGACTATACCTGTATAGTCTTATGTAAATTTGAAGAAAAATATATTTACTTCTTGGCTCTTTCAGCTTCAGAATTGTTGCATAAATTTAAATTATAGCAAACAGGGGAATGCATTATGCRTAATTCTGAGTTTTAAATTGATCAGAAGTTTATTTAGGGAAATGTGATTTTTATTCTTATTTTTAGATACAGTTAGAGTTCAAAGTGGTTTATACAATATACAGGAAGAATAAACATTACAAGCTTTGAGGAAAGGTGAGTGTAAAGGTCTTTAACTCCCCACTGTTTATTTACAGCGTTAGTGGATCTGGGATAGACTTGCATCTYTGCAAGATCATGCCTGTCGTAGTTTACCTTCATGACAGTATTCCAAATAATCCTAGGAAAATGTACAGCAGGGAACTTAGCTGTTGATTCAAACATATTAGCTATTATTGAGTGTTACTTATTAGGAGTTTTTTATAAAGGTGTAATAAATTTAACTTCTAGCTAGCTGAAAGGAAATAGCCCCAGGGGATATCAACAGAAAGTGCAGGAGACTACTTTGATTGCAGGCTGGAAAGGAAGTGACTCAGGATACTTTGAAGAAAGTGAAGTGTATAAATGAGAGAAGGCTGATGTGCAACCAAAGTAAATTTCCTAAACATTTGATCTCTAAATGCTTTTTCTCTTTAGTTTTTTTTCCCATGTATAACTTTCTAGAATATTACATAGTGTAGAAATTTCTCAGAGGATGTAAAGTCCTCTGAGACGCAAGGAGTTCTTAGAATTAAACTAATATTAGTTATATTAATTGAAATTAATATTTCCAATTTACTTCAAATATTTTTATTCTTTTTCCATACTTGTGTCATATTTCCCTTCATGGGGAACATCCTCAAGCAAGCCAATTTCAAGGCACTGATACATGCCACTAATTTTAGGTAGACATGGAATATGTGACTGACTCCTGCAGTCAGTCCAAGATTTTGATGTTTTTTGGATCTCTCAAACTGTATTTTGGATTGCAGAACCAGATCAGTGTTTAAAAGTTACTTTTCATCTGCTGAGTTAGTTGGCATAAAATTTATGGAGAGTAGCACAAGGTAATAAAAACATGCTAAAGAGGCTTCATCATGTGTTGATGATAAAATTGCTGGTTTGTGTTTAACATCCCTTAACCCTGATATTTCAGTTATCTATTTACAGAATTGGGGTGCTGGGTATGAGTGGTGAGCATCCAAAGATAGAGAACAAGAAMAGATTTTCTAACTTCAAGAGGAAAATGTAGTCTTTAGAGAAGGAAAACTAATAGGCTGCATGTGTTTCTGATGTTGTTCAAGTTTTTCCCATAAATTACTTCAAATGACATATTTATAATGGAATTTTAACTTAGCAGTTACACTTCAAATCTTAAAAAAATGGTAGATAAAAAAGAATTCTATTTTATCATCCTAGTAACTCTCATTTTGATTAGCTAAACATGAAACACCTAGCCAGCAGGAGCTATGACTTTTTTTTATTTGACTGAAAATGTGCAGTTCTTAAAATACCTAATTAATTCTATAGGCACTCAAATTTCTGCCTGGATGTCCACAGCAGTCTGTATTTCAGCAAGGTGGACATAGATATGTTCCAGCTCAGCCCCTTTGGGATTCTTGTATGAGTCATCTCTGCTTTCCTTTTTTCTTGCTCAGAGTAGGTCCAGTGTATCAATAAATAAGTGAGCTTCTCAGAAAACAGCTATCCAACTGCTTTCCTTGAAATGAATAATTGGAAGAAGAGGAGGTAGTGGGGATGCTTTTTTGGGAGATTGTTGTTTACTCATTCAGGAAGTGAAAAAGTTATGATTTATCGCAGCCTAAGCAGCTAAAATCACAGTAATGGAGAGGGTTTGTGGTTGGAAGGGACCTCTAAAGGTCATCTAGTCCAGCTTCTACTCAAGCAGGGTCGTCTAGAACCACTTGCCCAGGATCATCTCATGTTGGACCAGCTGTAATAGATACCATATACCCAGGGGAGCTGGATGTTTGTTTTTGGCTRCTTGAAATCTCTGACAGTCCAGCTCCTACAAATAATGGTCCCAGCACAGGCTCAGGCCTGGGTCAAACACAGTGTCAGATATCACCCTCCAAAATAACTATAATTTTCACTTGGTTTCTAATTTAGATGGTCCACACAAGCTGCCAATGGTCTCATTGTTCACRTCACCCCAGGCCAACAGCTTTGATTCTCTCTGCGTCTGAAGCCAATTATCTCTTGTTATCTGAGTTGCTATCATCCTAACCATTTTACACAAATATTAATTAAGTTTATTCAAGCTACTTCATTTCCTTTCTGTGCATACCTAAACCCTCAGAGGCTGGGCAGAGGTAGTCCAGAGGTTTTGGATTCTCTGTTCTTGATTATCTCAGCAAATAGAAGAATCATCTAATGACTTAGAGCTGAGCACACATACTCTACATCTCACTTATCTGTGTGGTGCTTTCAGACAGGTTTTTCTCCAGAATACACAACTGAAAAACCCAGAGAAATGCACTTGAAATCTCTTTTCATTCGCTATGGATGACCTTTCTAAAGGAACAGTATTTAAACATCAGATTTTGTAGATTAGTTGGCAAGGACCAAATAAATAACGAAGCATCCCTAAGGAGAGCAAACTGAGTTTTCAACAACGATGTGCTTAATGACAGTATGTTTTCCATTATATATTCTGGGGGTTTGTGGCTTTGAGGATTGGCAAATTTTTTACATTTCATATAACCTCATTGTCTATTCCAACATATTCACTTTTATTTAGAATTTTATGTTTATCCCTGCTTTTGTTAATACATTACCTTCTGAACATCAGATGTGTTGACTGATCTTTTTCAGCCAGGCAAGAAGACTAATTAGTTATGTGATAAGATGTGAGTTCATATTTGAGTAGTAAAGAATTATCTATACTTGATCTGTTAAGTAACATTTAATTCCATCCAAAACCACACTGTTTCAAGTGCTGAGGAGTGGAAAAAACTGAATCAGGGAGGCTGACTGTGCCAAGAATTCAAGTGATATTTTCAGTCAGCTTTTCAGGTTTAAAACACTTTTTCTATGTTTTCACAGGTTTTAACTTTTTACTTGTCTTTACAGTGAWGAGTACCCCAGGCCTGGAYGCAGCACACCAGAGTCTGACAGGGGCTGAGCACAGGGGTAGAATCACCTCCCTTGGCTCCTGGCCATGCCCTTTTTGTAAAGACCAGCATACATTTCTGGGCTACAAGCCATCTTACTTCCAGCTTTTTGTCTACCAGTATCCCCAAGTACTTCTCCACAAATCTGCTGCTAGTAAATTCACCGCCCAGTCTGCATTGACATCAGGCATTACTTTGACCCAGGGGCAGGACCCCTTGTCTCTTTCCTCAAGCATATAGCATATTCCCTAAGGAAACAGATAGTTCTTCTTTTCTTTCTATGTTAAGTTTCCTTGAAAAAAACCTAAAATTTGGGAATTCATCACAATTTYAGATATGCACCTCATAAAAACACCTGATCTTTAATTCACTCTTTGATTCCTCTCAGGACACGACTCTTAATATATGTTATTAAAACAGACAGTAAACTACAAATCCTATGTAATGAAATACATGAGCGTAACAGTCAACTAAGAAAGAAYTGAGATGAGTATCTTTAAAAACTTTAAAATCAAATCTAGCGATGTCAGTAGCACCTAGTCTAAGCATTTCAATTAGAAACTGATTTCCTATATRCCAATAAGTGTACATAAGAATTAATTTTTTTTAGTCAGTATCAGCTGTGACCATTAYAGACCATTCTATATTGTCCAAATTGCCACTTATGTTAGGAGTCAAAATACTTTTAAAGACAAACCTCTTGACATAAACTACTCTTATTCATTACCAGATGTCAGTAGTCATACTACATCATTTTTCTCCAGATTTTAAAATTTTAGCCAAACAAAGAAGTTTCACATGAAGGTATGTATTTGACAGGTTGTCATAGAAAATGTTCTTTGTTTTACCGATAGGAATCTGAGTATTTCTTAATGTTTTGCAGATATTTTTGAAAATCTTTCTAAGGGTTATTAAACTACACTAAACAAAATCTTGTACCTTGAAGTCAATCGGGATTTGATGGATGAGGGCTTTTAATCTGAAGTAAAAATAAAAGAAATGTTAATGAAACAGTGGTTTTCTCTATGTGGTGGTGAGGGAATACATGTCAGGTTTGCAAAATAAAGTCCAATTCCCTATCCAGAGGCACAGCTCAAGTCAAAATGGATGTGAATCACAGCTGCATGAGAAAACCTTCCTTTCCTGTCTTACTGCATAACACATCTGTTCTTGTTTCAGCTGTGAAGTCACAGCTGTCCCCAGTGCTGGGGAGTGGGTGATTGAGCTGTATGACTCAAAATCTCCTAATTCATTCAGTCCTGTGGTGCTGAGCATGCACAGGCACTTTACTCCCTAATTTATCCTCTTTAGTATTGGCAGGTTTCCTATGTAATAAACTGTCCTCAGTCACTCTGTGATTTTGTTACCCCCCTCATTTTCATGTTTTCATGGACTAGCCTCAAATTCTTAGTTCCTTCTCTTTTTTGTTTGGCTCTGGCAGGTGAGAAGCCGGGGCTGGAGCAAGATGAAGTTAAGCTGCAGATTGCCAGCAAGCAGATTGTGCAGACTGCTATCCTCCGAGCAGTGCAGCAAGTTTCCCAGGAGAGCCAGCAAAAGGAGAAGCGAACAAACACCGGTACAAGCCTCCAACTAGAAAGAGGAAAACTAACTAAGAAGCATGACAAGAAGTAAAGGAGGAGATTGGGGTTTTTCAACTCCAGTCTACAAGTGTTTTCAGCCTTCTCTTTAGTATCAGCTGTATTGCTAGTGCAATGCTACTGCTGTAAAGCAAACCAAAGTATTATCACACCTAGACTTAGGGAAAAACTGCAATAGTCCTCATCTGAGAAATACTAAGTGCATTAGATGAATGACTCCATATTTATGCAGTGCCTCTAAACAGAAACAATATAACCATAGCTGTAAAAGTAGTTTCAAGCACAAGCTCTTATGATATGAGCTTATTCTCAAAAGCTTGTTGCCAGTGCACTTTCATGCTAAGTTCTGCGTGCACCATTTACGTCAGTTCAGCTGGATGGACTCTTCTCTGCATTACTGGGCTCACTGAAGCTCTCTCGGCTGAAGAAATCATTTATTGTCAGGTGTAGCAGAGTGATTTCAGGCTCCCTTGAAGCACGGGTTTGTACTTTGCTTTGACTAGACACGAACTATGTGAAATGGCAGCGTAAAGTGGATTTGGTAAGTTCTGTGAACCAGTGTATTTTTTCATCTTGGGGGAAAAAAAAAAGCAATCCAGTAAGACTGCAGTGACTGTGATTTATGACTATGATCATATACCTATGATCTATGTCTTTTTTTAAAATAAGTTAAATACTGAAGTTTTAGTCTACTTATTTAAATACTTCTATACTTCTGCATAAAAATCACTTGTGCCTCAACTATTCTTTTTTAATTTTCTTGATATTGAAAGAAAAGGAACTGATGTGAAGAAAAGGAGTTGGCCAGAATTTGCTCCAGTTTTGCAATTCTTCTGGGTCTTGATTTACAGACAGTGAAGACTGAAGTGTCTTAAAAAAGGGGGAGTTGAATATATTAATCTCTTAAGGATGAAAATATACAGTATCTGAATTCTGTCATGGTAGGTAATTCTCACCTGCTGGGTGTAAAGTGACTTTAGATATTTGCAGTTGTTACATATTCAACTTAAATAGCACTGCGTGAAGCTGGTGATACAGAGCTTATCCTTTCAACTGCTCTATACAGCCGAAGAAATCCATGATGTTTCTGAAAATACAGATTAAATAAATGTACCCTTCACTTTTATTGCTCCCTTTCTGTAATGATGATTGCACTATTATACATGTGAAATGAATAACAGTATATTTAAATCTAGCAATGGCTTGTAGTTCTGCTTCAAATGAATTCCTGTAGTAATACACCTGGAAATACAAAGAAGAAGATGCCCTGCAAAACTTTCTTAATGGCTTTTCTACTCAGCTAGATGATCCTCGAAGAGACTGTGGGTTAAATAATTGGCTATTACTGTGTCCTGTTGCTTGTGTTAAACGATTTTGGGATTCCTTCTCTTGGACAGAGGCTTAGTCATGAATAACCACATACTGTAACATTAAGTCTTTGTAATCTGCTTGGTTTCTTTTTTTTAATTATTTTTTAAATTTARCAGCACTGACTCATACAAAATAGTGATTTAGCTCAATCTTCTTTCACTTAAAAATGCAAAGAGAAATTCAACATGATTSAAAGTGTTCCAAATCATCTGGTAATGAAAACTGACCTGGATTCCAAGTACACAGGTAGTTCACTTCTGTAGACGCTGGGTGAATTTTTAGTCAAGCAAACTTTGAAAGGTGAAAGTAGTTGGGTCTTGAGGCATGTATGTGTTTTTGTAATAGTAATTTTTTAACCATTATCTTTTTCACCAGTTCACCTTTGTTTGGGAGGTAACTCTTTTCTAAGCACTCTTTGCATTTTTCTCTCTGAGAGCCTAAGAAAACTGATCATGAATAAAGGTTCAGTTCTGAGGCTGATGAGCAGACAAGACCGGTGGATGAGAGAGAGCAAACCTATTGGAGAGACTGTGTGGTGCAAAATGGTTTTTGCCATGGACTCACCATGCTGCAGGAAGGAGAGATACACAACATCTCCACTTCTTCAAAATTATTTTACTTTTTAAATGTTTTTTGTCCCCAGACATTTGAAATATGTTTGGGTTAGGTGTTTTCTTTTGGTTGTGTGTTTTTTTTGTTGTTGTTGGTTTTGATTTTTTTATGTTTTGTTTTTTTGTTACTGATAATTATGTTAATATCCATATAGTTTTGGAACTGTTTCTTTTTATGCCTTTTTTTTTAAATTAATCATTTTGGCAAAAGAAGAATTTCAAAAACCAGTGAATCTGGGCTTTTGCCACTGCTTCATATGAGCCTATTCCACTTCTCCTCCCACTGTGCACTTCTACAATATCCCTTTACTGTCTCTTTGCAACTGTCCTAGTCCTGTTAGGCGCATTACTTATTATTCAACTGTTTAATATCACSTCCATCATTATCAGACTACCAATGCCATCAGAAGTCTAATATCTTGGAAAAGCAAAAGTGGCTGGGAGCCTTGGTTTCTTATATGCTTATTAGACAATCTCATGAATTAATGTGTGCTCATGAGGTTTGTAATAATTGATGCATTATTCAGCACAAAAGAATACATGTCTTAGAAATACAAGGCAATCAAAAAGGTATCTATAAGTAATTAAACTTACCACTTATTAGCTCTTAGAGTGGTAAGTAAAGTGTTATACAAATACATGAAATTATATTTATCACAACTCCAGAAGAACAGAGGAATCATGTGTGTGTGTGGCTATCCTGCACTATGCTTGCTATGTTGTCATTCAGGTTGATTATAACAATTTTATTATCATATTGCACTCTTCTTTGTAAGGTTAATAAAGCAGCAATGCCTACATGGAGATTCACATGGCCACAGCAGGATGTTGTAACAGATTACTAAATGCCACTGTACATCAAGTTTTTGGTCCTGTGTGGTTACGCTGGAAATCTCTGCTCTAAAATAAATAAAACCAACAACTGTGACTTGGAAACAGCCATATTAATTTTATCACTTCAGAAAAATAAAAAAGCATTCTGTGATAATACCAYGAGTTGGAGATTCTTGGATGTTTATTCAATAGCAAACAATCGCCTTGAAGTCTTACTAACTCTACTCAAGTCATGTATGATTATTTTTCCTGGTGATATTTTTTAAGTGTCTCAGATTATAGTATGTTTACAATGGTGAGTATATAAAATTGCTTTGTAACTATTCTTAATATGATTACCACGAAATATGCTGCAGTTTTTCTTTAAATGTGTGTCTATGCCAAATGCACAGGTAATGTGTCATTACTGAAGGCTTTTCTAAGAAAAAAGTTTTATTTCAATTAGTAGAAAATATAAAAGGATGTAAAATGAATTCTCGAAAGAATATGTGATTCACCCATTCTTTTGGTTATCCACTCAGGTATGAGAAGAAATTAAATTAATAAAAACCTGACTCTTGACATAAAGTAATTTTTCACAATGGGTTCCTACAGGGATCAAGTTGCCAAAACAGTTTGTGGGAGCTGAGGGGGAGAACCTGAGCTACTGGTAAATGTCTTCTTCACTGCTTCAGTAAGGAGTGAGCAGCAGTACTRGTGGAGCCTGATGAACGGGTTTTCTCTTCATTAGGTTTTGGTGCCTCATGGTGTGGTCTGGCAGAATCTTTTTCCCTATTTTGGGTAACAGGTTTTTAATCTGTGATGTATCCTGCTGTTCAAAACTAGTACAAGTACAATCTCTATTCTTTGCTTCCAGAACTTCATTCACAACACCAGGTGGGCATGCATGAACTGTTGTTTTTAAAGATCATCTTCCCTGGATTTAGTCAACATGACCAGTGATTTCTTTAATCCCTAAGACTGAATGGGTGAGCACATATATTATCTGTGCGCTCATGAAATCCCAAGAAATACATATTTTAAATTCATTTGCTTCTAAGCTGTTCTTGTCTGCCAGGCAGATTTTCTTTGTTCAATTAACATAAGCAGCTTTTCTTTTCTCATCACTTTTCCTCCAGTGACTTGCTACTTGGATTTTGTTATATGAGCTTGCTAGTTTTAACACTAAAACAACAATAGTTCACATTTGTAGTTTGGCTTTCATTAGAACCCCTGTGGTGTTACATGTTCCATTTTGGTGAGGTTTTCATCTTTTCTTTCGCTAAAGATGAGTAACAATAAATGATGTTCTAAAGAGAAGGGAGTTTGTGTGGGAGTTGTAGTTGTGTTGGCATTTTTGGGGCTTGCTTTTTTCTCCTCCAGTTGCCTCTAGCAGAAAACCACATGGGGCAAATCATCATGAATCATTCACATGCACTGTGATGGTAGCTCAATGTAGAACTTGCACAGAAAGAGAGAAAATTAACTCTTACATAAGCTGGAAGCTGAATCCAGCTATTCTAAGCTGATTCTAAAATATTAGAGTAAGACACTCCTGATAGCTTTAAGGAAAATATTCCGTATGTGCTTTGAGAGTTGAATCCCATTTAGAAACACCAGCTAGTGAAGGCTGTAATTGCTTCCTTTGTGATATGAGGTGGATAATGAGTACTACTGTATTGTTCTGAAGATTTAAATGCTACCTCCTTGTGTCTGTGGAAGATTTTGAATTATGTCTTTTGGCGAGGTGACCCATTTGCTCCTGCCCTATGGAGTGAATTAGCTGCTCTTCTGTGTGCACATGAATCCCAGAAGGTTTAGCTTCTCTCTTCAGTTGCTACAGTAGATGCCCTTGCCTTGTATTTGCTTAGTAAACATAACTCTTACTAATGCTGTTCCCCCTCATTTCTTTCCCATGAAGCAGCTCATTCTAAAAATCCTCAGTTACAAGACTAACTGTAGAAGCCATCTGCTTCCAGAAATGGGAGAGTGAATATAATAAATCTTCTTTGCCTCATTGGAGGGATATTGGCTCTTTCCCACATCTCCTTGTATGTATTTATTTCCAAGGAGGACAGCTCTGTTAGCCAATGCTTCCTTGCTATCACTGGCTGTTGGTTTACCCATAAAGTTTAGAGGAGTGATCTTCAAATTTTCTTCCAAGGAAAAACTGCTCCAGGAACAGAGTTTTCCCTTGCTTGTCACAGTTTATTAGACCCAGCTGACTTCAGCTCATGACATACATGATTTGTTTTTTTATCCCCTGTAGTAAAAGAGCAGAATTTCAGGTCTAATATCTACATTGCTGAGGATCTAATAGTTTTCTTGGTACTCTACCTGCTGAAAAAGTTTATATATGTTCACAAAGTAGAACTTAAAGTGAAACTTTTCAAATCTTGTAATTCTTCCTATCATATTTCCCAAAATCATAGATGCTTTTATTCAACTACTTTGTTTTACTAAGCATTACACTTGCTAAATCTATAGGCAGGAACAGGGAGTCTCGTTGTCCTCCTCTGTTTCGATCCCTGAGACCTGCAGGGAGTGTCAGAGTTTGCACACCAATGACCCTCTCAGTGCTGAACTGCTTTTGTGGCTCTTCTCTTCACCTCACATTTCTTTATTTTTATGTATTCAGTTCCAGAAATCAGTCAAATCAGGAGACCCGCAAAACAGGGATATCTGAGATACCAGTGGTGCAAGAACCAAGTGTGTCCCCACATCATTCTCAATTTTATGGCTTTTCAGGGTCAAGAAACATAAACATTAACAGTCCAATTAACAAGGACTAGTTACAAGGTCATCAGCCAAAGGTTGAACGCAATAATCTCAGAGGTCTTTTCCAACAAAAAGGATTCTGTGATTCTGTGAAATCAGCCCCAGTTCATACATCCTTCTGGTAACTAGCTGAAGGAAATCAAGACTTGAATTCTCCTTTTTTTCTCAGCACTTGAGACACTGGGATGCAACCAAGTGAAGAGCTGTTTCTGTTCAGGAGTGTTGGGATCTTTAGCTTGTCAGAGTGACCCCAAGAAGAGTTTGAAAGTCTCTTTTCCCAGCCGGCGCTTGAAGAAGGAGTCAGGGCTCTTCATTTCTTGGTCTAGATGTTGTTTATTGTATCTTATCTATAAAATTCTTTCTCCTGTCCTGCCGAGGTTCACTCAGCACGACAGTCAGAGAGAGACACTCTGCCTGCTCCCGGGGCAGTGTTGTCTTCATACTAAAAACTACGTATACAATGCTTACAACTACTTTCCAATACCTATCACCTATTAGACAGTGAGCTTCTACTCTAAACCCATCTAAAAGTGCCAACATCACAGCAGAAGATGGAGGCCAAGAAGAAGAAGAAGAAAGGCTGGACATGCCCAGATCCCTCCGTCTTGCCCCCCTGAATACCCATTCTAAAAATCCCAAAATCTACTTTTTCACCTCGTGATAAATTCACTATCATTTTACTTAATTTGTCATGGCTTGCAGATCTTCWTCTAAGGTTGTTAACTTGCTCCACTGGTCATAATCAAAACCACAGGCATTTTGGGCTCTGTGCCAGGGTCTCTGAGACCCCTGGCAGGGGTCTTGGCTGCTCAGGACAGCCAGAGGGATGTCCTGGGTCATGACACAKGTGGTATGCAAACTCCTCCTAGTTCCTAAAGGTGGCTTCAAAGATCAGTGCCTGTGTCAGGTGACAGCTTGCTCATCACTGTGCTCAGAGGAGCTGAGTGTATGACAAAGCAGCATCTCGAGCTGGGTTCTGAGGAATAACACTTTGCAGAAGACCCTGGGCTTTCGCATGATCAGAATAGGAGTACTCCCCCATGAGACAGAGAAGCAAAACAAGACCCTCCTTCTGGGGGGGGACTGTGTTGGTCTTTTGTTTGGTTTTAATTTAAAAGAGAAAAAATTAAGACCTTGAGAGCCCCATGTTCACTACCTCACTACCAGGCAGGAAAGCAAACACAGTACACTATCAAACAAGCTGGAAATTCAAGGCCACTCTTCAGGGTAAGTTACCTCAAAAGAAAGTATTTTCTTCAAGGCCAAAGTGGTAACTTGACTACTGCTTTGGTAACTTGACTTGTGCATTCAGACTTTCTTTCTCTTCCTTATTACGTAAGGAAATACTCATTTATGCAGCGTAAAGTTAACCCCCACTGTTTGGTTATTTTGGTTTTTGTCTCTGCTTATTTTTCCTTTAATTGGCTGTACTTTTGGCTCTCAAGGTCACTTTTTAAATCTTTGTTRTCTGAAAAAGATTCATGGAAAAAAAGGATTGGATTAGTCCTATAGTCTCTGTTTTCATCTCCGTGTTCCAGTATACCTGAGGCAACATAATTTCCCTTGATTTAGGCAAAACTCTCTGCTTTGTTTGTATCTTTTGTTCTTTAACAATTTTCCCTGTGCCGATGCTGTGTGTAGAAGTGGGATCATGAAACCACTGCCATATTAGAATTTTGAAGCTGTGAAAACTGATGTAATATCATATATACAAAAACATTACTTCTTGAAAAAATTCCTTACTCCTGGAAATCAGATTATACAACCCTATCTACCCAGGTAAGAATTAAGTTAACATCTATTTTGCCTGCTGGCAGGCTAGAAGACTTTTCCTTTCTTTCCTTTTTTTCCCCCACCCTTTTCAAATATCTGCATCTGAGGCTACTGACATGATTATTTGGAAAGCTAAACATCCAACCAGGGAGCAGGGTGAGAGACTGAGGATTAGGATCCTAGCTGAGGTGAGGGGACTGCATAGGAAGCTGATGACATGTAAGCCCAGTATCTGCGTGCTCTGCGACATGGAGGTACAATAATAAACTGCCCATAACAGATTATGATGTCTGGATTCTACAGCTTTCAGAGTGCAGATGGTGATGCTGTCAGGAAATATCAGCCCTCACTCTCTGAACGTCTGTCACGTTTCATTAGGGCGCCCAGATTATTGTTTCCTCCACTGCTGAGGCTCGACGACAGATAACAAATGAGTTCTGCTGGTAATTGCCACGTTCCTTATTATTTTGTGATCACCTCATTTCACCCAAGCACTCATATATACAGAGGCAAAAAATACTTTCACATAAGAATTTTCATCTTGTTGGWGACAACAAATGTGTCATCACGCAAGGAGACGCCAAATGCTCTGCAGAAGGCCAAAAGAGACCCATTTTCCTCTCAGTATGCCTCTCTAGAGGAGCAACACATCAGCCTAAGGCTTCAGTGCACGTTTGCAGACACCTACAGGAGACAGACAACTCCTCTTTGTTTTGTGACTGTTGCTTTTTCTGACTGTATCTCTCCTGCTGTCATTTTGCCTCTACCTTGGACTGAGACTCCAACACAGGAGTCACATGGAGAACAACAGGGTTATAAAGAGATGTGATGAAGCCATTATTTTGGCCTAGCTACACAAAAGTAGAGCTAAAACCTCTATTTCCTATACAGTCTTCCTGGMATGCAGTAATGAACAGGGTTAGGGGCCCTGGCCCCCTCTGTTACATTTCCTTCCTTATCAAAATATAAAAGGACACCACCAGACCACCAACACTGAAAAGAACAGGAGTAAAGGCCATAAATGGGCATGAAAGACTTATGAAAACATCAGTCCAAATTCTGAGGGGCACTAGATCTACAGGGATGCTCTGAGGAAACCATTTTCCTACAGATTCACCCTACAAATCTTTATTCCTTTATAACATAAATCATGGTATGTTTTGGGGTAAATGCAACAGCAGTCYCTTTTGGGAAAATAAATTACTTACCAATATAAACTTGCCCAGACCAGAGCAGATCCTCACTACTCAGTCTTTCTTGCCTACTTCATGTGAGCATTGTGCATGGAAAAAAAGCCCCAAATCTCAAATGCAGTAATGGGAGTGTGATTTGAGCTATCATAGGCTCTGTGATAGCTCAGATCACACCCCCATTAATTTTTTTGGAGTTAGGGTTAATGCATGAAAGAAGAAAGCCTGTGATGTGACATGAAACCCACAACTAAACATATGGGTCAGACTGTCAGAATAGCTTTCATAGTCAACTCCATCCCAAAAGTCTTGCACACTGCTCCTTGTTGGTGGTGGTTTTCTGACAAGTCTTCTGCTCGTATTTGTGGGAGAGAGAGACAGGTTGGTGCCAGTTTTGTCTTTTTTAAAAAGTCTTTTTCTATTAAGGGGAAACCATTAACTTATCTGGAAACAAAGAAAACTTGTTCTGGCTGGAGCTGAAAGAAATCAAGGGGTGAGAGAGCAGCTGCACTTTTGTGTTCACAGTTGGTACGTGGATAGATTCAGAAGCCATTAGCAACTTCAAAACACAAAGATTTCTAAGGGCGTTTTCTGGAACGTATCAGAGCAGGAGTAGCTGATAAATATTCAGTAGGCTCTACTTTTGACAGGCAACTTTCCTGGTACTATAAATGAACTCCTTAAGATCTCACTCTCTATCAGCCATAGCAGTCCTAAAATCTCATATGAGCAGCTTTTTGGTTTAACATATATTCTCAGCTGAACCTCCTAGAGATAAATCAATGATAGGGAGAATTTTTTTCTCTAGCAAATGGGGTAAGGGATTTTATAAGTCATCTCTTTTCACATGCTAGCTCTACCTGTCTCTGTGCAGAAAAGGCAGCCTGCCAAGTTAGCCATTATGCAGCACTCAGGGCAAATCAAGAAGAAAAGCCAAAGGCTCCAGCTGGGGTTTAGAAATTGTACGTGCGTATGTTTTAATTGCATTAAAGGTACATGATGTTCCTGTAAGAACAGCACCTGGAGGGGCATTGTCTCTAGCTCATTCCCATTTTGAAGTCTGCAGTCTACCTGTTTCTAAAATTACCTTAGAAGAGTCATGTAAATAAATCAATAATTTGAATGAGCTATAGGATATTTCTCCTAGGAGCTGAGAAAATATTACTCATGTTTGCCTTTATTTCTGAACCCAGTTACAGTTAATGAACCCAAGCTCTTAAAAATCCTGGCGGGATTCTCACTGTCTTGAAAGAAGTCTGGATTTTACCCAATTACACTTCCAACACTGGCTTCAAAGCTGCAACTGCTTTGTACAGTTGCAGTCCACATTGTACAAATTGCAGTCCATATCTTGGCAACAAACCTTATGCAACAATACACAATGAGCTCAGCTGAACCCAAGTTACCCCTCTATGTGATCATCTGGGGTCAGTGCTGAAGTTTTCTTTGCCTGACTTCCTGAGAAAGTGAGGTTTACACGCTYGCATTAGCTGTCAGGACTTGTGTCTCCTGAAATCTTTTGTATCTGTTGGCCCATGCAACAAAACCTGACAGAAGGGTCTCGGGACGTGACACCCCTTCCTGCTCAAAGTTGGAGCATCCAGGGAAAAATAGTGGGGAAGGCTTGATKTTGAGGGATGCTTTAAGGAAAAAACAGTTCTCCTGAGCCTGCCTGAGCTACACACTTTATATATAACTTGATTACTTATTTGTAACAGGTCTTACTTCATTGTGAGACATCTCAATACACCTGGGCTTTTGGAGATTGGGGGGTTTTCTTGAAGGTCTTGAATTCTTTACATAAATTACAGGAGCACCCTTTATTTGATACCTAGACAGAAATATTTGCTATCAAAGCAAATATTTACAAAGGGCAAATATTCTCTCCATAGGTACTTTAACAAAGGAAAAGTCAAAATTCACACATAAAGGAGAGAAAAGGAGAGTAAATGCACATATTAAAAGGGAGAGAACAATTTGTTACTAAAATATGTGAAATCATTCACTGCATACACTTTTCTTCATATAAACATGGTATTTCCTGCTTTTATCAGGTTTCAATAATGCTTAAAACTTTGTGAGACACACACRCAACTCAGAAACAGTAGCTGCAACAAATTCTTTCTCTTGTACCAAGATATACAAACAAATTATACTTTTTCTTCTCCATTGCAATTATGAGTTTTAGCTAAAAGATGTATCTACAACCAAAGAACTTGTTTTTTAGACTTTGTTGAAGCTCACTCTTTAAGGAATGCATTACATTATGAGCTGCAGCAAATGCAGGCTCTGATTGGTCCTAATGTCYGGAGTAATTTCTCATATTGTAAAACAAATAGTTGTATTATTTATTTATTCACTGAACACTACTCTCAATCCTTTTAATATTGCAGCTATGCATTTTTTACCTGATTCACAGACAGAAATGCCAGGAACATAGAAAACTTGTTAAGATCCTTTAGCTGCAAATGCAAAAGTARCCACTCAGTGAAGATATGCCTCGCGATTTCTGAACATTTAAGCAAAACACCACTTGTGATCAGAAACAGTTGGAAAATGATTAAAAATTCAAATGATGACACCGTATTTTCCCATGAAAATTCTTTCCTTATTAGTCACTGATGCTGGATTTGCCATAGTTAAATTACTGTATTCATTCTCTAAATTTGTAAATATTCCCATCTCTTATAAATATTTTAATAACTCTTAGGAATATTTTATATTTCTGTGAATTGTGGCATCGGAGGAAAATACGCTTTTGCTAAAGAAGTCTTGAATTCCTTTCTACAAAGAGATGSCAGCAATATAAGAAATCAGGTTTTTTAACAGCCTACATAGCTCTGTTTTTTGTGGATGCTAGRAAAAAAGGGGCTATTTCATCCATGTTTGCAGTGAAGCAGTACAAAAAAGGTCAGTGCCTCAGAGAGCTTTATGGCAGAGGTTTTCAATCTAGTGTTCAATTTAGTTTTCCTTTTAAACATTGTTTTAACCTCAAAAGCACTACCTTTCCCTTCTGAGCCTTTCCCAGGGCTCTCATCACGGAGCCCTGCAGCTTCCTCAGCCATGCAGGCAGCACTGCACTCTACTGTGTTGTGCCAGGGTATACCATGGAACCCCCCTGAGATGTCTCATGCATTTTTGCATGACTGGTAGCTCTGCATGGAAATTTTAGGGAGCTCTTGTGGCAGTGCCACCATGGACACAGCTGCTCCTGTCCTCAGAATAGAAACCTTCCCAGCAATCTTTTGGACTTTAAAAAAAAATTAATTTTTTTTCTTCTTTTTTTTTTTTTATTCTGTGATTATTTAATTTTGTTGTGTGCATTTCACTGTGAAGGTAACCAGGCACTGGCGCAGGTTGCCCAGAGAGATTGTGAAGTCACCATCCAAGGAGATATTAAAAAGCCATCTGGACATCGATGTCATCCTGGGCAACTGGCTCTCCMCAGACTCTCCCCCCATGCATGAGCCAGGGGAGGACCAGCCACCTCCTGTCCCTGCCCAAGTAAAGCAGAGGCCAGCTCGTGGCCCAGGGACATGGCCATGAGAGAGAGCCAGGAGACCTATCAAGGATGGTGATGCAGATAAGAGTTTGCGTAATATGGAGGGGCTTAATAGCTGGCCTGCGAGCAAAGCTGAGTTAATAGAAGAAATAAAAACAGATGATTTTCAAGTGTATCCATAGCAAGGAAGAAGACAACTRTCAGCATGGAAACAGATTAGAAAAGATACATGAAAATTTTTGTAAGCTAGACTACRTGCCTAAGTAGATGTGTATATGTGCCTTATTAAATTTCTGTAAAACTTTTGCCAATTATATTTATGCTAATTTTTCTGCACCAATGAATATAAGTTATTGTAATGTAGTTAATGACTTAAGATCATGCTTTGTTAAGAGTATATAAGCTAGAGAACATGCAGAATAAAGACTTTTTTCTTCTTAGACCCTAATCACATGTGTATATGTCATGTCCAACCTAATATTGACATTGTAACTGCTGTGACTGCTCCAATTTTACCATTAGCACCCATCTGCAAGGAATTAGTCAGACATAGCCAGTGATTCTCCACTCTGCAATTTTGATTATAAGTAACTGTTCAAGCCTTTTTCATGTAGATGATGTGACAGGTCAGTTACTGAAGTTGTTAATGTTTAGCGCTCTTATTTCAAAATCAGGTTGTCTGCCACAACAGGTCTGTATTATTCCCCTTTGGTGATGTAGAGCAGAACCCTTTTAAATCAATCAATTATAACAATATTTTCCTGTGCCCATTACTAAAGGAAATGTATTCTAACTCAATGTAAATGGGATAAAACTATTAAAAAGAGATTTCCTAGTCCAGACAAGGCTCTTGGGTTTCATTCAGTCTTACATTACAGTATTTTATGTTGAAATACAAGCTTTGTTTCAGGAAATTAGTAAATTCAATATGACAGAGTCCATAAGTGGGACTGAACAAGGAGTAGAACTCGTTTTAGTGTGTGTCCTCCTTAGCTGGACTGACTAAACTTCATTTCTAAAGATGAGTTTGTAGTCCAAAAGTGCAGGGTGTCAGGCAGCTGCCATGTGAAACACAGCATTGCATGATGCACTGGGAAATGACTAATGGGGCACTGTCTTGTGATGATCAGTGTTTATCCATAGTCAAAACTTGTACTTCCACTGAGACTCCCATCCAGAGGGGACAAGTAACCCATGGGAAGTGCAGAGGGGAGAAGATGAGAGCMGAAGGGCTGGGCTCAGCCAAAAACAACCCACACCTATCCCTCCCAAGTCACCTCCAAATCATGGAATGGAAACAGTCCTGTAGATGTGCACCACCAACAGCCCAAAAATGAGATAAAAGAATGGCAGAGGCAGGGCAGCCTTTCCTTCAGCATCAAGCACTCTGCCTTTGGAAARGAATGGACACAAACAGATGAAGCGCAATGGATGGCTGGTGCTGAGAAGCTGCTATTACAAAGCCTGAAATAAAATTTTAAAWTATTTAATTTTAAATTATTTTAGGTAGAAAGAATTGAATGTTATTCAGCACAATTTTAAGCAAAATATAGAAAAAAATGTTATTAAAATGTGCAGTTTATGCTGAATGCATTTAATAAAAAAGTGACTCAGCTTTCTAGAGGAAAAGTCTTTATAGGAATCACTGATATTCCCTGCAGGATAAAAAAACCTCAAAAAATCAGCAGTTATGAGACAGAACTAAAGCTCTATTAAATGGGTTAAACCTCTTAATATTGGGTTATTTCTGGCCACCAAGAACTGAGCCATGTGGGAAGTCCTCATAAGTATTTGCCTGGCATGAATATTAAGAGATAGCRGAGAACAGGCATATTTTCACAGTGATTCTTTTTTCAAACTTAACACAAGGTAATTGTAGAAGTAACAATTCAGATTGAGTGACAGAGWTAGTAAAGATATTTTTGACATATTAGTTAGTAAAGATGTAAAAATCAAAATAATGGTGTTTTCAACTGTAAAGTTACTACAAAAGATTTGAAAGTTCCCACTCAATGAGCGGGAAAATAGTCAAGAACTAAACTGAAGAATGGTCCAGCATCTTGTGGATGCATTTGTGTGAATCATACAATGTGCTTAATTTCATAATGACATTGGCTCCAATGTAAAATACATATTTTGTGTTAATGAAATTAATTCTAACACTAAAATGGAATTAAGTTACCTGTGTGGTAATATAACCTATTTGTCCTGCTGGTTGTAATTTTCTCTGTATTGGTCCCCCCCCTCACCAAAGGATAATTTATCTCAATTTCACTGTCATGCTCTTAATGAAGTTAGCCAAGATCCCCAGAATTAAATTACAGAGAGCACACAGGCTGACCATTTGGAGGTCTAAGCTCTTTAAACAGCCTTTTCCTTTTYGGGGCAAATCTTTTTATTAAAGATTTATTTTGTCTGGCCTTTGTGAATTACCATCAATTTAAAAGTTTTTCTAAGGTTATTCCCTGAGAAAAGAGAGGAAGTGTCATCAATCCTTGCTGCTGCAGAACTGTTTCTTGTGATATAGTTTTCAGGCAACCTTTAAAGAAATTAGATTGTAGTCAGGTTTCAGTCACAGCCATATTATATAATTTTTTTTCAATGTGACTACAGTCTGGTTTATTTTAGAGCTGTTCAAAATGGCACAATTAGTGTACCAGTTATAAGGATGGTGAAAGGCAGCTGCTGTGTGCTGCAGAGCAAGCTGCACATGGGGGTGAAGGAAGAATGATCCCATGGAGCAGTGTCTGGTTTGGCTGGCCAGCTTGGCTGATGCAGCTCCAACAGAGTTCCTGCTCTTCAGCCTTGGGTGTCTTCACAGTCTTGGCATTTTCTGAACCATTTCCTGGGATGAAAAGAGACCTGCAAACATGGATCCAAGAACACTGCTTCTACCCCAAGCCCTTTTTTGATCTGATACTTTAGTTGTCACTGGAACTTCATGGACCATTCTCAGAGGCCCTCTCTTCAGTGTTTTTCAGGCCAAATATTAAAAATAAAATATTTTCTCTAAATTTAAATTATTTTTAGTGCTGTATCATAGGATTAGAGAATGTTTTGGGTTGGAAAGGACCTTTAAAGGCAACCCATTACAAGCCTCCTACCATGGGCAGGGGCACTTTCCATTAGACCAGGTTGCTCAAAGCCCCATCCAGCCCGGACTTGAACACTTCCCAGGATGGGGCATCCACAGCTTCTCTGGGCAGCATGTTCCTGTGCCTCACCAACCTCACAGTAAAGAATTTCTTCCAAATATCTAACCCAGATCTAGTCTATTTCAGTTTAAAGACATTTGCCCTTGTTTTATCACTACATGCTCTTATCAAAAGTTCCTCTCCAGCTGTTTTGTAGGCCCTTTTGGAYGCTGGAATATGTTCTAAGGCCTTCCAAGGACTTCCTAGATCCATCTCTTCTCCAAAATGAATAATCCTAATTCTCTCAGCCTGTTCTCACAGGAGAGGTGCTCCAACCCTCTGATCACCTTTATGGCCCTTCTCTGGACTGCATCTAACAGTTCCACATATTTCCTCTGCTGGGGATACCAAAGCTGGATGAAAAATGCCAAGTGGGCTCTCGCAAGAGTGGGGTAGAGAGGCAGAATCACCTCCCTTGACCTGCTGGCAACATTTCTTTTGATGTAGCTCAGGATATGGTTGTGTTTCTGGGCTGTGAAGGTGCATTGCTGGCTCATGCTGAGCTTCTCACCAACCAGTGAGGCTGAGGTTTTGAAAAGTTATAGCTTCTCTGAGCACAACACACACATCTATTGGTCATTAATTAGATCCCTAAATTAACCTTTGTTATAATTGGCTTTCCCTGATCGATGAACATGGGAAATTTGGGATTTTTCTGCTTACTCTGTGTGTGTTTTTACAGTGTAGTCTGGGGTTTTGTAAGCTAAACATTTTAGATGAGTTTATGTGAATATTAGATTCAAAATTTGACTGTCTAGAAAGAACAGGAAGATTTCCTGTGATTCTTTGAGTACTTTTCCTATCATAATTTCTGAGGCTGGTTTTTTTTGTTTGTTTGTTTCAGAGCACTTCAACCACTCTCATAGGCTCTAACCCAATTGTCTCTGATTCCTGTGGAATATCCAACTGAGAAGAGACAGGAGTGGAATGAGTTGTCTTGTGCCTCTTTGACAGCTGCAGTTCAGCCTCCCACATCTCTATCCCATCTTTGCCAGTCTGCTCCAACAGCCTGTGAGAGTCTGTCCGAAATATCCTTCATTTTTTGCCTCACAATTGTCAAAAGACCACCAAAGAGTTAAGACTGTGCCAGTGGGAGAAGGAGCTCGCTGTTTCTGCAGGTATTGTTTGTACATGCCRTGCTGTCCGTGCTTGAATGGGGCATTACGCCCTTCTCTGAAAAATGGATCTGGATTCCCTCCCAGCCTCCTTGCCTGGCTGGTCTGAGCTCTGGGATGGTCACTCCTCCAAAAAAGGAAGACCCCCCCCTTGCCTGCCTTCCACCATCGTGACAGACAAGTAGAGATATAAGCCTCTTCACCATGGAACCAAGACAGGAGACCCCCGTGCAAGAAAACCCCTCTGACATCGTCTGCCAAAGACTGGACCGAGCGCCCCCCTCAACCTGGGGAAGGTGTGCAGTGGAGGGGGAAAAGCTGCCCAGAACCAATGTACTTGCGAGCACTGGGCCATGAAAACAATGGTGTTTGCCTGTTGCTTGTCTTGGACACTGTGTACCCTCCGTTTTCTGTTCTCTCCCCTCCCTGGAGACCATTGTTTCGGTTCCCCTTCCCCCAATGAAAAAGAGTATAACTGGGRTGCAAATGAGCTGTGCCTCTGAGATCTCCTTGGACRTGGACTGGTGAACCTCGACGGCTGGACCCTCGAAGGACAGAAGCAACATCACATTCGGTAGCTATAACCCACTTCCTTCCTCCCTCCCTCTTTTCCTGGCCTGTTCCCTTCTTTCCCTGATCCCCTTACCAACGCAATACTGCTGTGATTATTTTAATAAAACTGCATTTGTTTTGATTATCACTGCAAACCCCCTTGTACCGTGTCAGTTTTTGCACCTAGAAATCACTCCTAYGAACCATCRGGTCATCYGTTCACTAGGACGCATCCTGACACAGCCCCAGAGTGTTCTGGGTGCCCTTGGCTGCACCTCTGGAATGTGCAATTGTCTCTTCTAGAAAATTTAGGATGGGCTGCAAAGCTGGGAGAGGTAGTAAAAGGCTTTTTAATGGAACCCAGCTACAGGTAGCAATCCTGATCACCAGCCAGGGACTCCTTTACCTTACACAGGGAAAAAAAAAAAATAAACCAACATCAACAGAATTATGTGATGGGTACCCCTCAGCCCTGCAGAAATATCCTTCACTTTTGTTTTTCACCTGCTGTTGTCTTCACAGATCAGGAATGAGTTGGGGTCATGCTAGCATAGAAAGCCAATGAGGAAAACACAGATTTTCAGTGGTGTTTGGTACTTCTTTTCATCACCTGACAAACCAAGAAGCTGCTTGCAAGTTCCCTCAAAATAAAATAAAATAATTTTCATGTTTAAGAACTMTGTTAAATAACTTTTTAGGTTGGCTGCTCTGGAGGTGAAATAATGAATTTGGCATTTAAGGATAGTGATGGCAATTACTGTGCTCAGTTGCTGAAACTKAGAAGGTACTTTCTTTATTGACAGAGGACTAACAGCTTTATTAATATTCATTCCAAGTTAGAGGCAAGTATCTTATTGGTAAGTAGCCCAATGGTACCCATCACAATTTATAATAGGAAATTGTTGATCATACATGACACTCTCTGATGTAGAACTGAGGATTTATAGTGCAGGGAATACATGAGGATATTAAAGTCTTTCACAGCGAGCTGAGGATAGATACACAGGTAGACAGAGGATACTTACTTAAATGTTAATTAAGAATTTTCCACATCAACACACCTTTTCCACTTCTTGCCACTACATACTGAAATACCACAGGATACTTCAAATAACCATTTTAATTTTGTATATTGAGCACAATTCTGAGTAGTTTTTAAATGTCTTCTGTAGATAAAAGATCATAAATTTTCCGGATGAAGATTCTTTCCAAACACACAATTAAATAATTTCAATTATTTTGGCACCATTGGGCTAACTTTTGAATAATCTTTTTTCTAATTCTGATATATGATTCACACAGAGGAGGAGGGAAAGAGGAGTTTTTCTTCTTCCTCTTGGAAACACAAGAAAATGGATTTGTTGAAGACTGTGGGAAGAGGGGAGAGGGCTTTCCATGATRAAGATGGAGGAGACCACCCTGTGGTTAGTGAAAATTGTGTACCCAAGCATGGGGCACATATCATGACAGGAAAGATTTGRCCTTAAGAAAAAGTGAGCAGGAGTGTAGTCAATAAGAAGAGTCATGTACTTGCACTATTTCAAGAAGATTCATGTACTTGCACTATTTGTAGTAGGAATTGAGTCCTTTCAGCAATGGCAAGAGAGACAGTTGAGCAGTCATTTCATTTATGTAGTGGATTTTCTACAGCTGGAACCTGCATTTCTATGATTTTCACAGGGTGGCAACAAAGCCACTGCATCATCCTGAAAAGTAAAATAACATCCTCTAAAATGCTGGCCAGAAAAAGCACTTCTCAGAAGTTACCTAGGRGAAAAATTCTGAAGCATTGAACTATTGTAGAGCCAGAAAGTAAAACTTGTTCTGGCATAATTCTAAATAGAACAGGCTTCAGAGCTGGAGTCTTATGGCTGACATATTAAAAGCCAAAAACAAACAAGCAAAACAAACCGAACAGACAACAACAACAAAAGCCCAGCAACAACAACAAAAGGTGTTTTCCTTAATAATGGCATCTGCACAAATCTGTCTTTAGTGGATTCTCTAGTGTCTAGTAATTTAGGAGGTCCCACTGCAGACTTCCCCAGATGGCTGTGCAGCTAGCTGTTTTCACAGACTTCTCAAGAGCCTGATTTTTCTGTTTGCTAGACCTTTGTTAAACCTAAATGGAAGCAGACAGCAAACTTCACCTTCCCATTTCTGTTGCTCTGAAAGCCTTTTAGACATGTATTTAGAGAAGCCTTAATTTGAACATTTCTTTTAATGGAACCTGGTAATGATGTTTTCTGGTAATGAAATTTGTTYATGTCACTTATGAGTCTGCTAGTGATTCCATTTGCCATTTGCATTTTGAGAGCCTGTATTTTGTCTGACTTCTGACATTTTAATGTGTTCTGAACTCACAAAATTTTGGCCTTGCATACTAGGAAAATCAGGACCTTGGAGAGATGGCAAATCAAACACAGAATAAGTCAACAGTTTTGAAATTCTGGCTTATGTTCATATAAAAATTAAATTATAAAAAAAAGAAGAGGAGGAAAATAATGAAGCCTGTGAGGTAGGAAAAATACCTATTAGTAAGAGTGGTAGGATTTAGACTGCAGTAATTGCATCAGGCACAACACTTATGTAGACTTTTTGGGAAGCTCTAAATTGCAGTCTAAGCATGGTCAGGCTCCCTTTGAGGGTTTTTTTGAGATTATATTTGCCTACAGCGTCTCTAAACCAAAGGTCTGTTTCTGGGTGCTTGATTATCCAGACCACTGTCTGTTACACACTTCCAACATTTGGCTGTATTGCATGGGAGGGACTGAGAGCACTTCTCTTTCCAACTCAGTTGTTTGAAAAAAAAAGTAAAGGACACTTTCCAATTCCTGATTGTTTCAGGCAAATCCCACCCTCATGGAACATGGGTAAATATTCTTCATTAATAAAAATATTAGGTACAGTTAAATATTAACAACCATCTATATTCTATTGTTTTTAGGTCAAAGCAACAAGAGGACAATTTTATTCCTTGGTTTCAACAATGAAGGACAGTGATTGTTGAAACTCTTTATATATGGTTAATGTGGAAAATCCTAAACCAGAGACTCATGAGAAGATTTAGTCTAAAAAGTGTGAAATGTTATGCAAAGCCCCTCTGAATGGTGCAGGCGGAGCAAGTGGACAGTGTAATGTTCAGCAGCACAAACCTGTGGCTGGATCTTTGGTGTCCCAGACCCTGCAGGCTTGTGACAGCAGGAGCGCCTCAGCCAGAAATTCAGGGTAGAGTCCACAGTGCACTGCTCAGCCCAGGCGAAGTAATGTGTGCCACCAGTGCTTCCACGAGCTTCTCAGCAATGTGTCACCAAGTTACCTCTGGAGAAGGCTGCTGCAGGCTGCTGTGTCAAGTCAAGCAATTCTGCAATGCCATCTTAAGGTGGTGATTTAGTTCTGAACAGGGAGCTGCAACATACAGGGCAGGGATTGTGCTGTGCCATGTCCCTCTCCCCATGCCATGCTCCTGTCCACACTGCACTCACATTGGCCCCACAGTCACAAGGCTTTAAAATGATGGCCTGGGGGAAAGAGCCACAGCAGCTCGGCTCATAGACAGACACATTTCTTTAACTAAACAGCTCAAAAACCAGCCTCAGGTGATTCTCTGGTGACTACTGTCACCAAATTATGAAGAAAAGAAAGGAAGGAATTTATGTTCTTTTTGTCACAGTGAACTACTGACTTTCACATGTAACTGGTCTATCACTAAATGCTGGGAATACTTAAGGGTTACCTTGGGAAAAAAATGAGTGTCCAACAACATTTTGCTTTGAACTGATGTCATTTGGAGCCAGAGCAAAAAGAACAAAAATGAAAAGGGTAGGGTTATTTTTACGGCCTGAAATATGGCATTTTAATTTTAATTAGGTGAAGAAATTGAGGAGATGCTTAGAGAGATGGAGGACTAAAGGGTAAGAAAGGACAGAGACAAAAGAGCTATCAGGCATAATGTTCAGAGAAATAGTTATACCTGTAATACTGTGTAATTATTAAAAATACATTGCCCCATAATGCTGCCAATAGGACTTGGCATCACCTGCTTCTTAGCTTTTGTGACAAAATAGTGAAATCTGCTCATATTTTTCTTAAAGTATGATATGACTGAAAATRGTCCAGTAAAAATTAATTTCATTAACCCTTTGAGGAACAATGTGCCACAGGCATGGGTAGCTTCCTCCAGAGAACAGAGACAGGCTTTGGGAGATTATGGCAGAGAAATTAGAGTGAAATCTTGACCAGATCWGGAAAAGAAGTCTGTGAGTTGGGTTATTATAGTAATGAAACTGCTATTTTCCCATAGAACAGCACGATGGAAGGTTTCCTTTGTTTTCCCAGAGGGAAGTTGCTGTGCCCCTGAAAAGGAGAAAAAAGCATCTCCCTAAGTAACTTCAGTCCAATCCAACAGCGAATAAATTTGCAAGCAGTGACRTGTGACATGAAGTTTTCACACGGTATTTAATTAGAAACTAAATTTATGGTCTAGCTGTTACACAGAAATAACATCCTAATTCATTTAAAAGCTTAATTGAAAGTCACTTCAAAGGGTTCCAGCATTCCTTTCTCACAATGTTTTAAGAGTCTGTGTTATTAGGCATTTAAAAAAAATGTTTTAAATCTTTTTTCGTAATCCCATGTGTCCCAAGCTTGATTGTAGTTTTACTACTAAATCATCAAGGACAGAAATGAGTCTCTGGGATAAAAATTCCCCTTAAGGTTTTATGGGTTACTGATTATATACATACCAAGACCACTCTACTATGTGTTTTAAAGAAAGAATAAATCTTTGCTGATCTCTTTGCAGACATTAGAGAGCACATTTAACTTTCCTTAAGGAGAGGTATATTGTAAAAACAAGGCTGGCACTGGTTATTTAATGCTTCATAAGCATAAAGCTGGGCCAGCTCCGTTTCCTCTGAAACTCAGTTTTGGTGTTTGGACCTTTTAGTTTTGTTTTGCTCTTCCTCACTGACGTGTCAGACACCTCAGCTGCTCTCTGTGGGCATTTTTGGGCAGCCCAGCTGGGAAGGGTCATTGCTGAGGCTCTTTGAGAGCTCTTGAAAGAACTGATGTTTTCAACACCACTTCTGGGAAAAAACTCTCCAAGACTTGCTTAGCTATAGGGTTTGTGGACTCAGTCTGGGAAAGGGCAGCACTGAATAATTCAGGTCCCATGAACTGTAGCAGGTACAGAGAATGAGCAACACCTCCCAGAAGCAGCAAAACTCCCAGAAGAGCAATGGGAAGGGAACAGACAGCTGGGAATAGTTTAGTTGGAAGGGCCCCTCTGGAAATCATCTAGTATTTGTATGAACAAGAGGTTGCAGGATGATGCTCCTTCTATGGCTGCTCTGGCATGGAAATCCTCACAATCCTCTGCTGAAAAATTATTTCTACCGTGACCCTGAGAAACATTTCAGAAATCTTTCTCTTCAGCAAGCATGCTTCATAAAGCTGTTGAAAAAACATACTGAACTTACACAGAAAACAAACTGACGGACAATCTGTCAAGCTATATCAA